>CM062811.1:13843382-14333453 GCA_031772625.1 Pinus tabuliformis | reverse complement strand
TTTACTTCATCACAAGTGTCTATGTCTTGGAAGGCGGCCAAGAACAATGTTACTTAAGAAAACCTAAAGAAAGCTAGATTTGGCACAAAAGGTGGGACACATTAACTTTTCTCAATTATACAAATCAAGCAGAATGGGAGCAGTTCGTGACTTGCCCAACATCTATCCACTTGCAAATAACATCTGCAAATCATGTCAATTTGGTAAGCAAACCAGAGTTTAGTTTAATGCTAAAGAATGTACTTCAAGTAAGCCACTTGAACTTATTCATATTGATTTGTGTGGTCCTATGAGAAAGAAGTCTCCTCGTGGTGAATAATACTTCATATTATTCATTGATGATTTTACAAGAATGTGTTGGATTGGCTTACTAAAATATAAAGATGAAGAATTTGATAAATTTAAAGTATTCAAGGCTCTGGTATAAAATGAGTTAGATTTTAAAATTAAATGTCTTAGATCTGATAGAGGAGGAGAATTTATATTAGATGAGTTTTTCAATTTCTGTGAACAACATGGCATCAAAAGACAATTTTCTATAGCTAAGACTCCTCAACAAAATGGAGTAGCAGAAAGAATGAACAAAACAATCCAACAAATGGCACGTGCCATGATTGATGAGTCAGGAACACCCATACCTTATGGGGGGAAGCAACACATACAATTGTGAATATTCTTAACAAAGCTCATCTTCGAGTAAATAACAATAAAACTCCATATGAACTATGCTATGGTAAGCCCGCAACTGTCAAACACGTTAGAACTTTTGGAAGAAAATTTTACAAAAAAAAATGATGATAAGCTTGGAAAAATTGAATCTAGAGCTGATGAAGGAATCCATCTTGCTATAATAAAAGGTTTCAAAATATTGTTGAATGCATAGATGTTGTAATTGATCAAGCATCCCCAGGTACCAAAAAGGAAGAACCCATAGATGACAAACCTCTCCCTACTACAAGCCAAAAGGTTGTAGGAGAAGGAAATAGAGAAGCATCAAAAGAAAGAAATGAAGATACAAATACATCATAAAAGACTCCTTCAAGGTATGTTCAGAAAAAAACATCATGAATCTCAAATTATAGGTGAAAAGGAAGCAAAAATACAAACTAGAAGAACTATTGTTGGAACTTCTAGTTACCTAGCCTTACTATCCACAATTGAACCTCAAAATGTGAATCAAGCAAGCAAATATGAATGTTGAGTTAAGGCAATGCATGAAGAACTTGATCAAATAGAAAAGAAACATACATGGGAATTAGTACCAAGGCCTCATGATAAAAATGTTATTGGGAAAAAATGGGTGTTCAAAAACAAACTGAATGAAAATGGAGAAGTAATTCGAAATAAAGCAAGACTTGTATGCAAAGGCTATGCTCAATAGGAAGGGATAGACTTTGAAGAAACATTTTCACCTGTAGCTATACTTGAAGCCATAATAATGTTTCTTGCATTTTCAATTTTTCATAGCTTTAAAGTATATCAAATGGACGTTAAATTTGCATTCTTAAATGGGGATCTAGAAGAAGAGGTCTATATAGAACAACCTGAAGGGTTCATTCTTAGAAATGATAAAAATCTTGTGTGAAAAGTTAAGAAGGCATTGTATGGATTGAAACAACCTCCTCATGCATCATATTATCGTCTTGAAAAGTACCATCAACACAAGAGTTCAAAAAGGGGTATGCAGCTAGCAACATATATATTAAAATGGATAAAGATAAACTTTTAATAGTTGTTGTTTATGTAGATGACATCATATTTGGAAGAAATGCAGAATCTACGAGTCAACGATTTGCTACAGCTACGCAACAAGAATTTGAAGTGTCTCTACTTGGTGAACTAACATACTTTCTTGGTATTCAATTTCAACAAACTGAGAATGGTATCTTTCTTTCTAAAACCCAGTACCTCAAAAATATTTTGAAGAAATATGGAATGGAAGATTGCAAGCCGGTATGCACACCAATGGTAACATGATGCAATCTTAGTCAAAATGATGATTCTCCTTCAGTCAATCAACCAATATATATATATATGATTGGATACTCGCTTTACGTTATAGGTACAAGACCAAACATTATGCATGCAGTTGGAATTGTTGGACGGTTTCAAGCAAATTCTAAGGAAATTCATCTACAAGCAATTAAGGGAATATTCAAGTATCTACAAGGAACTCAATATTGGTCTTTGATATCCCAAAAATGTGGACTTTTCACTTCATGCTTACACAAATGCAAATTGGGTAGCTAATATTGATGATCACAGGAGTACTAGTGGAGGAGCATTTTATTTGGGACCCCGCTTGGTGTAATGGTTCAAGAAGAAACAAAGCTCCGTCGCATTATCTACTATTGAGGCAGAATATGTTGCTGCTGCATCTTGATGTACTTAACTTCTATGGATGATCCAAACATTGCAGGGCATTCAAATCACTTGTTCTCAACATGTACCTATTCTTTGTGACAATACTAGTGCCATAAGTGTCTCTAAAAATCTTGTCATGCACTCAAAAACCAAGCACATTCCAATCAAATATAATTTTCTAAGAGAATAGGTGCTTGAACAAAAGGTTAAATTGGAGAATGTTCCTTCCAAGGAACAAGTTGCAGATATATTTACAAAGCCACTTCCATGTGATTCCTTTGAATATCTCAAACATAAATTAGGAATGATTCTTGCTTCATCACTCTGCTAATTATTCTGACAAGTATGTCATATTCAGGGGGAGATGTAACTATAAATTACTACAGTTTACTTTTTGTATGTGGAGGATGTGAAGGATAGTCGCGTATGTACGTGGTTTCTGAGTTAGACATACATATACACATCTCAGTAATTGGTAAAAATGGCACAGATTTAGGGGGAGCCTCCTATATGAATTCACCATTTCATGTTTGGTCTTCTGTTTCTGACATTGGTCTGCTGTAGTCTGTTGGTTCAGGGGGAGAAACTCTTATAATCCTAAGGCCCCTTGTTGTAATTATGATTCCATAAGCATGTCTTGTTGCATATCTTTACTAATATCTGCTACTTCTCTATTACTGTTGGAGATTTATATGTTTATGATGCATGGATTCCAAATGATAGTTATCTATTGACATGCTTGATGAAGAGGATGTGTTTGCTATGTTCAGTATTGATGATTGATAACATGATGATGAGGACGTTCATATTTCTTTTATGTAGCTACTATCAAATATTCATGTTGTTGGTTCCTACATGGTATATGGTGATTGCTGATGACTATCAACCTCATTGATTGAGGTCCTAATTTTGGTTATATATGTCATATATGACCCTTGATGTAAAGGTCATTTAAAGACCCATGATGTAGTCATTATCATATTCAGTCGTGTATGGGATATTAGGATCAGGTAATGATTTGTATGTAATCTCATTATTGTAATATTGGGTCAAATATGTAACCCACTATGATTGGGTAATTGATATAATCATGAGTCATTGGTCATAAGTCAAACATTGTTGTACTCTATTGAATATCTTAAAAATGTTCAGCATATGCTCAAGGGGAGCACGGTCAACATGTAGTTATCATATATATTAGATCAAACCAACAGTGATCCTCTCTACAAAGTCTTCATTAATCATTGGTGCCCTTTTCCCTTGATGTCAAAGGGGGAGAGAAGCTTGGTGTTTGGGAGAAGAATGTCTGGAGGAGCTTGGTAAGAAGCCTTAGTATTTCAAGTGTGTTTGTAGGTGTTTGCAGATGGTGACCAAACACCAAAGTGGTTCCATCAAGTCCAAAGAGGGAGATTGTTGGCATTATGACTAATGTGTTGTCCTTGATGGAAACCTACTTGATAAAGATGCCAACATTATGGTAACAATATGATTATGCAGTATAGAACAGATGCTATAGAAGTGATGAATAGAGAAATGAAAAATCAAAGACAAATGGATGTTGAATATGAAGTTTGGAAAAGTATACGCGGATCCTATGCAGAAGGGTTGCGTACATACACATGTATTGTGAAGAAAAGTCGCATACAAAATCCACACCATGGTAATTTGAATACCATGGGTCTTTACCTTGGTATTGGCCCATAGTAATGAGTGTGAAAATGGTTATTTGATCTCGTTAAATAATACCAACGACATTACTAAGGGTTGGCCTAAGCTATTGGCTATGGCTAAAGCTATATAAGGTGATGGAGATAAAAGTGTTAGGTGTGCAAGTATTGTGTTGTCTATGAATGATTTTATTTGAAACAAGTGTGCACCAGGGAGCAAGGAGAAGACTCAGATATGAAATATGTTGACATGCATGCTTAATTGATTTACTTGCTGCAAATGTCTAATATTGATGAAAATGTGATGCTATGGTCTAAACAATTTATTCAAAAGTCTGTAATATTGAAAGTTAAGGTTGCGGAAAGTGAAATTATGTTTGCAACAAAATTTTTTCATATCTATACATAGGTATGTTTGGGCATATTCACGTACATACACGGATCCACCTCTGAATGATCGCATATATATTCTACGAAATAATTTTTAGTATGTGCAGATCTGTACACAAGTGTTGTTCATGGTAAGCGTGTAAATACGCTGATATTCCTTATGGAAATCACATACATAAACCAAGGTTTGATCTATTGATTGATGCTTACAGATCTGATGATTGATGTTTACAGTTGATGTTATCTGGTTTACTTGTTGCTATCTGTCGATGATGTCTTTATCATGATTGAGGTGACTTGGTTGAATTGTTCAAATTTAATGGGACAAAAGTGTGACTGAGTGTATGATTTTTAATTGGTTTAGAAATCTATGATTGATTCAATTATTTATATCCAGTGAAATGATCTATGAATGGTTCTTGATTAATGATCTAAGTGTTCAGTATTCTGATATTTGTACATAGATGTTATACAGAGAAAACACGTATATATGTAAGCCTTATTTAGTATAGTCACAATATATTTATTATTTCTAGTTGGGTTATGCACTCAATGACTTTATACTTCGTAATTTCATTTCATTTACAGTGTGACAATGTCTCAAATTCAGTGCTTCAGTTTGTTTGGGTTTATGGTTGATATGGATCTAGTTTAAAATTTGATGAAAGGTGGCCCATAGGTTGTGTGATGATTTTTTGACAGGTGGATATAGTCTGAAAATTGGTCCACAAGGAGCTGAGGAGCTCCCTTCTGGTAGGAGTTGATAAACAAGTTTATGGGGTTGTAGCTCCCTTCTAGTGGGTGTTGGAGAATGAGTTAAGGTTGTATCCTTCTGCAGGTGGGTGCCTGCATATTGGTTAGAGTCTGCGCCAATACAAGATTGAAAGAAGTTTTCCTTTATAATAAAAGAAGATGGCAAAGACGATGATAGTGGTGGTTTTTCTCCCACATTAGGTTTCCACCTAAAATCCTAGTGTTCATGTGTGTTGATATGTTTCTTGTATGTTGATGATTTATTTTCTCTTTACTGTTGCTTAATGAATCAATAATGAAGTAATGATGCAATGGTTAAATATGAGCATTTAATGAAATTAATGAAAAATTAGTTATATGGATATACACAGTTTGCATTGATCACAATCATGTACATATGTTGGTTTCCTGAATGACAATAGCATACATAAATCAAAATAAGAAATTGAAAAGTTGAAGTGTGTTTAAAATACTGATTCACCCGCCAACCACCCACCCCCCCCCCACCCCAGTATTTTTCCTAACAATACATTGATCAACAAGTGTTTAGTCCATACATATCCAGACTATATAAATAACCCAACGTTATGTGTAAAACCAAATCTCATTGGGTATACCAATGTTACACTGATGACAAAGGTTAGGAAGGCCAATTAACATACATTTGAATTAGAATTCGAAAAACAGTATTATATATATATATAATATATATATATATATATATATATGAAATGTAGAAAATGAGAAAGGGACTGAGATTTTTTTCGTAGCATAAAAGCAGGGCTATGATAGGGTTATGATTTAATTACAAATGTTCAAGAGGTAATGCAATAGGTGCATTGGAATTAAACTAATACATTTCAAAGAGAAGGCTTCTAGAAAATGGTTATTAGTAGAAGGGGAAAATAAATTATACCACTCCATGGTATTCTCGCATTAATATAAACAATACTTTTCTCACGAGATCTTATAAAGAAGTTTTTAGAGTGATAGGATCTATTTACTGCATTATGTTATAATTTTTTTTAACAAATTTTGTACATAATTGATTTGTTTTTTTTCACTTTCCAAGCTGGAGATGTTACATATGGTATCAAAGCAAAGGGTTTCAACACTGAGACCTTGAGCTAGTCATGTTTTTATTAACTGAGTAAAGTTGGTGTCTATACAGAGAAATAAATCAAGAAAGAAACATGTTAGAGCGCCCATAATGGAGGAACCACTAGAAAGAACCCTTATAAGGGAAGAAGAACTTTACTTGCATTTAGGACAATGATCGGAATCTAGATTAGGGGCTAAAATTTGCTTAAAAATGAAAGTGTCTGGAATCGCTCAAAAGATGAACGACCACATCCGTCATAGAGATATGATCCCAACGCAACTTGTTTCACTCAAAACAGAGTTCGTATGAGGAAGTTAGAGCCCGCTGACCGTTTCACCAAACAACAAAAAAAATTGCAAGTACTGCCCAGTCAGTAGTCCGTACTGTTGACATGGCAGGTGGTTGAGCAGGTCAAAGGTGGTCAATGCCCAATGAGGGCTTGCTAAGTGTCGCCTTGTGTTTGGTTTCCAGTTGGGTGATGTGGCACAATTCGGTTGGTTTTGGATGGGCCAATGAGAGGCCACCACATGGCAAGCTCGAAGGCTGCCATGTGGCACCTCCCAAATGGCCGAATAGGGTCAATGCGTTTTGGGAAAAATTTTGGTGGTAGTCAGGGTTGAACCCACGACCTCCCCTCCACAAGCCACAACACTTACCGCTACACCAAACCTTAAGACTTGACATGTAATGGAATGCGCTCATGTTAAAGGTTAAGTAAGAAGGTTAGGGGTTAACCATTAGTGGTTAACAATAAATGCACATGTGACCACCTCTACTTAACCGTTAGCATTAAAATTTAACCATGGAGGATTAACACTAATTAAGACATGATTAGTCCTTAATTAAGCAGGTTTTAGTTGGCAGATATTTTGGAGGATTCCACCAAATCCGGAATTGCCCCCAAATTTAGCGGGATTAACTGAAGTTTTCCAGATTTGGAGGAGATTCCTAGGGAAAAATTGAAAAGACCATAACTTGATGGGATTTCGACCAATTTTAGAAAATGAATAGTCAATTTTGGATGATTTTGACCTTCTGAAGACAATGGAACATGTTTTAGAGGAAATAGAATACTTATACAGGTGATTTTTCCATAGGGAAGTTCAGGGAAGCCTAGGGCCACCAGGGAAGGAGGTCATGCCCAGATCAGCCAGAGTTAGTTTTCAGAGATCTAATAGTCATTTTTGGGTTTTTGGGTCCTATGAACCCAATGGTACAGTAAGAAAATCCATCGGAGTTGATAATAATATTTAATCAAACATTTGACCAAATAATTCCAAGAGTGCCTAGCCATTGAAGGAGGTCCTAGGAGATGTAGCCCAACACTGGAGGGTGAACTCCTTGATCAGATTTGTCTTATGATTTTTTCTGTGTATATTTATCTACATTTCATTTGTTGTCCATGTTATTTAAGCAGCTAATTAACTCATAATTTTCTCACACATGACACATAAAAGACATATAACTTGACACATAAACCTCTTGCATAACTGGGTAAATGAGACGATCCTAAACATATTTTAACTGATGAGGGAGCTTGCATAGCATTAACAAGTTTTCCCAAGATTTCAGATCAGGTTGGTATCAGAGCACTTGTTAGCTCATTTGAACCCTGAGATGGTTTGCCAAGGTTAGCTAGAGAATTAGCTATTGGTTTTGAAATTGTGCAAGGATCATTTAACTGTGTGCAAGTTTGTGTGTACAAGTTGAAGCAAGGAGAAGCTCAAGATTGAGAGCTTGGTTCTCAAATCACAGTAAATAATTTTGTGAAGCTTTGTGAATTGTTTTGAAGCTCTTTAATTCATTACACTTGTGATGGTAGTTTCAACAAATGATGTCTCTAATCTCTCTTCCTTAGCAAGATTCTTTGATGAAGAGTTTTCATCATGAGAGATATGGTGCAAGAGATGATTGAAGATAGGAAGGAGAACACTATACTTCAAGAGAAATTGATGGCCATGAAGGAGGAGAAGCAAGAGCTTCTTGAAAAGATTCATGAGATGGAGATCTTACTCTATGATGCCAAGGAAACCCTAGCCAAGTATGTGCATGAACAAGAGGTATGCAAATCAAGTTTATCTTCAATTTCCTCTCAAAATGAATGTTTTGGTGCTTTTGAAAGGCATACTAGAGGAATAGGGTCCAAATTATTGATGAAGATGGGCTATGAAGGTAAAGGGTTAGGCACACATGCACAAGGCATAGTTGAGCCAATTGTTGTTGAGGAAAGGCCTAGGTATTTGGGTCTTGGTTATGGACAACATGATGGAGAATGCTCCAAAGTCAAGGAGGCACATGAAGGTGTTCCAAGAAGGACTTTCATTACATGTTCATTACCTCAAGCTTGTAAAGTTTGTGTTCATGAGGAATGCAAATGTTTTATACCCACTTTGCAAGAAAATGCTCATAAGCATGCAAACAATGGTTTCAATGAACAAGAGGATGTTGAAAGCTCTAAGGTTATTAACACCATTGTTGGTATTCTGAAGAGAGACACTACCTCATCAAATTCACCTCCTCAAGAAGGCGACAAAGGTGAATGTGCAAGGTATAAATCTGCCTTTAATCAAGTTTCTTTTGATTATGTTAAACATGGTAAATCTTCATGTAAGAATTGGAGAAAAAGTTCATGTTCCTTTTGTGGTTTGAATAACCATAATGTTTCAAGATGTTGGAAGAAAATGGCCACATACAGGAAAATTTCAAAACAAAAGTGACAAAAAACCAGAGATCCATTGGATAATGGAAAACATGTTGCAAAGAAGATGCAATTGTTTTGCACTCATTGCCATAGGCAAGGTCATCTCATAGACAAATGTTAGACTTTGTATCCAACAACTCATCCACGACATTTGAAGAAGGTGGAGAGAGATTTTGGCAAAGATGGAAAAGAATATTCTGTAATTGATGTGGGTCAAGATGATGTGCACGTGCAAGAATCACCATTGAAATGGTTTGGTAAGAGGTGGTTTGATTTCTTATCCAAATAAGGCTTGCATTTATTTTGTTGATAGATGCAATTCTTTGCCTTAAAAATGCATTTATTTGCCTTATGAATGCATTACTTTTCTGTTGAAAGTATGTTGCAACTTGTATGATGCAAGATGTTGAAAGTGGAGTTTTGTTTGACTCACTTAAATGCAGCAAAGAAGGCAATTTATGGTTACAAGTTTGTATGTGAATGCATTTCTTTTGAAAGCATTCTTGATGTTGCATATTCTCGCCATGAAGGTGTGTGAAAGTTGAGTATGTTACTCACTTCATTTGCAGCAAATTTGTCATTCTTGATGTTGTGTATTTTTTCCATGAAGGTGTGTGAAGGTGGTGTATGTTACTCACTTCATTTGCAGTGAATTTTTCAATTCATCTCTTTATGTACCCATACATGTGTTTGGGGTTATTGTACTTGTGTTTGTACTTGTGAGAGAGTTTAATAATTGTACACATACATGAGAGTTTGTGTGTGTGTGAACAATGAAACTAGCAACATGCATGAGTGATTGACTTATATTGGTCGATTGCTTTGTTAACATGTATGATTGACAACTTGAGAATTTTCATTGTGCTTGAACATGCATGAGTGATTGACATGTGTTGGTCGATTGCTTTGTTACATGTATGTTGTCAACTTGAGAATGTTGATCATTTGCACATGCATGAGTGTCGACTTGTGTCGATTGTTGTCACATGTATGTCATATCGACTTGGAAGAGTTGATTTTGTCTCCAAAGATGAAAGGGAGATGTTGGCGGATTATTGTGTGAGAATGTGGAATTCTTGTTGTTCATGCAAAGAATTGTCAAGTTGTTGTACATGCATTTGTTTGACTTGAAAGTCAGTTGTATGAAGAAGCATGTCTTGTTGACTTATGTTTAGTCGATGATGTTTTGTCAATTGTGTGAGTTGATATTTTGTACACCAAGATGCAAGAGTACATGGCGATGTTACATGTTGTGCCAATTGTTGCTTTGAAGGAGCAAAAGAAGAGGTTGTCAAGTTATATTTCTTGCATAATGTGTTTTTTCAGTTAATGTTGTATTTGTGACAAGATGTCGCAGGAATTTGGAATTTCCATTCTTGAGCAAGATGCTCATGATTAGTCTTCATTCTCAAATTAGAACATGAGTACCATGTTGAACTGGAGGATGATAGAGGAAAGAAGCGAAAGTGGACAAGATGCCAAAAAGTTTATAGCCATGGAAGACCATTGTTTTGTGTTGACGCCAAGAAGCAAAAGATATGGAAAATGCATTCTTCCAGATGTGGAATTTGGAACCATGGAGGTAAAAGAATGGTCATTTATTTTCTTGTTATTACTGATATTGGAACTCATTGCTGTAGTTCACTCAGATGGGCTTAACTTGGAAAAGTGGTTTCCAAGAAGAAGCTTGCATTGAATGCATGTGTTGCAAAGGAGGAACATGATTCTCAATGGGAAGGCTATCAGTCAGTTTTCCAAGCACCGAGGGATCACTTTGGTACAACAGGGTGTATAATTAGTCAAAAAGCAACCAACAAGTGTAGGATTGGGTCAACAACAAAAGAAGAACAGTGGTTGAGGGACATAACCATTTGTAATGCAAGGCATGCCAGTGTACTCAAGTGGTTGTCACAGAGATTTATTCAAGTAGAATTAGTTGATATAACTTGGGAAAGATACGAGTATTTAGCTCTCATCAGATAACCAACTTTTGTGGGTCCAAAAGCCTGTCAATGGGAAAGAGTGATCAGAATCTAGATTAGGGGCCAAAATTTGCTAAAAAATGGAAGTGTCTAGAATCACTCGAAATATGAACGACTACGTCCGACTTGGTGATACAATCCCAACACAACTTGTTTCACTCAAAACAGAGTTTGTATGAGGAAGTTAGAGCCCGTTGATCATTTCACAAAAAAAAATGCAGGTATTGCCCAATCAATAGTTCGTACTACTGATGTGGCAGGTGAATGAGCAGGTCAAAGGTGGTCAACACCCAATGAGGGATCACCAAGTGTCTCCTTGTGGCTAGTTTCTAGTTGGGTGATGTGGCACAATTCAGTTGGTTTTGGTTGGGCCAATGAGAGGCTGCTACGTGGCACCTCCCAAATGGTTGAATAGGGTCAATGCATTTTAGGCAAAATTTTAGTGGTAATCGGCGTTGAACCCATGACCTCCCCTCCACAAGCCACAACACTTACCACTACACCAAACCTTAAGACTTGACATGTAATGGAATGCTCTCATGTTAAAGGTTAAGTAAGAAGGTTAGGGGTTAACCACTAGCGGTTAACACTAAATGCACATGTGACCACCTCTACTTAACCACTAGCATTAAAATTTAACCACATAGGATTAGCGCTAATTAAGCCATGATTAGCCCTTAATTAAGCAGGTTTTAGTTGGCAGAGATTTTGGAGGATTCTGCCAAATCCGAAACTGCCCCCAAATTTAGCGGGATTAACTGAAGTTTTCCAGATTTGGAGGAGATTCCTAGGGAAAAATTGAAAAGACCATAACTTGATGTGATTTCGACCAATTTTAGAAAATTAATAGTCAATTTTGGATTATTTATACCTTTTGAAGATAATGGAATAGGTTTCAGAGGCAATAGAGACTTCTACAAGTGATTTTTCCATAGGGAAGTTCAGGGAAGCCTAGGGCCACCATGGAAGGAGGTTATGTCCAGATTAGCCAGAGTCAGTTTTCAGAGATCTATAGTCATTTTTGAGTTTTTTGGGTCCTTTGAACCCATTTGTACAGTATGCAAAGCCATTGGAATTGATCAGAAGCTTTTAATAAGATATTTGACCAAATAATTCCAAGAGGGCCTAGCCATTGAAGGAGGTCCTAGGAGTTGTAGCCCAGTACTGGAGGGTGAAATCCTTGACCATATTTGTCTTATGCTTTTTCTGTGTATATTTCTCTGCCTTTCATTTGTTGTCCATGTTATTTAAGCAACTAATTAACTCATAATTTTATCACACGTGACACATAAAAGACATATAACTTGACACATAAACCTCTTGCATAACTGGGTAAATGAGACAATCCTAAACATGTTTTAACTGATGATGGAGCTTGCATAGCATTAACAAGTTTTCCCAAGATTTCAGATCATACAATAGGTGAAAATACCCACCAAAGAGCTATTAAGTATGATGAATATTTTCAAACAAAACTATTAAACTTGCGAGCTAGACATGAGAAACTACTAAAGGCCAATGTAGAGCAGGAACAATTGATTAAGAATTTAATAAAAAAATCAATTCCAAAGAGAGTAGAAGCAATTAGGAATGAGGAGAGCGATGGTGAGACCTCCAAGCAAAATACTGTTGAAAATATGGAATAAAGTCAGGAGGAAGGGTTGAAGGGAGTAGAGGAACACAATTCCTCAAAAATGTAGATGAAGTTAGAGAAGAAACCTAGAGTGGAATTTCATGGTGAATTTAGGGAAATTCGACCTCCAAATTTTGTTGGGGAAAAAGGAGGAATTCGTTGAGGCTTGATTGCTTAACATTAACAAATACTTTCAAGTATATAATTATTCCTCCAAATTAAAAGCCAAGATGGATACCTATCAATTGCAGGGAAAGGCCTCCCGTGGTGGGAAGAAATGAGGATAGTTCATAACTTGGAAGGAAAGGAGGTTGACTAGGAATAATTTCAAGGATTATTTAAAGAGAAATACTTAATAGAGCATTACTTTAATGATAGGGCCAAGGAATTTCATGAACTGAAGTTGATGAAAATGACAATGGATGAGTTGGTTAATAAGTTTAATCATTTATTATGTTATGTACCATACCTTAAGGATGAAAAATATAAGGTACAACAATTATTATGATATCTTCCACCTTTGTTCAAGGAAAGAATCGAGTATGATAACTTGAATGCCATGGATGAGGTAATAAAAAAAACTTGAATATGTTATCAATAAGCCAAGTAGAGGAATGAAAATTTAAAATCTTGGTCCAACAAGGAAAATGATTGAATGATTCAAGATTAAAGAAGTGGTAATTATGGGTCCTTTAAGCGGCATGGAAAAAGTAATCAGAACTGGAGTTAGCATAAAAATGGGACTAAACCAACCAAAACACAAGGCCAAACTCAAGTTGGACCTATACGAGTAGACACCAATAAAGGAGATATGGTAGAGATAAAGAAACTTTAAGGTGATGGGGTTGTGGAGAACCCCATTTACTATAAAACTACCCTTACAATGCCTAGCTAGTGAAAAATTTATAGGATCTCCAAGAGGCCTCTACAGTTAATGATGTAGCCATAAGCATACCACATATCAATGCAACACTATAAGGATGCCAAGCAAAACACCAATCCATAATGGTGAAAATTGAAGTTACTATTTTTAACCAAACTATTTCTGTATTAATAGATCCCAGTGCTAGCCTAAGTTATATTGGCCCTCAGGTGGTAGAAGAATGTGAAATTAAGTTTGAAAAATATAAGAATTCTTGGTTGGTCTAGTTGGTCACAGGGACAAAAAAAAAGTTACAAATTGGATAAAGGCATGATCAATATCTCTAAATGGAATTTAGAGTCTATTCTACCCTAGGGCTTATATGATGTATTGATACATATGGATTGTTTGGAAAGGCATTGCGAAATTGTAAACTTCCTAGATAAATATGTTACCTGTACAATTGAAAATGGAGAAGTCAAGCTATAAGGGGCATACCAAGGCCTATATCCTTATGACAGATATCAACCCTACAGCTAAAAAGGGTTGCAAGAAAAGGATGTCAAATTTTCGCTATCCAAGTGGAGGATCAACATGTAAACAAAACTAAAAATTCTATAAATTAGTTGGAAGTTATTCAGGACTACCTAGATGTGTTACTTGATGAAATTCCAAGTCTTCAACCAAAAAGAGAAATAGATCTATCCATAGAATTAATACCATGGGCAACTCTGGTGTCAAAAGCTCTATATTGAATGTGTGTACTTGAGTTGACGAAATTAAAAATGTAACTGTAAGAGATGCTTAATAAAGGGTATATATGACCTAGTGTGTCACCGCCATGTGCACTGGTTCTTTTCATAAAAAAGAAGGATGTTACTTTTAGACTATTCATTTATTACTGTCAATTAAATAAGTTGAATGTTAAAAATAAGTACCCTCTTCCGAGGATAGATGATTTATTTGATCAAGTAAGAGGGGTGACGATATTTTTCAAAAATTGACCTCAGATCAAGTTATCGCTAGTTCAGGATTAAGGAGGAGGATATATCGAAAAAAAAACTTTATGCACAAGATATGAACATTATGAATTTATAGTGCTACCCTTTAGGCTTACTGGTTCACCCATTAGCTTCATGTGTCTGATGAACAATGTGTTCAACAAATCTCTAGATAAGTTTGTGTTAATATTTATAGATAATATATTAATCTACTCCAAAACTAGGGAAGAGCACAAATAACAACTAGAAATAGTGATGCATATCTTATGAGAGCATCAATTATATGCAAAATTTAGTAAGTGTGAGTTATTTAAGGACAAGATACAATATCTTGGACAAGCAATACCCAAGTAAGGTATAATGGTAGATCTTGAGAAGGTGAAGGCCATTTAAGATTGGCTAGTTCAGAAAGGCGTAGATAATATAAGATCGTTTATGGGAATTACTGGGTACTATTGTAGATTTATAAAGGGTTTTCCAAGATAGCACATCCCATAATCTCATTGCAGAAGAAGGGTGTAAAATTTGTATGGACACAAAAATTCCAAGAAAGTTTTGAGAAATTAAAACACTGTTTGACAGTAGCACCAATATTAAAAATTACTGATCTGGATAAAGAATTTGTTGTATGCATGGATGCATGCTTAGAAGTCCTTGGGGGAGTGTAATGCAAGAGGGACAAGTAATAATTATGAGTCCTAAAAATTAAAGGAACAATAAAAGAACTATTTGGTTTATGATTTAGAGTTGAGAACAATTATTTATGCCTTGAGAATGTGGAGACATTATTTGGTTGGAAATAAGTTCACCTTGATAACAGATCACATAAGTTTGAATTACTTTTTCAGTCAACATGACATGAATGCTAGGCCGGCTAGTGGATGGCATTCTTAAGTGACCACGTCAAGAACATAAAGGGAAAGGAAAATAAGGTGGAAAATGCGTTGATTCGAATTTTAAGACATTTAGGCTAGATAACTGTGAGTATAAGTGAAACAATTTTTTCAAAATTAGTAAAAAAACAACATTAAAAGATTAAATTTATGATCTTATTCGTAACATTTTAAGGAGTGGAACTACCCAAAAGGAACAATCAACGTATGGAATTCATGAGGAAGGACTGCTAGTTTATAAAAAGTAGACTTTATGTTTCGAATCAAGGTGAAATTAAAAGATTAATTTTGACAGAATATCATAAGATGCCATATGCAACACATCCCGAATATCAAAAAATGATTTAGGCACTTAAAATATAATTTTTTTGGCCAGGCATGAAGAGGGATGTTGTAGAATATTTGGTAAGGTGTCAAGAGTGCCAATTGGTGAAAGAAGAACACCAACACCCAACAGGATTGTTAAATCCTTTACCTATACCAAAGTGGAAATTTCAAGTGATTTTGCTGGATTTTATAACATCATTTCCTAGAACTGGAGGCAACATGATTCTATAATGGTAGTCATGGGAAAATTAACTAAAGTAACCCATTTTATTCATGTGTAGTCTACTTACAAGGCTTCACAAGTGGTAGAGGGTTTTACGAACGAAATATTCCAACTTCTTGGCATACCTAATACAGTGATATCAGATAGAGATGCCGAATTTACCTCCAACTTTTGGAAGGCCTTATTTACTGGAATGTGTATGCAGCTAAATTTTAGCATTGTATATCATCTGAAAACTGATGGAAAAACAAAGAGTGAATCGAGTGTTGGAAAATATGTTGCATATGTATGTTAGGAATAATCCTACTAGATGGGAGGATTATTTACACCTAGTAGATTTTTCCTACAACAATGGTTACCAGGCATTGCTCAAAATGATCCCATATGAATCTTTGAATGGGATGAAAAGTCATGTTCCACTGAATTGGTGCAGAGTGGAAGATAAACTTACGTTGGGACCAAATCGGTTGCAGTTAATGGAGGAGATGGTTAAGAGGATCAGACAAAATTTGAAGGCAACTTAGAATAGATAGAAGAGCTATGCCAATTTGAAAACAATTCATAAGGAGTTCCAAGTAGGAGAACATGTTTATGTTAAATTTAAACCTAAGAAGAGCTCCTTGGGTCTAGAAAGTTGCTCTAAATTGCCCCCTTAGTTTTGTGGGCCATTTGAAATATTGGCTAGGGTTAGGCGAGTGGCCTACCAATTGGCATTACCAACTGATATTAAAAATTATAATGTGTTTCATGTATCTATTTTAAAGAAATATATACATGACCCAACTCATGTAATTGATTGACATGATATACAAGTCGAACCAAAAGGAGAGTTATAGGTCGAATCAATGAATGTTTTGTACCAGAGATAGATTATACTCCATAATCAAGCCATCACCGAGGTTAAAGTGCAATGGAAACACTTTGGGCTTGGAGAGGCTACCTAGGAAATGGAAAATGAGATGAAAAAGAAATATCCTATGATGTTTGCATGAAGACTAGCATTGATTAAACACTAGGGATGGTGACCCATTTTAAGGGGAGGGAAGTTGTAACACCCATGGAAAGACTTAGTTTATGTTTTTTTATTTATTTTGAGAAAATAAAAAGACATGTGTTGGAATATTATTTTTATTTTCTAACATAAGAAAAATATTAATGAATGAGAATTTATGTTAGAACTTTAATCTTCTCATAAATATGTTTACAGGTTAAAATGAGAGATTAACCTCTAATTGTCAGGGGAAAACAATTGAAGTAGTTATGCCTAAAGAAGTCGGAAAAAAAAAAAAAAAAAAATTCCTTTTTTTTTTTTCTTTGGCAGAGGGGAGGAAACTTAAGTGTTTATAAAGAAAAAAGAAAACAATTGTTTATACAAAAATTACATACCACCTTTGATAATTACATGGTTAGATAGAAATGCCTTGTGGTGGAATCTAATCAAGATGTTGTGGGAGATAAATACAATAGTTAGATAACCATTACTAGTGGGAGATAAACATTGGTAAGGCCAAGCAAGGGTTTGCAAGATGCTGCATAGAGTGTGGAGGCAAATAATCCAAGAATATTCCTGGTTTTTCCTGACATTTAAACAAAAAGATCAGGGGGACCTATTCGTACAAGTCGGTTCAAGGTTGGGAGGAATGTGGAAACCTCTGGCATATTTATAAAGGGAAAAAGATAAGTATTTAGTCTTTGAAATATTTGTGAGAGTTGTATGAATTATGTTTAAATTCTGGTTGAAATATTAACTAAAAAAATTTGGAATTAAATGATAATTAGAGAAAAGTACTGTTGGACTAACTTTGTGATTGCAAGAAGACAGAGATAGAAAACATAGTTCAAATTAAATAAAAATCTGTCTATAGGCGGAGGTGCAAAATTATGACTATATATGCATACATAGATTCCTCTATGTTAGGTTTAAGTAAGAAAAAATAATAAGAAATTAGAGCACAACTTGAATAATATAAGAGCTATTCTAAAATAGCATTGTTTGTTATTGTGGGAGAGATAGTTCAAGTATAATTAATAACTACTTTTATATTGAGGTTAAATTCTGGGTTTTATGCCCTAGTTGGACTCATGAATTCCCAAGAGTATATTATCACCCTCAGGGTTTCGTTGAGTCAGTCTCAGGCATGGGTGGATTAAGACACAAATAATTGGTTGTGATTTCCCAATTACAGGTAACCACAATCATCTCTAGTCTAGATAAAATAATATGTATGTAGGAGTACTTTTTATATACTTATATATACAATAAAAGGAAATTTTAAATATGACTAGTACAAAGATATTACACATTACATTATATTCTTGGAAAACAAAAATACTGCATAATTGAAAGAAAACCCGAAGAAAGTAAAAAAGTAAGGAAAAAGTTGTTGAATCAATAATTAGCAATAAAAAAGAGACTATTCTGTACACCCATAAAACTAAAACAAGAAGTTCTTCTCTTTCACATATGCATAAATAAGAAATCTCTTAAATACTTTTAAAGAATTTATTAATAACTATAATAACAACATTATACAACATAAGGATTAGAGCAAATCAAACAAATAACCTCTAGAAGAAAATAATCAAAGATAAACTCAAAAAATATATGTCCAGAGCCTAACCATAGCTTTATACTACAATGGAAGCCAAAATTATCACTTGGTAAAGTGGAGCTGTGGCTCCTTCCTAAAGGGCCAAAAGTTAGAGACTCGAAGCAAACTATCAGATGAAAAAAATAAAAACCCTTATTATGTTCAAGTAATGGCACTGTGTCATATTAATTACATAACAACAATGGAGTTCAGAGACAATGAGTTGCATATAAGTGTCATAATTTAAGGAATAAATTACAGACAAGCCTTCCAGTCAAAGGAAGAGCCGCATTAGGGTTTATAGTCGAGGAGCGAAACTCCTCCCCTTAAAAAAGCGATCACAATTGAATTTCGACACCGGGTTTGGGTCGAGTAGTTACCAAACCCGTACCCAACCTAATCTCCACCATTCAATTGCGAGATTAAATTATGAGCATTGATGACAACTAAATGCCACCAAAAGAAAAGAGTTTTGACCATGTAATACATCAATTGGTAGGTGTTCAATCCTTACATTTCGAGACTATATATATAGCCCATCGTTATGTGTAAAACCAAATCTCATTTATAACAATTGCAAAGAATGGCAATAAGGAGATGTACATGATATTAACTATGTAAAACTTTACCACACGTGAGGTATACCAATGTTACATTAATGGCAAAGGTTGCGAAGGCCAATTAACATATATTTGAATGATAATTCAAATGTTATATATATATATATTTATTTATTTATTGCTAAAGGGATGGATGTTAAAACAAGTGCTCGTAATTCACACACCTATATATATATATGAATATTGTGTGACCATACGGTATCATTTTAGATGGTTAGCATGGAAACAAGTTTTCATTTGTTTTGAATTGTAGCAGCAAATCAGGGCTATAATAAAGTTATGTTTTAATTACAAAGGTAGGTAATGCTCTAGCTGCATGGGAATTCAATCGATACATTCCGAAGAGAAGGTTATTATAATATGGTTATTAGTAGAAGGGAAAAACAAATTGTACAACTCCATGGCATTTTGGCTACAATATAAACAATACTTTTCTCGAAAGATCTTATAAAGAAGTTTTTAGAGTGATAGGACATATTTACTGCATTATTTTATAAAAAAGTTTTCTTTTACAAATTCTATAGGTAATTAAATATTTTTTTTTTACTTTCCAAGTTGGAGATGTTACAACTATGTGTGTTACATTACGGTAGACTAGTATATGATAGGTACTATGTGATGTAATATGATAGTCTAGAGTAGGGTAGGATATATACGTAAGGATTCTATGCTTAGGTTAGTTTAACATAGACCAACCTACTCTTTCCTATACTATCCTACTGCTATCCCACCTTATCCTATTCTACACTAAACTAGACTACCCTACCCTAGCCTAATCTAGACTAACCTATTGTTCCCTATACTATGCTACTCTAGCGTAGGTTATGTTAGTGTACCCTTGGCCTACACCAGCCTAGCCCACTATATCCTACCTGCTTCTTACCTACTTTGTCCTATATTAGCCTATTCTAGCCTATTCTAGCTTAGCCCAACCTATCATAGCATACTATAGCCTAGCTTAGGCTATTCTAACCTAACATCATGTAACATACTCTAGCTTATCATACTCTATGTTAACTTAGACTATTCTACCCTAGCCCAAGCTAACATAACATACTCTATCATAACGTGGCTTACTCTAACCTAACCTAGAATAACCTACTCTACCCTACCCTAGCCTAGTATGCTGGCATACCCTATCATAGTGCAATCAAGCATAACCTAGCCTACCCTAGCCTACTCTAGATGATCATAGCCTATGCTAGCCTAGCATACCGTACACTAGCCTCCACTATCCTATCTTATCCTTGCCTAGCTAAGTTTAGTGTGTCTTACCCTTTCCTAGACTAGTCTAGCTTACAATAGCCTATCCCAACATTTTCTAGAATACCTTAACATAGAATAGCCAAGAATACTCTAGCCTAGAAGACGCTACTCTAACAAAACCAACTCTAGCCTTATCTATTCAAGCCCACCCTTGAATACTCTATGACCTAAGCCTACTCAAGCCTAGCCTATCCTAACCTTCTTTACCCTTGCATAACCTAGTTTATCCTACCTAGCTTACTTATATTTATGCTACACTATGCTTCTCCTAGCTTACGTTATCTTATCCTATCCTAGCCACCTAGCCTTCTTTATCTTAGCATAGTCTAGTATACACTAAGCTAACCTACTTTAACCTAGCCTTGCCTTCGCTTTTCAGGCTTAGCCAAGCCTAATCTAGACTACCCTAGCCTACTCTAACATAGTCTAGCCTAGCCTACTATAGAGTAGCTTAGCGTAGCCTAACATAGTTTGGCTTTCTCTAAGTTGACATATCCTATTCTATCCTAACCTACTCTAGCCTAGCCTACTCTAGACTTGCCCAACATAGCCTAGTACACTCTAGTATTTCTTGGGCTAGTCTAACCTATCCTAGCCTAACCTACTCTATCCTATACTAACCTACTCTATGCTGCGCTACCTTATCCTAATATGCCTTACCCTACCCTAGATTATCTTACCCTAGCGTAACCTAATTTATGCTAGTCTATTATTCCCAAGCCTATGCTACTCTAGCCTAGTCTATGTTGGGCAAGCCTAGCATGTACACTACCCTAGCTGAATTTTTCTTAGCCTAGCCTAGCCTACATTGCGTTATACTAGCCTATTTTAGCCTAACCCAACCTATCCTAGAATACTATAGCCTAGTTGAGACTCACTGAATTTATCTTGACCTACCCTACTCAAGCCTAGCCTACTTAGCCCTAGCCTATCCCGCTCTAACCTATATTGACTCTAACCTATACAACCCTACTCTACCCTAGCCTACTCTACTTCACCCTAGTCTATTCTACCCTATTCTAATGTAGCCTAACCCAAGCTACCCTGGCATACTCTAGCCTAGTTTGGGCAACTCTAACCTAGCTGAGACTACCGTATTCTAGCCTAGCCTAGCCTAGTCAAATCTAGCCTACCCTAGCTCAGGCTAGCCTACCCTAGCTCAGCCTAGCCTACCCTATCCTAGACTAATCAAGCATAGCTTGTTCCACCCTAGCCTACCTATACTAGCCTAACCTACTCTAATGTAGCTTAGCTTCACCTAAGCTACACTAGCCTATCCTAGCCTAGCCTTGCCTAGACTTGTCTACCCTATTGTAGCTTATCTCAACTTATTCTAGAATACTATAGCATAACATAGACAAGGATACTCCAACCTACTGGGAGCTACTCTAGTATAGCCAACTCTAGCCTAGCAAACTCTATATTAACCTAGCCTACTCTAACTTAACCTCTCCTAGTATACTTTAGCCTTGGGTAACTTACTATATCCTGTCTTAACTTACTAAAATTATAATATTATTTTTAATTTAAAAAATACTAATTTATTATTAAATTAAAATTAAAATGAAAGACGACATTAACATCTAAATTTAATTGGCATAAAATGGAATGGAAAAATAAAATATATAGTTAAGTTGATTAAAATTAAAACTAAAACTAAAGAGAAATAAAACTACAGACCGTGGATACGCGTGCAAAATTTTCAGCGTTTAATGTTTTGGGGTTTAATTACCGTTCGAGGCTATATTGAAGACTAGCTTTTACCAGAATATTGAAGGGAAGAAAAGTATACATCACTATTTTTAATAATAATATCTGAATTCACTATTTTTCATTTTTAGGAACCGGTGGTGGAGGTGTTAGGGAATAAATACGGAACCTGTGTTCTATCAAAATACTAATAAAATATTGAATCTCATTGTTTTTAATTTTGCTTAATTTAATTTTAATTTTGGAAGAGTTACAGTTTATAGTTCAGTTAAGAGGAGCGCAGTGTTGCCTGACCCGCCCTTCATTTCCATCTTCTCCATCGATCTTGCAAATTCAAAGAACCTTTACAAGAGCCGTTGTAGTTGGATCACTGAGGAGCGCAACATCTAATCCAAGGAGTCCTAATTATATGGACTTTTAATTATATTATTATTAATTTTATGTTTTTTACTTTATTTTATTTTTATTTGTTAAAGGTTTTTTATTTCAACTTAAAGTAGATAAAGGTATGTTGACTTTTTATTTTATTTTTTTAATTCATATGCTTAGTCTTAATGTTTATCAACAATTGTAGTGTAGTGTATTACAGAGTTACATTGCATTGACTTTTAATAAATTTAAAAAATTAGATTTGTGTCATGTGGCTCCTTGCGCACCAATTTCCTAGAGATTTGAGATTATTCCAATTCTAAAAAGTTCCTCTATGATAAATTCTTCATTATTATTTATAACATTAATTTATATATAAGAAAATTTTACCACCAATTTCATAGGGATTTGAGATTATTCCAATTCTAATAAGTTCTTCCATGATAAATGCTTCATTATTATTTATAACATTCATTTATATATAAGAAAATTTTACTACCAATTTCATAGGGATTTGAGATTATTCCAATTTTAATAAGTTCCTCCATGATAAATCCTTCATTATTATTTATAACATTCATTTATATATAATAAAATTTTACCACCAATTTCCAACGGATTTGAGATTATTCCAATTTGAATAAGTTCCTCCATGATAAATTCTTCATTATTATTTATAGCATTCATTTATATATAAGAAAATTTTATTTAGCAAAATGGTCCATTACTTTTAATAAATTTAAAAAAGTTAGATTCGTGCCAAGTGGCTTGGGATTTGAGATTATTCCAATTCTAATAAGTTCCTCCATGATAAGTTCTTCATTATTATTTTAACAAAATGGTCAATTTTACAATAATATGTGTATTTTTTTTTTCTTCTTAAGTTAAAGTTGACCCATAACCTTTTTATACATGGTTAATGAAATGTGTGCATTATTCTTGGGTTATATAGCCTTCGGCTATATCTGGTTGTACTAGTTTTAGTTTTATGTAATTTCACCAAGTCGAATGTTTTATTGATACTTATAATTATTAATTTTATTTTATTTATAGATTTAATTTAAAAAATGTGATTTTTTTTTTTTTAAATAAAAATTTTGATTTTGAAATGAGTTATGGTTTTTGGGCATGAAGTATTAATAAGCCATGGTATTGGTCCATAGTATTGTAGCAAAACCTATTTACAAGTTAAAAATATCACCATTAAATATGATTGCTTTTAACTTTTTTTACTAGTTGAACCAACATTTAAATATTTATACTCATTTACTATACTACAATTACTTTCAAGCTCATTATGGCCACTCTCATTATGGTCACTCAATTTGTGGTTGATATTACAACTCAATTTGGTAAAAATATATCAAATTTAAAAAGAGATAAGGTAATTGGAAGTAAAAATAAGTATGAGTAAGATGTTTAAACCTTGTACTTTTCAAAAAATTTTCAACAGGAGATTTAAATAAACAATTTGACTAAGATGTTTAAACCTTGTACTTTTCAAAAATATTTCAACACAAGATTTAAATAAACAATTTGAAAATCTATGTTAACTAATTTATGTCCATATCAAGTCCATATACATCTATATTTAGAAAGAAAATGTTAAAAGTAAATATTTTAATATGGTATATAATAAAATTTTCAATATCCAAAAGTAAAAGTAATTGGAAGTTAAAAATAAAACAAAAAATATCAACTACTTTCTAATAAAAATAATAAGATGGATATGTGAAATTCATTCAATTATTAATATAAAATTAATATGTGATATTTAAAAAAAATTCAATGTAGATCATCAATTGACATAGTGAAATAAGTTGTGTGCATTTTCTTTATGCTATTTGTTTGGGGTCTAAAGCACTCCACTAGTCGATGGTTCTATTTGTCTACAACTAAACCAATGTCTTGATGCCCAATCCTTGTTGGCACTACCAAAACAAATTTACATTGCAACCCAAACCCTTAGTGAAGGGTTTAACTCAATACCCATTCAATTTGTTTATAGTGATTGGCATTGTTGGTGTGGGTTCGATCTTTGATGGTAATGATTCACCACACAGATCAACAACCGATGTCAATTTTGGGGTGGGGGGTAATAACCCTTACATTAGTTAGAGGAGGAAGGATGTCTGGACTTATGGTTCCCTTGAATGGTTCCCTCAAATAAATTAATGGTAGGATTTTTGTGATTGAGATCGACAACTTGCTACGGGGGAGGGTCTTAACGTCAGCAAGGAGGGTAGGGTTCAGAATCACGGTTCCACCCTCAACGTTCCATTAGTGATTTTATTATAGGTTATGGCAGTTCCACTCTAGCGAGCACTAAACTTCTTCTCCCTTGGTCCTCTGGTGTAAAAAGTGTTTTTTTGTGACCTCACGGTAGTTACTCCACCCCTCACAATTCATGTCGCTATTGGCTATGAATAAACTCATCTCAGTTATTTGTCGGTCTTGGTTCCTCATGCTACATACTATGTTCTCAAGGGTTCAAATGGCAGACATTCACGTAAGTAAAAGGACAACGCAAATGTTTCATAATATGGCTCATCTCCTTTCCTTCCATTCCAACCATACAAACAAAACCCAGGAAAACAAGAATAAATTGACATACATAACAGAAATGATTTGTATTGTCACTGAGTACATGCATTGTGTGCAAATTTATAAGCCCGTGAGTCCTCTCTACCTCTGTTGTTTTGGGACTCTCTTGTCTTATACCTATCATCTTTACAAATATCTCCATTAACCAAAATGGAGCTACAACCGGCAACTCTTGGAGATTCAAAGAGGTGTCCATATTCTAGAAGATTAGATGCCACCTCATAAAACAAAATAATCCATGAGGACAACTCATTGTAACAACTTAACAATCTAGTTTTTTTTCCACACATCAAAACTGAGAAATTTACAAGGTAATTAAAAGAAACCAAGCAGGCAGAAATGGATATTGCTGGTCTCAATGATCCTACATCAGACCCCCACAACAATTTTTTTTTCATGGAATCCTGTCCATGAGGCTTACAAGAGTCTACAATATGAGGAAGAAGTGTTGGATTAATGATTGAATCCATGCTTACTAATGATCATTAATGGAAAAACTAAACCTCTAGCTCCAGGGTCTTGTTAGAGGGTTGTGAACACTAGTGTGTAACCAAAAACATGCGATGGTGTAGACACTAAACCTTCCATCTATTAATGAAGGGGTCCCATTATGCATGGATTCCATTTGTCTTATAGGAATAATATCTTCAATTTTGTGATAAGTTACTTTAACTTGTACTTAATTTTTGTCTCCCAATTAAAAAGGCTAATATGGGATTTAAGACAAGGGAGGCTTGGCCATATCCTCTAGAATCACTTGTGAAAGGTTCTAAGGAGAAATATAAATGTAGGGGGTTGGGGAATGGGTTGGTAAATTGTTCTAAATATTTATAGAAATGAATTTATCCTTCACTCTAGGAAGGAAGTTTCCTTGTTATTTTCTCTTAGTTGAGTGACTTTGCTATCAAGGGGTCTAGTTTAGAGAGTGGGATAGAGGTTAGAAGTTCATGTAGACATCTATTGATACTTAAGAAGGTGGAAGCTAAGGCACTTGAAACATGGATACTGAGGGGTTAGGGTTAGGTATGGACTTTGTGAAGGACCCATTGTAATCCAAAGTGGGAAGGAAAACAATTTTATAATATGCCTAAGAGAAAGCACTGAGGAAATACAATAAGGTAAAAAAATGTCTATCAAAAGGGTCCTTTGAGCTAAACAAACTCTCTCTAAGGTTTCAAAATAATAATTTTCTGCCCTTAAATTTTTGAGGTATCAACAATTCCTTAAAATACTAGCTTTGGCATTGCTGGTGGAGTTGCACAAGGAAGACATTATCCTTCTTCAGGAGACAATGGGTGAGAATTATAAGCTCATCAAAAGAATGGGATAAATCTTAAATGATTAAGACTTTTAAGCTCTAAATTCCTAAAGAAATTAAGAGGGTTTAATGGTAGGTTGGAAGAACTCTATCATCTTATCAAACTCTAATTTTATTGCTCTAGGATCTAAAAAGAATTCATGGTTAAAGACTTAAGTGTGAAAATTCCAATTAAGGTGTTATTATGGGTTGTATGGTGATATAAAGGTGTTTTTGGGAGGGATCTTTTGCTTGAGAGTGTGTTAAGGAAGATTGTGTCATTATTATTGGGGATTTCAGTTTTACTATGGCTAGGATTGACGCTTAGAGAGAATTTTCCAATTTAGATGTAATACTAGATTTCTTTAGATATAAGATGGAGAGCTAGTTTAATTGATGTAATGCCTAAATGAAGAATATAAAGGTGGAGGAAACTCGGATTTTAAGAAACTTCATAGAATTTTATGTTAGAATCTCTATTTAATGAAACAAATAGAAGAGAATCTTTGCTAAAATAATCACGCTCTTATTCTCATACAATTTGAGAATGTTATGTGAATAAGCACTCTCTTATTCTTATACAATTGTTGTAGCGACTGCAAAACCCTCCAAAATTTTGACCTGCATCCAAATTTCAGAGCCTTCCTTAGTTTTTCCACTGATGGTTGTAAACACTCGAGCTCATTCCATGAGCTCTTATAGAGTCTTTACACCCTTTTCTTGTCCGACCAACGACCGTATTTTGGCATGTTGATTGTTTGTCATGCTTGCGGTCTTGTTCTGACAATTTTGAAGGTTCATCTTTGTGTGCATGAGTTTCCTTCGCTCTGTGAACATTGGTTGTACTCACAGACAAAGTTGTAAGCACTGTTGCACAAGTGTCATCATGGTCGTTTGAAGGTCTATCTCAAGTGTTGCACTTGTCACTCTTAACCTTAAGACAATCTCACTGAGCACAG
Organism: Pinus tabuliformis; assembly: GCA_031772625.1. Taxonomy (NCBI): domain Eukaryota; kingdom Viridiplantae; phylum Streptophyta; class Pinopsida; order Pinales; family Pinaceae; genus Pinus; species Pinus tabuliformis. The sequence goes on along the minus strand of CM062811.1, from coordinate 14,306,139 downwards.
GTTTGTGTTGTTGGTTTGTGGTGTCCCGTTGTCGAGTCATGCTCAGTGTCTGATCACAATGTCATGCTTATACAAGTTCACTTTCTCTCACACTTAGCCATTTTCCTCAAAATCAGTCGATCGAACAAACCCCTTCAACTGAACCCCGAATGAGCTGCACTGCGCAGTCTCAACTCTCAGTGACCCTGCTCTGTTGCCTAGAATTTCACAGTTTTTGAGGTTGTCCTTCGGGGGAAGCTGCACTGCACAGTTCTAGAAGTGAGCAGGTTTCTTGTCTCCCAGAATTGCATAGAATTTGTATCCAAGCTTGATCCAATCTACGCTTCCCGCAAGATCAGTTATCAAGCCTCCCTCTAGTCGAATGGAAATCTGCATTGCAATGTGACTCGAGGCTGCACTACTCTCCAGAATTGCATAAACATGCACAGATGCTTGCCCTGCACTGCGTGTAGAAAATGCATAGTCATGCTGAGTTAGGCCTCTTGTTGGCTTTCTCTGCACTGCTCCTGAAAATTGCACAGTTCTAACTGCTACATCTTCTGCTGCCTCACTCTGCACTGCTTTTGAAAACTGCACAGTGCTGCCTGTCCCGAACTGTCTCTCAGACATATGCAGTTATGACCAGCAACTCCCCACAACCCGACATGCCCTGTTCTGGAAAATTGTGCAGAATTTCCTGCTAGTACCCCCTACAGTACCACTCTGTCTCCCTCCGAGAAATTGCGCAGATCCCCAACTAGACCCGAGTGACTCGCTCAATCCTCATTCTAAAAATTGCACAAAAATGTCCAACAGTTCCCCCGGACACCTTGCCTTGTTTTCCTCCCATGAATTGCACAGTTTTCCCTAACTGGGTTCCACCTTGTAGCTGTCACTGCTGTCCCTGATTGCGCAATTTTCTCCCAGTGACCTCTCTGCAATTTTCCCCGATAGTACTCTAGAGCCCCTTATCCTGGCCTGAGCTATGCTCTGCGTTGTTTCAGTGCCTTGTCCTCCCTCTCGATCACCTGGATCCAAAATCGAAAACAATGCATCATGTTAGACTAGGATATTTTTGGATTTGATGTCATCCCGTCATGAGTGAATTGCAGGAACAGGTACATTGATGGAACATGGCGCAACGACGAACGAGATGAATAAGGAGTGCATGCTCAAAGAATTGCTTGCAGTTGAACGAATGTACAAAGCACATCGAGATGCAAGTGAAAGGGATACATGCACTGAACCATCAAGCAAAGACCAAGACCATCGAAGACCCCACAACACTTTGCTATGTGGATGTGAAGACACAACACACTGAGAGCATATCCATCACTCAACATCATAATAGCTTGACATGGACACCACAGTCAGCCAGTACATGTCAGCAGTGTCATGTCAAGTTGTGTCATGAGTTGTCTCGACCACATCACTACTATGGCCCATACTTGTTGTAATCAAATGTAATGTAAAGTGAAAGTCCAATAGACGCACATATGAATTTGAAGAGTCACGTTAGTTGAAAAGTCATAGGAAGTTGAACTATCATGAGGGAAGTCCAAGAGTCACAAGGGTAAAGCATCACCCTTGGCTATATATACCCCCTCATTGTATGAGCAAAAGAATTTTCACCTTGGCTCCTCCCCCATAGCCTTGAGAGTCTGTAGTTTGTTCTTTGAGGAGCGAGGAGTGGCTCCATTGTCCCACTACTGGGACTAGTGTGTCTTGGAATTTTTTCTTAATTCAAAAGCTTATCTCAGGCCAACACGTTTTCACGCATGTTTTATATATGTTTGTAAGACTATTCTTTAAACGTTTGTAATGCATGTTTTCTTAACTTGTACTAAGATAATTGAACTACTTCGGTTATTTTAGTACCTACATTGTTGAAGATGTGTTGTATTGTTTATCATTATTATCTCGTCTATGTGGACTACTCTGCATGACATTAGACATACCATTATTGTTTTCTTGGTTACAACAACCGTCACCCCTGTGTGGACTACTCCGCTGGACAATGTACGTGTTTTCCCTTGCACTTTGGTTTTAACGACTGTCGCATCCGTTGTGGACTATTCTTTTGGATGCTGGACATACCCTTGTTTTTTTCACGTGCATCTCTCCCTGGGTGGTACTACTACCTCTCATATAAAGGCTCACTTTTTACCCTCTCCCTTATAGTAAGAGAACCTAAACACAAAGTTACATTACACACTCACCAGGCATACTCACCTCGCTTTCTTGAATTTACAAGCATAACACTCTCATGTGTTGAAAAAAAAGAGCTAAGGCAAATCTCTAAGATAATGGCAATCGGGCCATTATTCTGGATGGGACTTCAACACCAAATGGTGTGAGTTCTAGTTGGGACATCATATCGGGGAGATCCCGTAAATGTTGGCGGGTCCAGCACCATCAAATTTCTGGCGCTAGGAGCAAGGCTGCCAGTAGTTTATGGATGAATGTCCTCTCAACCCCACTTATCTATCATCTGGTCAAGGAAGTAACATGAACTCCCTCTCTCCCATGCGCAACTCTGAAGTTGGTTACTCCTCACCTTGTTGTTGGGAAAAGTATCCAATACGGAATGACCCTATCCCACTCTAAGGGTGATAGTACCTCAGCAACAACTGAATGCAAAGCTATTCAAGATTACTTCTTTATGAGATGAGAGAGAGAAGAGAAAAGGGATTCACTAACCGTTATCTTCCGCTAATGGTTGATCCAATCTTCCCTCTTTGCTGCTTGCTCCTAGCTCCTTGCTCTTTCACCAGCTCAGCTACACAAAGATCCTGTGAAAGCACAAGGAAAGGAAACTACAAGGAGCATACATCCATAACTGATTCAAGGATTAGAATAAATCAAATATACAAGCATCAATTCACCATAGAGATACATGCATATAGAAGAACCTCAAATACTTTATTAATGGAAGAAGTAAAGTTCTGAGAGTGTTACAACCATAATAGGCCCAATCCAGCAACAACTCCCAGCAGAAAGAAATCTCCTCTTCACCTCCTTCAAAGCAATCACCCAATAGTTCTATACTCAAACCAACAACACTTCCTTACTTGCACAAAATTCCAGCCTCCTTAGACCTCATGAGAGAGCTCTATATATAGGAGATTTGGAGAAAGGATGAGTCAGCTTGAGGTTGGCATGAAGCTGACTAGTGTCCTCTCCCACTTCAGTTATACTTCAGTTCTTGAGTCCACTTGGAGTTTCTTGCTTCCACTTGGAGATCTAGATCCTCTTACTCATCACAAGGCGAATTCCCTGATCCAAGTGTCATTTTGGAAGCTTCCTGGGCATTTGACACCTTGCAGAATGACTGTGCCACTTGGCCAATCTCGCCCAGCGTAGGTAGCCTTCATTGCTTTTGACATTCAGCGCAGGTACAGAGTGGAGCAGTTGACATTCAGCGCAGATGCTCAGTGGAGCAGCTGAGATGATCCAGAAATAGCTTGTTTTTGAGTGTTTTCAGGTGGAGAACTGATTTTCAGTGCTGTGGTTTGCTGACCTTGTTCCTCTGGGGGTAGGAACAACATGTTTAGGGACTTTGGATCCCTTAGATTATTGACATTTCATGCTTCATGCTGTTAGGCACAAAAATGTCTATAACAGTTGCCCCCTAAAGTATGAGGTTGTTTATCGGGTGAAATGCTTTATCAGGAGGATCCGAAGTTCATTCAATCGCTGAGAGGTGCCCTGTAATAAAATACAATACAATACATTATTTTTCATTCTGCTTTCATGATCTAGCTGAGGCGGGCATTCCCATGCTCAGCTTTATAAATTCATTTTGGTACATAGAACAGACGATCGTCTGGTGGTAGACTGATAATTCTCTGCTGAAATTATCATCCTTTGAGTAGGATGATCATCTGCTGCAATGATGTACATAACAAATGTCTTTATATCCTGAATATATATATCGCAGCCCGGATGGATGAAACTAGATCCGGGGTCTTCAAACTCGTTCGATCTTCACTCTAAGTACAAGTCGATCCATGTGAGAATTGCGCTGAAGTCGAACATGGAAAGACATCGCTTGATTACCGGTCAATAATGTAAACCGTTAACAAGCGCGAGAGGAATCACCGATAATGATAATGACCCTCAAGGTACTGCAGTACAATTCACGTGGTGTGAATAAAGGACTTGGCGTCGAACACCACGCAAAATCTTCTGGTCGAAGGTCATTGATGTATACCTGTCGCCGGAAGTGAGAAACTTGCCATTGAGGCATGCAAGCTTCAAAGTACTGGGGGGGTTGTTCCTAGACCAACTTCTTGGATAATGAGCTGAAGTCGACAAGAAGCGATCCGTCAAAGGAGGGCCTTAATGAATCCCACATCAGTGACACGGAATGGAGCTAATGATTTTAGTGGAGGTGAAAACAATCTGTGAAATATGATTCAGGGTGGCGATCATGGGTGGATGAAGGATAATGTATGGCAGTGGATGGGACACGGTTGACTCTTTCTGAACACATCTCTTGAACATATAACGACACTGATGTGATGGATCGGTAGCATTACCCCAAATGTGGATGGTTTGGCGAGGACCATGGTGATGAGACCGGTGAATGAAACAACCCAACCCGATGTGATACGGAGGACAAAGTGTCATGTTCAAGAGCGACTTGCTACCATTAAAGCTTTGAGGTTCTCCCAATTTTTCCCCAGTCATTTCTGACCAGTACCTCTTTATTTTTGTCAAGCTTGAGGAGGATAACATATGCTTGTTCTATAACCTGCCCTTCGGGCAAGCCCATCGCTATGTTTTAACGAGCTTAGCGATAGGGAAACTCGTTCTCGTCTAAAGACAAGTTTGTCGCTATTTAATCATTTTAACGAGTCTAACGACAAGGAAAACTCGGTCCTTTTCATTTTTAGAGAGTCTGAAAAGGTACAGAAAGTTAACTCCAAAATTCCTTTTTCGTCATCTAATCCCTTAAGTCCGAAAAAGTATAAAACAATACAGAAGGGATGAGTTTTCGATAACTTTAACGAGCCGAATAAAACAAGCGCTCGACCTTTTTGTGCAATAATCCCTCAGGTCCAAAAAGATTAAAATCTAGAGGAGGGATAGCTCTTCCGGTCACTTTAACGAGCTGGAAGGCCAAAACTCGGCAAACTTTTCATATTTTACGAGTCAGGAGAAAAGAGCTCAAAGAAGACTCGTCTTTTGAGGAACGAGTGATAAACAGGGATAGCAGCGAATTCCAGGTACAGGTTGGAATTTTCCAATCACGACAGTGTCACAAGGATGGCTAAGTGAAATCACTCTTCGCAGCTGTTCCTCAAAATGGGTAAACAATCATATGGAGGTGAACGATTGGCCAAATGAAATGGAGGTGGCGGGTGCAAACACGGCTAAGGCTTTTATGGCTAATAAATTTACGATCACAATGGTTATTTACCGGTACTGGGTTCATTTTTTAAAGAGCTTCAATGCGCCAAAACACTGCTCAAAAGCTTATGTTTATTTTTTAACGAGCATGAACTATGACGCTAAAACTGCTCGGATCTCGCTTTTCTATTTTTTAACGAGCATAAATTCCGCGGTAAAACTGCTCGATATACCAGTCATAGGATAAGAAATGTCTTCCTGCAAGATTCCAATTTTTATAGAGCTTGCACCTCACATAAGCTATGCTCCATCTCATCCTTTCTTTATGCAAGTTCGGAAACGGTTAATCCCAAAAACAGATAAATAACCGCCCCTAGCTTGCACTCCAAAAGGTTTGCATGCCCCCAGGTATAAAGTATAATTTCAAGGCTGCCCCTACTTATCCGATAAAACATTTGTTTTAAAGGGTGAGGCTTGCCTCTTCCTGGTTACCCAAAGATTGTTTTGTTAACACCATCAAACGAAAACATTTCCTCGGCACTGTCTACCGAAGTAGACAATGGTGAATGACCTTTGTCAGACAAGTAACCTTATCAAAAGAATCCTGTTCTAGAACAACCCCTCTTCCTTCCACGGACGGGGTACGGACTAGTCATATTCCTTCGCGGAAATTCTACTTTATACCCAAGGTTTCCTCTGCCCGAAGCAGACTAGGATGCATGCCCCCTGGGTTCCAGTCCCATCTTTCCGAATCACTCGTACTCATCGGGAAGGAGGACTGGGGGTGGAAACATTTCTTGGGTGAATAGACCATTGAGGGTTGGTATTTGACTATTTACGATGCGTGATCCCGGAAATGAAAGTTGGTCTATGAGCTTGACCATTCTTCCTTCGTGTGGAAAACACATTACTCTAAAGAGTGAGGAGACTATAGCTCCCATGCAATATATATAGTCTCGTCCAAGGAGTATGTTATAATCCAAGGGTCCTTGAACGACCATCACGTTCATTTGAACGGTCTTCCCTTTCAATGTAACAGGCACATTGGGGAGGATCCCTAATGGTCGACTGGTTCCTTTATCAAAACCCGAGAGATTTCTTATCTCAGGCAAAAGCTCTGGGGAACCCAGTGCTTTCCAAGCAATAGAGGAAAGGATACTCACAGATGCCCCTTCATCAATGATAGTTCCAGCCATTACCATTCTATAAATTTGGACTATGATTCTGAATGGTATACTGGTTGGTAACCGGGGTCTGCCTAGTTGGTTCCAATCAAAGGACACAACCAGGTTGCTTGGTGGTGGGACCGAATACACGGCCGGATACGATCCTGACGATGTTCCTTCCTGCGATAAAGGAATGGGCACATTGCCCTGATGCTCATCAGAATCTGTGTTGATGAAAAGAATCTGGATGGTGTCATCCTTGTTCTCTTCAGTGAGGGTGTCATTTGAAGATGAATCTTCAGTGACGGTGTCACTTGAGGATGAAACCTCTGAAGGAAGAACCGGGTCAACTGCCGTATCGACCTTTAGACTTTCGTCTGGTCTGGATTCAGTAGGTTCATTTTCAATGACTGACGCTTCAGCTGACCACTTGAGCAGGCCAGCTGTATTTTCAACCAACGAAGGACTCGGCACGAGTTTTTTGTATCCAGGAGGAAGTCTCATCGGAGAAACCGGGCGATCTTCCAAAACTCTCTTCGCCTCATCTAAGAAGGGACAACGGTGGATGGCGTGATTGCCTTCACACAGTCTGCAGGGGGATCTTGCTCCCCCTCTTTGTCTTGAACCTTCACTTTCGCTGGTTGACGGTAAGCAATCAACATGGCTATCAGAGGTTGATGCTCCCGAATTGTGCAGACGAGGGGACCAGTCCCTTAGTATCCGGGGAATACAGGGACAATCTCTATGGAAGTGGTCTCCTCTACATATGACACATGGCGATTTAGGCCCGGTCTGTGCTGTGTGTGGATTTTTGTCAGATGTCTTTTGCTTGCCCCCAGTCGCCTTAGGCTCTTTCTTCTTCTTCTCCTTCTTCTCCATGGGAGCTTGGCTTTTGCCGGCTCTACCCTGCGAAGATGAAGGATTGGAGGAAGAGTTATAAGAAGTAGAAGGCTGGTGGGCAGCTCTAGACTGATCTAACTGTAGACTCGACTGCTCAGGAACCATGGTGGTCTGAACTACATTAGTTGAGAATAGCCAAATAGACAGGCCAATTGTCAGTCCTGGAAGCGACAATGTGGCCATGTGGGGCGCACCAACTTCTCCCCAAGAGGGGAATGGATTAGGATTTCCATCATGTGGAATTCCTTGGTTGGGGCGTTCCATGTTCTCAACCTAAGATCAACGCGGGAATAGGAGGTGATTATGTTCCGTTTAAAATAAATTTTATAACGACGCTTAGACACAACTTGCTTTTTCACTTTTTAAGAGTCGAGAAAAAGCTAAAGATGACTCTAGTCTCCTTCGATGTTTTAGCGAGCCCGAAGTGACAAATGCTCGGATGGACTTTTTCAGTTATAGAGTTTGAAAAAGGCCAAAAGAAACTGCTCTGGAGTTCTAGGCAGAGGGTGTGCCAAACTTTTCGCAAAACCACAGAATACGTTTTACGGTACGAGTGGTCGATCTTCGTGAATGATGTGTTCACTGCATTGCGATCAGTAGGGCGGCCGACATGGTTTCCTATTGGATAAAGGCTTTATTCCTATAGGGGTCCCCCAATATATACGCGACGGTACGTGGGAGCACAAGTCCGTATTGATACTTATCGCTTCACCGTGGAGGAATCACCCAACCACTCAACGCTAAGATATCACGTTTAACGACGCCGGAACACGTCTCTAGATTAGACCTCTATGTGTTTGCGTTATGTTTCAATGCGTTGTTATGTAAATTCAATTTATTTTAAGGTTGATCTTGTTTAGCAGTTTGCCTTTATGGATCACCACGAGATGTATGATAACACTCCTAAATGCAATCTAAGATGATAAGCAAGCTTTTCAATCTTTCAACTTTGAAAATCTTAACTACTGAGGGAAAAGAAAGATAACATCTTTTCACACAGATCATAGAGCACACACTAATGCACTTTTTCCTTAAATCAACATGCAGACTGTCATAATGTATATGCACAATGCAAGTATTTCTTTTCTCTTTCTTAATGTTGGTGCAATACAAAAAGAAAGCTGTTGTATAATTTTGAATTCAATTTCAAGTGAAAGCAAACAAGCTTGTCCAAAATCAAAAGACACCTTAAGATTTACTTGTTTCGACACTAGAAATATATAAACTCAAACCAAATGACGAAAGCAAAAGCTCAATCAGCTATGAACAACAAACAAACTAACTCTTAAGATCAAAACGACACTTTATCACAGGTCTAGATCTAAGAGGCCACAGCAAGACTAGTTCACTTTCGTTATGGGAAACTGTAAATGTACAAGAAATACACAAAGAACAAACACAATTTCTTTATACAACCGAGGCGGAATAGTGACAAGGAAAGTTGGTTTCAGATAGGCACACTGACTGGTAACAAACAACAAAAACAAGAGTGAAAACAGGGCAAGAAACAGCAGGAAACCCCAGCAGCACAAGGCAGGACTGGTCCAGCGCAGGTGGAACACTGCCTGTTTGACCTTCAGCGCAGGTAGCCCCTTCGGGAACTGCGCTGAAATGCAAACAGCCTTTGTACAACCTGCACTGAAGAACGAAACTTTCGTTTCTGGTGGTTTCCGGGTCACATATTGCTCAAAAATTCACAGTTTTTGCTCAAATCAGAAGCTATCAGTCAAGGACACACTAAGGGATGACAAGGAGGATGAAAATCTATCACTAAGAGCTTATTAGAGTCCTTGTGGATCAGCTCTTCAAATCATAAACTTGCCCAGAAACTGAGCTAGAGTAGCTGCCCTCTACTTTTGCATTTGAAAGATTCAAACACAGTTCGATTCGGTACTCCCTTTGTTTATGAAATGAATAGCAAAAACACAAACAACCAACAAGATACGATCCCCAATGGAGTCGCCAATTTGTTGTTGGGAAAAGTATCCAGTACGGAATGACCCTATCCCACTCTAAGGGTGATAGTACCTCAGCAACAACTGAATGCAAAGCTATTCAAGATTACTTCTTTATGAGATGAGAGAGAGAAGAGAAAAGGGATCCACTAACCGTTATCTTCCGCTAATGGTTGATCCAATCTTCCCTCTTTGTTGCTTGCTCCTAGCTCCTTGCTCTTTCACCGGCTCAGCTACACAAAGATCCTGTGAAAGCACAAGGAAAGGAAACTACAAGGAGCATACATCCATAACTGATTCAAGGATTAGAATAAATCAAATATACAAGCATCAATTCACCATAGAGATACATGCATATAGAAGAACCTCAAATACTTTATTAATGGAAGAAGTAAAGTTCTGAGAGTGTTACAACCATAATAGGCCCAATCCAGCAACACCTCCCAGCAGAAATAAATCTCCTCTTCACCTCCTTCAAAGCAATCACCCAATAGTTCTATACTCAAACCAACAACACTTCCTTACTTGCACAAAATTCCAGCCTCCTTAGACCTCATGAGAGAGCTCTATATATAGGAGATTTGGAGAAAGGATGAGTCAGCTTGAGGTTGGCATGAAGCTGACTAGTGTCCTCTCCCACTTCAGTTATACTTCAGTTCTTGAGTCCACTTGGAGTTTCTTGCTTCCACTTGGAGATCTAGATCCTCTTACTCATCACAAGGCGAATTCCCTGATCCAAGTGTCATTTTGGAAGCTTCCTGGGCATTTGACACCTTGCAGAATGACTGTGCCACTTGGCCAATCTCGCCCAGCGCAGGTAGCCTTCATTGCTTTTGACATTCAGCGCAGGTACAGAGTGGAGCAGTTGACATTCAGCGCAGATGCTCAGTGGAGCAGCTGACATGATCCAGAAATAGCTTGTTTTTGAGTGTTTTCAGGTGGAGAACTGATTTTCAGTGCTGTGGTTTGCTGACCTTGTTCCTCTGGGGGTAGGAACAACATGTTTAGGGACTTTGGATCCCTTAGATTATTGACATTTCATGCTTCATGCTGTTAGGCACAAAAATGTCTATAACACACCTCCCAGACCCGAACAAGAAATTTCATATCATCACATCTATGCTATCCATCCCATCACCCATCAGTTTGGTAAAGCTGTTGAACTGATTCCAAGAGTACACACTCTTCCTTCTTCACAGATGAAGAAAACGAATACACCCATAAGAGTGGTAGTCTCATATGTTGAAGAATTAATCCTCGCCACTCTTGAAGAGCTGGCCGAAGCTGTTGAGAACAAAGAGGAACCTCCTGTTTTCCTAGAAGGAGAAGAAGATAACAACTTACTTGTAGAGGTAATTTAATTGCTTAAATTCCTTAACATAAATTGTCAACCCGGGGGTCCGTGGACTTGCGAGGCACATGTGCACCATATGTGCTAGACATCGGCTTCCAATTTTGAAAGAGAAATCTTAATCTACTAAATGAAAAATGACAATTGACATAAAAATAAATCTATTCTAGAAAGCAATAAATCACACCACACACTTCGAGAAGTAAAAATAATTTGCGAAAATTGAAACACACTTGCATGAATTGAAATGCTATACTAAAACATACTATTGAAAATCAAAGGAACATCATGTATTCTATAAATTCACTAATTACATCAAGAATAAGAATTTAAAATATCAACTCAAACTCTATGCTACAAGCCTACTATTGACTTATCTTATTACATCCTCACGTTACATCTCCTTCCATGATTCCAAACCTCTCCAATATTACAAGTTTCACATTGCAAATTCTTCCTCCTCTTCTCCTTCTTCACCCCTTATGAAAGGAGAATGTTCCCTTATTTATACAAAAATTAAACAACTACCTCATTAATGGTGATCCACCATTCTCTCCTTAGATCCATAAAAGTCTCAACCAATTAGACACATATCCATGATTTTTCTCCATGAGATATGTTTGACTCCTATTCCAACTCTCCTTCCAATCTTGAAGAGAATTCGAAATTGAACCCTGGAGGCCACATAAGAGTGTCTTGGAAGCTTCCAAATCACCTACACATGTCACCTAACTCATTCTACCTTTAGGTATAAGTAAATACATGTTATTTTTCTAAATTTTAATCATAAATTCACTTTAAATACTTGAAACTAATAACTTTGGAAAATACAAATATGAACCCATATGGTAATGAAAATGGAGGCTAATGTAATGACAAGGTGATGAAATGAGGTAATAAAGTGGGAATGAAGGTGAAAGTGTATGACATTGTGAAGACATTTTGGAGACCCAACATACTCCCCAATTGAAGTTATTGTATGTCCTCATGCAATCTATTGCATTGATTATGATTTGATCTTTTGAATTGTTGCTTCTATATGAACTTTGGCTAACATTGATTCTTCTTTCTACTTTGCATAATATTTGACTAATGAAAGAGAGCAAATTGTATTGAACAATTTTTTATTAAAAAGGCAAGGAATTTCTGATCTGCTTATTTACCTGTAAACTTTCAATGGTTGAACAATGGCAGAGTGATTTTTTTTCCATTCCATTGCTTCATGTATAGTTGCTCTGTTGGGTCCTCTTATACTCTATCACCCACTAACAATGAGTGAGACTCTCCATGAATCTTTGTTCCAGAAGCATCGTTTTGCTGCACACCTCTAATCAAAGTCAATGCAACTACAAGCTTTGTTGTGAATAGGCCATGTATTTGTGGGCAAATGGCTTGCAAGATTATATTTCTTTCCTCCACTGGATTGTCTTTGAAGCGCACCCATAAATTTTCAAATTGCCCAATTACTTCCTCTGAGATGTCAATTGCTGACTTGAGCTCATTAGTCCACCTTATATGATTTGCAAGCAATACTAGATCAAGGTCACATCGAACATCCTTGTACAAGGGTCACCACTGTGCTTGTATTTGGTGCATTGATATTCTCGTTCTCCTTCAAACATTTTTATACCACCAGAACAAATTATAAAGTTCCTTCAGAGCTGAGTATTAGCACGAAGCCTAATTAGATTATTGACATTGAGACGGATACTCCTTGATGGCCATGTTCTGGGGATTCATGGCCACGTTTAGCAACTGCAACTCTAGATCTTGAGCCAAATATTCTAGTACCCCAACTCCTTGTTTCATAGCAGGAACAATATCTTTCATCTCCATCACTATCATTTGCATTTGATGAATAGCCACTAGCAGGGTCTGAATACCTGTCCCAATTTTGTTTATGTTGACTAGTGCAGTTGTTGCAAAGCACATCCCGGGATGATACTCGATTGACATAGGAGCTGATTTGTGCTTCATTAATCTAAGGGATTTCATGATATTGACCCTCATCCCTAGTTGACTTTTTGTTGAACTATGCATCGATGTCAAAGATTTGAATAAACTTGGTTACAAATGCAGTGCTCATCAAGGGACCACCAATTCTTGTCCAAGAGGGACCAATGTCTGGATTCTCACTCTCGCTGTCACTCCCCTCATGATTGTTTCGTGAAAACTTCAATGACTGCCCAAATGGTCCTCCCCATGGTTCCCCAGGACAAGCTTCATGCTCTGTAAGAGCATCTTCATCAAGTGATCCTCACGATCTTTCACGTTCCATGCAATTCCATGAAGGGATTCTCTTTGATCCATTGAATCTCAATGCATTTCTCATTTCGTTGATCAAGCACCAGAGTCACAACAAAAGAGATCAATGCCAAGAATATTTCTAAAGTACACCTAAGAACCTTAAGAGGCTTCCAACGGTATTTACTTTCTATTGAATGTTGATATGCAACTCTCATTCGCTCTAGCTTAGCGCACATGAAGAATTTGAGGGAACCCATGTCCTTGACTTTATCAATGGGCTTTAAGTAGTGGATGCTGAATTGTAAATAATAAAGACCAAATGGTGCACGATCATCGCTCAATAGTGGCCTTCGCCCTTCCTTGACATAGAGCAGGAGGGTGGATTTAATCACATCCTCCATAGAGGCATCTGCAGAGAGTAATAGACACAGGGGACCAATGCTCTGGGCAGCTGTCACATTCACCAGCAACTTATTCATGTTTAATGCCTCCCTTGGATGATTCATCTTTATGTTAGAAAGAGGGGGTCTCCTTTGTATGAGTCTTTGACCTTCTCATCATCATATTCGTTTTTAGTTTGGAGGATGAAGACGAAGACACCTCCGAATTCTGTAGGGTTTGAGAAGGCTGCCCATAAGCTCAGGGATCTGCAGAAACTTTTCTCATGATCTCCATTTTGTTGTCTAAGATTTGAAATTGCGAGTTGACCCATGTTCACCACCCGCTCTTATAGAGATAATCATGTGGCCATGTCTATGCACTGATCCATTTCTTGGATTCGTCCTGTTCGTATAGTTCAATTGTTGAAAGGTTGTGTAGATATGTGTAAACTTCAAATCACTGTCATTTGTCGTAAATTTAACCGTAGGAAAAATACTTGATATCTCAGCAGTGGAATTCAAAGCCTCGACCTTCTTACCAGGATCTGTCCTCAGAACCTTGAGGCCAATTTCCTTGGTAAGAGATGCCAGAGAAGCACTGATGGACTTAAACTGCTGCTTCTGTCTTTCATCCTTGGATAGCTGAGAAGCAAACCCTGCTTGAGCTCCTTTAATGGAAGTTGAAGGCGAAAATTTCTTCTACTGCAACAAATGAAGCTCATCCAAATTTTTATATATTGGACTGAAGAAGCCATTAAAAAACTGAATAGACCACCATGTGATGTAGAAGGACAACATAAAAGGCCTTGCGACTTGACTGGTAAACATTGGGAGAACTGGGAGAACTCTTGGCGGAATGTAGAAATGCTTATAGCTCTAAAGCTTACTTTGGTATCTACCTCCAATAGCTATCGCTTAGGTAGAATCCAATGCCAATTGTTCTACCTGGCATATGTGTGATATCGTCCATTGGTACTACCCCCATAGGCTCCCCTTCCACTCCCATAAGCACCACCATTGCCGTAAGCACCACCAACACGTGATGAGTCAAAGCTGCTGCCATAACCACTATCACCATAGGCAACGTAACCATCACCTCCACCTCCATAACCATAGGATGGCTCTTCTTCGTTAAAGCATGGAAAGGAGGTGCTAAGGTGGGATGCTTTGTAGAGGAGAACCTGACAAGAGCCATGTATCTATACAACATAATTGATAGGAAAATCTATTAATCATACGCTAGTGCAACGTCCTTTTGCAAAGGATATATGGGGTGTTTCTCTGTCTTTGACAGGTTGAAGGTTAAAAGAAAGATCCCTGGAGAAGCATAAAACTCTACAACTAGTGGTTTTCTAGGCCTGCATTGTGCATCCAAAACTGCCAGAAAATCAATCAGAATCTCAGAAAATCAAAACTACCAGAAAATTAAGCAGAATCTCGGCTAGTTTCTAGATCTGATTTTGGCCATTGGGATTGTAGCGGGAAAAATCCCTCTCGGAAGTGGCTCAATATGGCGAAATCAGGATTCCCTCTTCGATTTTGATGGAGAATATCTTGGTGCAATTCTGAAACTTGATATCAATCCCAATTTTCATGGAATTTGAGGATTTTTAGAACTCTATCAATAGCTAGGATCAGGATCATCTCTTGCATTCAATCCCATGAAAGCATTATTCTCAAGAATTTTCTGTGAATTTCCCTCCAAATTATTAGAAAATGGGGTGGCTCGTACAACACCACCGAAAAATAAAAATTTCAAAAACTAAAAAAAACTTTATCAATGTTGATTTTTATTTTGTCAAAATCTAATTAATTAATTAAATATTAATATTTTTATTTTGAAATTAGATATCTATCTATCTATCTATCTATATATATATATATATGTTTTCAAAATCTAGTACAAAAACTAATTAAAATTCTATGCAGCAAATGTTTTCTATATAATATAAAAAATGAAAAATTAGAAAATAAAATTGCATTTTAACTGTGAAAAATGAAAACTAAAAAAAAAGAAAAATGAAATTAAAAATAAAAATAAAAAATTGAATGATATTCTAGATTGAAAACTAATCCCTATGTATGCCTCCTTGGCAACGATGCCAAAATGTAGAGGTAATTTAATTTCTTAAATTCCTTAACATAAATTGTCAACCAGCGGATCCGTGGACTTGCGAGGCACACGTGCACCATATGTGATAGAGATTGGTTTCCAATTTCGAAAGAGAAATCTTAATCTACTAAATGAAAAATGACAATTGACATGAAAATAAATCTATTTTAGAAAGCAATAAATCACACCATACACTTCCGGAGCTAAACATCATTTGCAAAAATTGAAACACACTTTCATGCATTGAAATGCTATACTTAAAAATACTATTGAAAATCAAAGGAACATCATATATTCTATAAATTCACTAATTACATCAAGAAGAAGAATCTACAACTATCAACTCAAAATCTATGCTACAAACCTACTATTAACTTATCTTATTACATCCTCACGTTACATCTCCTTCCTTGATTCCAAACCTCTCCAATATTACAAGTTTCACATTACAAATTCTTGCTCCTCTTCTCCTCCCCCCCTTATGAAAGGATAATTTTCACTTATTTATAAAAAAATTAAACAACCACCTCATTAATGGTGATCCACCTTTCTCTCCTTAGATCCATAAAAATCTCAACCAATTAGACACATATCCATGATTTTTCTCCATGAGATATGTTTGGCTCCTATTCCAACTCTCCTTCCAATCTTGAAGAGAATTCGAAATTGAACCTTGCAGACCACATAAGAGTGTCTTGGAAGCTTCCAAATCACCTACACATGTCACCAAACTCATTCCACCTTTAGGTATAAGTACATACATGTTATTTTTATAACTTTTAATCATAATTTCACTTTAAATACTTGAAACTAATAACTTTGGAAAATACAAATATGAACCCATATGGTAATGAAAATGGAGGCTAATGTAATGACAAGGTGATGAAATGAGGTAATAAAGTGGAAATGAAGGTGAAAGTGTATGACATTGTGAAGACAGTTTGAAGACCCAACATTACTCTTGGGCTTAGGTTCTAGCGGAGGCAACAGAGGGGAAGGCAGCGGAGGAGGTGAAGGCAGAGACGAACCAACAAATTCAGAGGTTGAACTATCAGATTCAGATGAAGAGTAGGAGGACGAAGAAGAGGACAATATGGCTGATCAAATTCTGGAATGGATGACATAAGGCCCATTGACACTCCTTGGTGTCTTGCACAAGATGCCCAGACATGCAAAGAAGTTGTTAACAAAGTATGACCTTGAAAGAACTGTGAAGGTAGAAGATCATCTAGACATGTTCTACCTACATCTGCAAACACTCGAGGTACATTATGATGATGTTGCATGTAGACTATTTCCATGTACCTTGGATGGCAGAGCAGTTGTATGGTACCATAGCCTTCCTGTCAACTCCATTCAGAACTAGGGGGTGTTCAAGAGAATTTTCCTTGAGAAGTTTGCTGAGGACAAAACCCCTGCCATGTTGTTGAAAGAGTTGGGTAGTCTCAAGATGGAGTAGAAATAAAAAGTGAAAGATTTTAACCAGAGGTTTAACCATATCTTGAACAAGTTCACTGTAGACACCAAACCTCATGACTCCATCATAGTTGACTACTACACATCTGCACTACCGACCAACATTGTGAAGTTTGTCAAGCGCGTTGCGAAGCCAACACTCTATTGATTTGGGGTAGCATCAGATGTGATCTAGCCACGAAATTTGGTGGAGAGGCTGGGGAACATAAGATATCCAATACCCAGAAAGGGTTTGGGCATATTCTAAACAGATATGGAGATATTAAAATAATTAATATTTTTAATGGAGTCCCTAAGTCTAAACTTAGGGAAAATAAAATATTAATCTATATTAATATGAATTTGTGTTAGAATGGTCCAAAAGACATGGATCAAGTCAGATCTAATCTTAGTCGTTGATTAGGGACTTAATCTCAGTCGTTGAGATATCGATAGGAAAAGTATAAGATGAGACTTGAAGGGCACTTGGAGAACATACTGAGGGATATCAGTCAGTTCAATTTCTGGAGTGGGGTTTGCTGAGAAATTGAACCAGTGGTCTGGATAGCAGTCAGGAGGCAGCAAGTACAGAACAGAGAGATGGGAGATCAACGTAGAAGAGGTAGACACAGAGCCAGAGGAAGCCACGCAGAGACAA
This sequence comes from Pinus tabuliformis, assembly GCA_031772625.1. Classification (NCBI taxonomy): domain Eukaryota; kingdom Viridiplantae; phylum Streptophyta; class Pinopsida; order Pinales; family Pinaceae; genus Pinus; species Pinus tabuliformis. The sequence goes on along the minus strand of CM062811.1, from coordinate 14,288,580 downwards.
CAGAGACTGCGCAGAGCTAGAAGGGCCTGCGTCATCCACGTAGAGGCTGCATGAGTGACGCAAAAGCCTAGAGAGGCTACACAGAGCCTCAGTAGGCTGACGCAGAGGGTTTTAGGCTGACGCAGAGGGTTTCAAGCTATAATAGAGGTTAGTAGGGCCTACGCTTGGTTTAGAAAAGTGTTGGAAGTTTGTCTATCTGTGGGTAAGCCAGTTTGGCACCCTATTGTACAAGAAAATTGTTGAATAATAAAATCCTACCTTGCTGCACCGATTTTCCCACATTGGATTTTTCCGAGGACATTAGTCCAAAATAATTGTGTCAACGAGTGCATATGTTTGTTTCTGTATTACGGTGTGATATCTACAACAATATTTATTTTAATGTTTGTTGAAGTAATTTCATGAATAACTTATGATGAAATAGAGTTAGAGGAAGCCACACAGAGGTAGCAGAGACTGTGCAGAGCCAGAAGGGCTCGTGTCATCCACACAAAGGCTACAGGAGTGATGCAGAACCCCAGAGAGGCTGCACAGAGCCTCAGTATGCTGGCAAAGAGGGTTTCAGGCTGACGCAAAGGGTTTCACGCTGTAACAGAGGTCAGTAGGGCCTACGCTGGGTTTAGAAAAGTGTTGGAAGTTTGTCTATCTATGGGTAAGCCAGTTTGGCACCCTGTTGTATAAGAAAATTGCCGAATAATAAAATCCTCCCTTGCTGCACCGGTTTTCCCAAATTGGGTTTTCCCAGGGACATTAGTCCAAAATAACCGTGTTAATGTGTGCATACGTTTGTTTCTGTATTACAATGTGATATCTGCAGTAGTATTTATTTTAATGTTTGTTGAAGTAATTTCATGAATAACTTATGATGAAATAAGTAGGAGAAGTAAATCAGTTACTGTAGTGATAGAATTTTCACATGGTATCAGAGCAAGTAATTAGAGACAAAAAGGGAAAATCAGTTATGGGTCGAGACCACAATGCAAAGACATCCACCTAAGGGGACTTACGCAGATTTCAGAAGATTGCACAAGAGAGAGAGATTTCAATTTCTTTATGTTGGCTTCCAGGTTGGAAGAAGAAGTGGCGCACATGTCAAGTGCTACATCATCAGAAGTACGGTATATAGACAGTGGAGCCTCGTGGCATATGATGGGAATCAGGGAATTTTTCTCAGAATATCGAGAAGAGAAGATGAACTTTTAGATCACCATGGGGAACAAGGCAAAGTGTACTCTAGTAGGAAAGGGTACCATAGTTTTTCAGATAGAATCAGGAGAGCAGTTTTGTGCCACAAATGTGCTACATGTGCCAGGATTGGAGATGAACTTACTTTCCATGTCACAACTACAAGGCAAGGGCTGTGACATCTACTTCATCAAGGAAAAGGCATACGTCAAACACCCGAGCAGGAAAAAGAAAGTGTAGATCAGGATCAAAAGTAATCGGTTGTACAGATTACAACTAGAATCTCCAATGGCACTAATAGGCAGTCATGGGGACAAATACTTGAACGAACTATGGTACAAAAGGATGAGTCACTTGCACCATGGAGCTTTGGGAATTCTCAGGAGCACTGTAACAGGAGTTCTGGATCTAAGTACGGAACAAGATGATGTATGCATGGGATGCGCTCTAGGAAAGATGCCAAGGCGATATTTCCTAGGAGCAACCACAAGGCCAAGAGTGTACTAGCATTGATACACTAAGATATCTACGGACCTATGCCTATCAAAGCTCTCAGTGGGGCCGAGTATTTCCTTACCTTAATTGATGACCACTCGAGGAAAACTTGGATCTATTTTCTGAAAACCAAGGATGAGGTTTTCTGTCGATTCAATGAGTTCAAGGCTTTAGTGGAGAATTTGATAGGTAAGAAAATAAAAGTTTTGTGCTCAGATAATGGTGGAGAATATGTCGATAAGGACTTCACTGATTATTGCGCTAAGGAAGGCATCAGAAGAGAGTGGATAGCGCCCTACAATCCGGAGTAGAATGGGGTGGCAGAAAGGAAAAACAAGACTATTTTAGAAGCAACTAGGGCCATGCTGTATGATCAGGATATGCCAAAATTCTTGTGGGCAGAAGCATGCAACACAACTGTCTACATTCAGAACAGGACTCCTCATCGGGCATTGGGCAAGATTACTCCAGAAAAATAGTCTTCATTGGGAAGACACCTGAAGTCAGTCATTTCAGGATATCTGGGAGTTTGGCATATTGTCGCATACCTGAAGAAAAGAGGAAGAAGCTAGATCAGACTCTGGAAAAGGGGTATCTGGCAGGATATAGTGAGAATGCTAAGGCATACATGATCTATCTTCTAGAGAGCAGGAATGTAGTAGTACAACAAGATGTAAAGTTCCCGGAGGACATAGATTTAAGAAGATCTCGCGAAATTCCTTGCAAGGATCAGTCAAAAGAGGATCCGTTGGTCATGACTCTTCAACCAACGGAAGTGAAGAATCCTTCCTCAGATCAGGAAGATTCTTAGGATGAGGAAGAGGACTGAACAACATCACCTGTTGGCAGAGGAAGAACTAGCAGGGAACTTCGTCAAATTCTGCGTGATGCAGAGAACTTCATCGGAGAGCCAAGGAATTGTAAAAGGGAGCGAAAACAACTAGACAGGTATCAAGCATTAGTAGCTCACAATGGAGAGCCTTATAGCTTCAAGGAGGCAACTCAACATCAGGTCTGGCTAGATGCGATGGTGGAGGAGTATAACTCCATAATGGTAAATGGTGTTTGGGAGGTGGTATCAAGGCCTCAAGACAGATTTGTGGTAGGTTCAAGATGGATCTACAAGATCAAAATGCTGCGGATGACAGTATTGAAAAATACAAGGCTAGGTTTGTGGCTAAGGGGTATGCTCAAAAGGAAGGGATTGACTATGAGGAATACTTCGCCCCGGTAGCCAGGTATACATCTATTAGGATTGTGATATCTCTTGCAACCCAGATGGGATGGGAGATCCATCAGATGGATGTCAAGACGACATTTTTTAATGGGGTAATAGAAGAAGAAGTATACATTGTACAACCAGAGGGCTTTGAAACTCATGAGAAGAAGTCTCATTTATGCAGAATGAAGAAATCCTTGTATGGGCTGAAGCAAGCACCAAGAGCGTGGTATGGTCGAATAGATGGGTACTTGCAGAAGATGGGGTTTGTCAAGAGTGACACGAATCCGAATCTCTACTATCTAGTCATAGAAAGCGAGCCACTTATCTTAGTATTATATGTGGATGATCTCTTCTTGACAGGATCATCCAGACTCATTGAAGACTGCAAGAAGAATCTAGCCACAGAGTTTGATATGAAGGATCTGGGACGAATGCACTATTTCCTAGGGTTGGAAGTTTGGCAGCAGAAAGGAGAAATCTTCCTTGGGTAAGGAAGGTATGCTACAAAATCCTAAAAAGGTTCAGGATGGGAGACTGTAGACCTATGGCTACGCCAATGATCACAAAATGGAAGAAGATTGATGCATTAGAAGACAAGGATGTCGATCCCACCCTATACCGATAGTTCATAGGGTCCTTGATGTATCTAGTCAATACCATGACAGATATTTGCTACGCTGTCAACACCCTCAGTCAGTTCATGGTGGAACCAAAGAGGGCTCACTGGGCAGCAGCCAAGCATGTTCTCAGGTATTTACAGGGAACAGTTGATTATGGGCTCTTGTATAACAAGGGGAAGGATATCAGGTTGAGTGGATTTACTGATGCAGATTGGGCAGGAAGTTCAGTGGATTGGAAAAGTACCTCTAGGTACTGTTTCAACATTGGATAAGGAATAACCTCCTAGTGCAGTAGGAAACAAAAGTCTGTGGCTCTGAGCTTGTCTGAGACATAATATATGGCAACAAGCACAACTTCATGTGAGGCCATATGGCTTAGAAAATTGCTGGTAAACCTATTTAGAAGAAATATGGAGGCGACCAGGATCATTTGTGATAATGAGAGTTGCATCAAACTCTCTGAGAATCTAGTATTTCATGATAGGTCAAAGCATATTGATATCCGGTGTCACTTTATCAGATATTGTGTCTAACGAGGAGCTGTACAGTTGAGCTACACTCCTATGGGGGAACAAGTGGTAGATATCCTAACCAAGGTCCTTGGAAAGTCAAAATTTGACTACTTTAGGGAAAAGATGGGGATGGTAAAGAACCCCTTTCAAAAGTAGTGTGTTAGCAGCACGAATGAAGAGGGAGTTGCAATGTAGATGCAGTGTTGGGAGAAAGGACCAACAACAACATAGATGCAGAGGGAGTTGCAGTGCAGATGCAGTGTTGGGAGAAAGGACCAACAACAACATAGATGCAGAGGAAGGTGCAGTGTAGATGTAGTGTTGGGAGAAAGGACCAGCAACAGCACGGATGCAGAGGGAGCTGTCGTAAAAATGCACCAGTGGCAGTAGCAGAGTCATGGGAAACAGTACAGGAGGCAGTAGTGCAGATGATGTTGGGCAGGAAGGCCTAGCATCAGCACAGCTACCGACGCCAGATGATCAGAGTAATACTCAGTGAGGAGTATTGCTAGAGCACAGTCCTCGCTAAGAGGGAGTGTTGATTTGGGGTAGCATCGGATGTGATCTAGCCACGAAATTTGGTGGAGAGGTTGGGGCACATAAGAGCTCCAATATCTAGAAAGGGTTTGGGAATATTCTAAACAGATCTGGATATATTAAAATAATTAATATTTTTAATGGAGTCTCTAAGTCTAAACTTAGGGAAAATAAAATATTAATGTGTATTAATATGAATCTATGTTAGAATGGTCCGAAAGACATGGATCAAGCCAGATCTAATCTTAGCTGTCGATTAGGTACTTAATCTTGGTTGTTGAGATGTCAATAGGAAAAGTATAAGAGGAGACTTGAGGGGCACTTGGAGAACATACTGAGGGAGACCAGTCAGTTCAATTTGTGGAGTGGGATTTGCTGAGAAATTGAACTAGTGGTCTGGAGAGAAGTCAGGAGGCAGTAAGTATGGAATAGAGAGATGGGAGATCAGCGCAGAAGAGGCAGACGCAGAGCCAAAGGAAGCCACGCGGAGATAGCAGAGACTGTGCAGAGCTAGAAGGGCCTGTGTCATCCACGCAGAGGCTGTAGGAGTGACGCAGAAGCATAGAGAGGCTGCGCAGAGCTTTAGTAGGCTGACACAGAGGGTTTCAGGCTGACGCAGAGAGTTTCAGGCTGTAACAAAGGTTAGTAGGGCCTACGATAGGTTTAGAAAAATGCTGGAAGTTTGTCTATCTATGGGTAAGCCAGTTTGGCACCCTGTTGTACAAGAAAATTGCTAAATAATAAAATCCTCCCTTGTTACACCGGTTTTCCCACATTGGGTTTTTCCGGGGACATTAGTACAAAATAACTGTGTCAAGTGTGCATATGTTTGTTTCTGTATTACGGTGTGATATTTGCAGCGGTATTTATTTTAATGTTTGTTGAAGTAATTTCATGAATAACTTATGATGAAATAAGTAGGAGAAGTAAATCAGTTGTTGCAATGATAGAATTTTCACACACTTTTGTAAAATTACCAAGAGGCAATTGATGTGGAGAAAGACCTGCGTGCTATAGGAGTAATTGTAGATGACGAAACAACTAATGACTCCAAAGACATAGGCAGGAGGTCTCAAGCTACTATGAGTAAGGAAAAGGACAAGGAATTAAGTGAAATTGAAAATATTAATTTGCACAGAAGAAGAACTCAGCTTCAAGCAGAAGCAGTCACCCGACCAAAAATTCACAGAACTCTAACCTTATGTTGAACATGGATTCAATCGTGACATATCATTATTGCAAGTTCCATTGTGAATGACATTCAGAGAGGACTTGCAAAGGATGGAACCAAGGATTGAGCACCCTGGCTACACAATTGATTGATCAATTTATGTCCGGCGAGCAGGTTGAGCTGGAGGTTGAAGACGAAGGGGAAGCTACTGCATCTGATGAAGCTCTAAGTGATGGGCATGTTATCAACATGTATCAGTGTCTTAATGATGTCCAGAAGACAACCACCGAGAAGGAGCCTCCAAGTGACCATCCGACCCCAAAGTAGAAAAATCGATATAGCTTGAGAAGTCAAGGGGGCCCCACTATTTTTGAGATACCAAGAGAAAAATTAAGACAACATATGCTTAGAACAATGGACCCACTGTTCATCTCAATACAAAAACACAAGGCAAGTCCGGGAAGACAACTACAGCTAGAGTATGTCCATAAGCAACAAAGATAAAAGCAACCCACTGGACAACATGAACACAAGTATACCCTAGACAACTTGGTGATTCTTCTTGGTCTAGATTACAACATTATTGAATATATGAAAAATACCTGTGCGAACATCTCTCTTTATGAGTTAACCAAGCTCATGAGTTAGCGGGATATTCTTTTGCGCGCACTGGAGTAAACCTCCATGGATAGTGTTGCCTCTTCCAGCAAGGGACCAAACAAATCTCCTAGATCGCTCACATCTATGCTCAAAGCGCTTCACATGGAGGAAACGAACTCACTTTGCCCACCATTTTTATTATGATTTGAAATATTCAACTTCAATGTCCATAACTGTTTGGTTGATTCTAGTGTGTCAATTAATGTCATGCCAGTCTCCATCGCTAAACATATCAATGCACAAGGGATCAACACAACTGCGTAGATCATCCAACTTGACCGAACATGACAATGTACCAGCCATTGGTAAAAACTGGGATGTGATCATCCGTTATCGTCTAACGGATGAGTTCACCAATGCATTAACATTGTAATTGTAAACATTCAGGAAGCATATGGCTTATTGCTTAGCAGAGACTGGTCCAACAAGTTGCAAGGATATTTTGCCACAAATTGGTCACACTTATGGCTTCCGTACAAGGGTAGAAACAACCAGATCTGGGTGTTGTCAAAGAGATATATGAAACATAACGTTACCCCCTTGAATGGTCAAAATGAACCCTTGTCTTTTGCAAAACTTATGTTCGGCAATTGCTTTATGAAAATGCAACTAGGGTGTTATCTTGCACAACCAAGCCCCACCCCACCAGGCACACAGTTGGGTCTCCTTCCTTGCCCAACTGACGGAAATGAAACCTGGACAGTGCATTGTAACAGTAGTAGTAGTACTAAGGTGGAAAGTGTCCTTGTACAACTGACATTTGGACCTTGTATTTCGATAGATCCAAAAGATAGGATGGCTCTAGAGCTGGGTGTGTTTTGATAGACCCAAGACAAAGGAAACACTTAGTCTCAAGCCGCTTGGAGTTTGAGTGCACGAACAACACTGCCGATCAGCCTCAACGTTGCTATGCTTAAAGTAGTAGGTGATTCAGAGATTGTGGTACGTAAGGTACGTAACACCATACACTATGTTTCACCTCATCTTAAGAGTTACCAACAAGAGGTATGACAACTTATCTCTAACTTCCAAGCTTTCAATATCATTTCTATACCAAGAATGCGTAATGCAACTGCAGATGCTCTGGCAAATGCATCTACAAGGATGACACCGCTTAGGGATAGTTTTTCTGTTGAAATTTTGTATAAGCCATCAATCCCTAACAACATCACTAATTTACGTGTTTTTGATGATGAATACATACTGCATTTCATGGAAAACGTTGACGTCTTCAAGGACGTAACGATAGATGAAGGCAAGCACGAAAAGTCTCTGCAAGACACAACTGATGCAAGTAAAGATAACCTCATCCTCAAGGGTGTGGTTTCACTCGAAAATCTGTATGACTTTCAAAACCACTTCTATGGTCCCAAGAACACTAAAACCCACAGTTCCACAACGATGCACGAAAAAAGTAATCTGCGAACAAACAAAGATTCGAAGTTCGCGAACCTTGGTACGTATTTCACACCGGAAGAGATGCAAGCTTTTGTCTGCCTGTTCAAACAATACCGTGATGTATTCGCGTGGACATATGATGACTTAAAAACATATGACAAGCGAAAAATCCAACACATCATCCCAATCAAGGAAGGGGTCAAACCATTTCAACAGAAGCTCAGGAAAGTATATCCGTCGCTGGAGCCCCTCATTAAGAACGAGTTGACTAAGCTGTTGGATGCTCGGATCATTTACAAGGTTCATCATTCCATGTGTGTTTCAAACTTATTTCCTGTCAAATAGAAGTCCAGGGAGTTTCACCTGTGTGTTGATTTCCGAAATCTGAATTGTGCCTCGGACAAAGACAATTACCCTGTGAAGTCTATGGAGCACATATTGAAAACAATATTTGGAGCAGAAATGTTTTCTCTGATAGATGGTTTTTTGGGATATAACCAAGTTTTGGTAGCAAAACCTGACAGACTAAAAACTACATTCCATACAAAGTGGGGTACGTTCACTTATTGAATAATGCCATTTTGGCTGGTAAACACAGGTGCAACTTTTCAGCACGCTATGGACATTGCCTTCCGTGGGTTCGTCAGATAGAGCGTGGTGGTCTACCTTGATGACGTAACAATTTTTTTTTCCAGAAAATGGTCAGACCACATGTGCCATCTCAAGAAGAGCTTTAAGCGATGTCGCAAGTACGAGATATCCTTGAATCCCAAGAAGATCATCTTTTCAGTGTCTGAGGGGACCCTCCTTGGGCACATCATTTCCAAGAGTGGGATCAAGGTAGATCTGGACCGAGTCTGAGCCATCACATAGATTCCTCATCCCCTGAATAAGAAAGCCATGCAGTCCTTCTTGGGAAAGATCAACTTCCTTCAGAAGTTCATCTTAGATTATGTGTGTTATAGACATTTTTGTGCCTTACAGCTATAAGCATGAAATGTCCACAATCCAAGGGATCCAAAGTCCCTAAACATGTTGTTCCTACCCCTAGAGGAACAAGGCTAACAAACCACAGCAATTCATAGAAGTTCTCCACCAGAAACTGCTCAAAAACAAGTCAATTCAGGATCAATTCAGAGGCTCCACTAGCTGCCTGCGTTGAAATGCAGAGGTTGCACTGGCTAGTTGCATTGCAACGCAGGTGGAAGCACTACCAGGGTGCGCTGAGCGGGAAATGACAAATGCCAGGGTCTCTTGTGAGAGGTGTCAAGACTGTGGAAGCTTCCAGAATCTTCCTCCATGACACTTGCCTTCCTGAGTTCGACTAAGTGATGAGTAAGAGGCTCTTAGTCTCCAAGTGGAAGTAAGAACTGACAGAGAGAGAGGACACTAGTCAGATCACAAGCTGACTCATCCTCACTCCAAACATCTATATATGGATCTCTTCTCCATGAGATCTGGAGGCGGGAATTTTGTTATTGCAAAGAATTGCTGTTGGTTTGAGATTGGAATCATTGGGTGCTTAATGCTTTGAAGGGAGGTGAAGATAGGAATTTCATTTGCTGGGAAGGAGATGCTGGATTGGAACTCTCTTGGTTGTATCTCCTCCTGAACCTTGTTATTCATCAATAAAGCTATCTTGGTTTCTCCTATATACTGATGTGTCTTTGATGTATGATTGCATTAGTGTATTTGGTTTATTTCTAATCCTGAACTAGTTATGAATATGAATCTATGTCTTTGTGTAGTGTTCCCTTCTTGTGATCTTGCAGGAACCTGTTGAAGCTGGGCGAGCGAGAAGGCAAGTAGCTGGGAACTCTCGAAGAGAAGAGAAACCGGATCGAGGGACAAACAGAAGACATCGGTTAGTCCATCCATCTCTCTTCATTCTCAATTCATAAAGGAAGAATACTAGAATAGCTGTTTCTGTTTGTTGCTAAGGCACTGTCACACCTTAGGTGGATAGGATCGTCCTGCATAGGCATTTTTCCCCACGACAATGTGCATATTGTCAAACCCATATAGGAAATGATAAAGAAGGGTGCAATTTACAACTGGGGAAAGAAGGAAAAGGACGCGTTCGCCCATATTAAGCAGGCAATATCAGAGGAACCTACACTGCACAACCCATATTTCAACGAATATTTCTTGCTTTACACATGGCTTCCGACACTTCACTCACTGTAGTGCTCACTCAGAAAGATGAGTTGAACAACGAATGCCCCATATCCTTCATGAGCACGAGCTTGCAGGGACCTGAGCTCAACTATACCACCGTGGATAAGAAAGTATATGCAGTATACAAGGTGGTGAAACACTTCAGACTCTACTTATTGAAGAATCATTGTATAGTCTTTGTGCCGCACCCTGTAGTCAGATCGCTACTTGTTCAACAAGAGCTGGGTGAAATACGTGTGAACTGGATGATATGACTACAAAAGTATGATATTGATATCAAGCTAGTTCACACCATCAAGTGTCACCGCCTTTGTAGACTTGCAGCGGAAGCAACGCACACACAAGAGAAAGAAGACGATTGGGAGTAAGAAATTGACATGGACAATGTAGAGCGAGCACCACCCACTTCGCACGGTAACTCTTGGTACGAAGAAGTGCGCTAGTACCTTGAGCACGACGCCATGCCCTCTCACTTCTCTATGCGGCAGAAGAGGGAACTTCGATTGAAAGCCTTTTCTTACCAATTGGTGCACATAGTGGTTTATAGAAAGCACAACAATGGCATTTTACTCAGGTGTCTGGAAGCACATGATTCAGAGAGAGTGTTACATGATCTGCATAACGAAATAGCTGGGGGTCACTTCATGGGTAACACAATAGCGCATAAAGTCATGAGAATCGGTTTCTACTGGCCCACATGTTCAAAGATGCACTCGCTTATGACTGCAAGTGCTCGGTTTGTCAGCGATGCGCCGAAAAAACTTGAAGGTCAGCAGCCCCACTACAGCCTATTGCAGTGGGTGAACCATTCCAACAGTGGGGCTTGGAAGTCATTGGGGAATTTTTCCCACATTAATCAAAGCAACACCGCTACATCTTGACTACTACAAATTACTTCACACGGTGGACAAAAACAATTCTTCTCAAACAAGTGAATGACTAGGAAGTCATCAACTTCCTTCAGCAGAACATCATTTCGAGGTTTGGCGTTCCTGTATCACTTGTTTTTGACAATGCAACTTACTTTTCTTCATCGAAACTTTATGATTTTGCATTGCGATATGAAATTGTGCTAAAGAATTTAGCTAAATACTACCCCCAGGGAAATGGTATTGTCGAATCTACAAACAAAAATTTCATCCGCATTATAAAAAAACCATTTACTCCGAACAACGAAACTCACATTCCGCTCTGGTGAATTCTCTTTGGTTTGACTGAGTTACGCCCAAAACCTCTTTTAACACATCTCCATACTTCCTTGTATATATAAAAGAAGCCATATTCCCACCAAATATCTACTTGCCTGCTCTCCAGTTATCCCAAGAATCCCAAGGCAAGCCGTGTCTATTGGTTCAATGTAGGATGGACACATTACACAAGTTACCAGAGATCTTATAGAATGGACTTTGTAAAGAACCACAATCACCAATCTTTGCATGAATAGATAATGATGCAACAAGTCTAGCATGAACCGTATCAAGAGATGGTTGATAGAAAGTTTGCAGGGAACACCAACTTCTTTGTGGTTGACTGAGTCTTGAAGTGGGATAAACCCCACGAAGACAAAACATACAAAGTTTTAGTCCCTATGGATTGGTCCTCTCACAGTTCACGGAAAACATGGCCAACACACGCATTGTTTACAATCACTTGATGGGAAGATTGACACTCTTCCTATAAATGAGCAAGATTTAAAATGTTATTTTCAATGATTTGGGGCTGCGTCCCGCACTATGTACATATCATGTTTATTGTTTGCTATGTTGTTTTTCTTTGATTTTTTTTGATGTCTTGTCATTTCGTTTTTAAGTGCTGACTGCACTGTGTTCGGGCTTTTGAATAAGTATATGGCTAAAGTTCAAGAGACTTGTGACACTGCAACGCTTGGCCAGTCATGCGTCCGTCTTCTCTGTGCTTGGTTGTAACTTCTAGCTGATGAAGTCTTGTCGGAAGATACGATCCGTCTGTAAGGGAAGCTCTGGTCAAACCATGAACCTGTGTCCAAACTAGGAAACCCCATGCCTGTACTCAGTCTTATATTCTGTGTGTTCAAGCTCATCCACTAGTAGAAACAGAGAAGGGGAAAAATCTAAATGAGCAAACTTAAATAAGAGGTATTACATGATTCTATGAAGGAACAACCTCTCCTCTTCTCAATAAGTCAGGATTCCTATTTTGCCCCAAAAATAAATAAACGCCTATGCACAATCCTCTTTAAAAAAAAATACAAAGGTGAAAGAAGTGAAAGGCTTCCTCCGCAGAGAAGTGAAGTAGGCAACTCCATCAGGGTACTGACTAGGCTCGCTGGCAGTGGAGAAATGCTTGTGTTCCTATGTGACTCTGCCGATGTACTGTCCAAAATAATTGTGTCAACATGTGCATATGTTTGTTTCTGTATTACAGTGTGATATCTGCAACAGTATTTATTTTAATGTTTGTTAAAGTAATTTCATGAATAACTTATGATGAAATAGAGCTAGAGGAAGCCATGTAGAGGTAGCAGAGACTGTGCAGAGCCAGAAGGCCTTGTGTCATCCACACAAAGGCTACAAGAGTGATTCAGAACCCCAGAGAGGCTGCACAGAGCCTCAGTAGGCTGACAAAGAGGGTTTCAGGTTGACGCAAAGGGTTTCAAGCTGTAACAGAGGTCAGTAAGGCCTACGCTGGGTTTAGAAAAGTGCTGGAAGTTTGTATATCTATGGGTAAGCCAGTTTGGCACCCTGTTGTATAAGAAAATTGCTGAATAATAAAATCCTCCCTTGCTGCACCGGTTTTCCCACATTGGGTTTTCTCGGGGACATTAATCCAAAATAACCGTGTTAATGTGTGCATATGTTTGTTTCTGTATTACAATGTGATATCTACAATAATATTTATTTTAATGTTTGTTGAAGTAATTTCATGAATAAATTATGATGAAATAAGTAGGAGAAGTAAATCAGTTACTGTAGTGATAGAATTTTCACATGGTATCAGAGCAAGTAATCAGAGACAAAAAGGGAAAATCAGTTATGGGTCGAGACCATGATGCAAAGACATCCACCTCAGGGGACTTACGTAGATTTCAAAATATTGCACAAGAGAGAGAGATTTCAATTTCTCTATGTTGGCTTCTAGGTTGGAAGAAGAAGTGGCGCGCATGACTAGTGCTGCATCATCAGAAGTACGGTATATAGACAGTGGAGCCTCATGGCATATGACGGGAATCAGGGAGTGTTTCTCAGAATATCGAGAAGAGAAGATGAACTTTCAGATCACCATGGGGAACAAGGCAAAGTGTACTCCAGTAGGAAAGGGTACCATAGTTTTTCAGACAGAATCAGGAGAGCGGTTTTGTGCCACAAATGTGCTACATGTGCCAGGATTAGGGATGAACTTAATTTTTGTGTCACAACTACAAGGCAAGGGCTATGACGTCTACTTCATTAAGGAAAAGGTATATGTTAAACACCCGAGCAGGAAAAAGAAAGTGCAGATCGGTATCAAAAGTAATCGGTTGTACAGATTACAACTAGAATCTCCAATGGCACTAATAGGCAGTCATGGGGACAAATACTTGAACTATGGTACAGAAGGATGGGTCACTTTCACCATGGAGCTTTGGCAATTCTCAGGAGCACTGTAATAGGAGTTCTGGATTTGAGTACGGAACGAGATGATGTATGCATGGGATGCACTCTAGGAAAGTATGCCAAGGCGACATTTCCTAGGAGCAACCACAAGGCCAAGAGTGTACTAGGATTGATACACTAAGATATCTGTGGACCTATGCCTGTCAAATCTCTCAGTGGGGCCGAGTATTTCCTTACCTTCATTGATGACCACTCGAGGAAAACTTGGATCTATTTTCTGAAAACCAAGGATGAGGTTTTCTGTCGATTCAATGAGTTCAAGGCTCTAGTGGAGAATCTGATAGGTAAGAAAATAAAAGTTTTGCGCTTAGATAATGGTGGAGAATATGTCAATAAGGACTTCACTGATTGCGCTAAGGAAGGCATCAAAAGAGAGTGGACAGCTCCCTACAATCCGGAGCATAATGGGGTGGCAGAAAGGAAAAACAAGACTATTGTAAAAGCAACTAGGGCCATGCTGTATGATCAGGATATGCCAAAATTCCTGTGGGTAGAAGCATGCAACACAACTGTCTACATTTAGTACAGGACTCCTCATCGGGCATTGGGCAAGATTACTCCAGAAAGAGTCTTCATTGGGAAGACACCTGAAGTCAGTCATTTCAGGATATCTAGGAGTTTGGCATATTGTCGCATACTCGAAGAAAAGAGGAAGAAGCTGGATCAGATTGCGGAAAAGGGGTATCTGGCAAGATATAGTGAGAACGCTAAGGCATACATGATCTATCTTCTAGAGAGCAGGAATGTAGTAGTACGACAAGATGTAAAGTTATTGGAGGACATAGATTTCAGAAGATCTCGCGAAATTCCTTCCAAGGATCAGTCAAAAGAGGATCCGTTGGTCATGCCTCTTCAACCAACGGAAGTGAAGAATCCTTCCTCAGATCAGGAAGATTCTTAGGATAAGGAAGAGGAGCGAACAAAATCACCTGTTGGTAGAGGAAGAACTAGCAGGGAACTTCGTCAAATTCTGCGTGATGCAGAGAATTTCATCGGAGAGCCAAGGAATTGTAAAAGGGAGCGAAAACAACTTGACAGGTATCAAGCATTAGTAGCTCACAATGGAGAGCCTTCCAGCTTCAAGGAGGCAACTCAACATCAGGTCTGGCTAGATGCGATGGTGGAGGAGTATAACTCCATAATGGTAAACGGTGTCTGGGAGGTGGTATCAAGGCCTCAAGACAGATTTGTGGTAGGTTCAAGATGGATCTACAAGATCAAATATGCTGCAGATGACAGTATTGAAAAATACAAGGCTAGGTTTGTGGCTAAGGGGTATGCTCAAAAGGAAGGGATTGACTATGAGGAATACTTCGCCCCGGTAGCCAGGTATACATCTATTAGGATTGTGATATCTCTTGCAGCCCAGATGGGATGGGAGATCCATTAGATGGATGTTAAGATGAAATTTTTGAATGGGGTAATAGAAGAAGAAGTATACATTGTACAACCAGAGGGCTTTGAAACTCATGAGAAGAAGTCTCATGTATGCATAATGAAGAAATCCTTGTATGGGCTGAAGCAAGCACCAAGAGCATGGTATGGTCGAATAGATGGCTACTTGCAGAAGATGGGGTTTGTCAAGAGTGACACGAATCTGAATCTCTACTATCTAGTCATAGAAAGCGAGCCACTTATCTTAGTATTATATGTGGATGATCTCTTCCTGACAGGATCATCCAGACTCATTGAAGACTGCAAGAAGAATCTAGCCACAGAGTTTGATATGAAGGATCTGGGATGAATGCACTATTTCCTAGGGTTGGAAGTTTGGCAGCAGAAAGGAGAAATCTTCCTTGGGTAAGGAAGGTATGCTATAAAAATCCTGAAAAGGTTCGGGATGGGAGACTGTAGACCTATGGCTACGCCAATGATCACCAACTGGAAGAAGATTGATACATTAGAAGACAAGGATGTTGATCCCACCCTATACCGATAGTTCATAGGGTCCCTGATGTATCTAGTCAATACCATGACAGATATTTGCTATGCTGTCAACACCCTCAGTCAGTTCATGGTGGAACCAAAGAGGGCTCACTGGGCAGCAGCCAAGCATGTTCTCAGGTATTTACAGGGAACAGTTGATTATGGGCTCTTGTATAACAAGGGGAAGGATATCAGGTTGAGTGGATTTACTGATGCAGATTGGGCAGGAAGTTTAGTGGATTGGAAAAGTACCTCTAGGTACTGTTTCAACATTGGATCAGGAATAACCTCCTAGTGTAGTAGGAAACAAAAGTCTGTGGCTCTGAGCTCATCTAAGACATAATATATGGCAACAAGCACAACTTCATGTGAGGCCATATGGCTTAGAAAACTGCTGGTAATCCTATTCAGAAGAAATATGGAGGCGACCAGGATCATTTGTGATAATGAGAGTTGCATCAAACTCTCTGAGAATCCAGTATTTCATGATAGGTCAAAGCATATTGATATCCGGTGTCACTTTGTCAGATATTGTGTCTAAAAAGGAGCTGTACAGTTGAGCTACACTCTTATGGGGGAACAAGTGGTAGATATCTAACCAAGGTCCTTGGAATGTCAAAATTTGACTACTTTAGGGAAAAGATGGGGATGGTAAAGAACCCCTTTCAGAAGTAGTGTGTTAGTAGCACGAATGAAGAGGGAGTTGCAATGTAGATGCAGTGTTGGGAGAAAGGACCAACAAAAACACAGATGTAGAGGGAGTTGCAGTGTTGGGAGAAAGGACCAACAACAACACAAATGCAGAGGAAGGTGCAGTGCATATGCAGTGTTGGGAGAAAGGACCAGCAACAACACGGATGCAGAGGGAGTTGTCGTACAGATGTAGCAGTGGCAGTAGTAGAGTCATGGGCAATAGTATAGGAGGCAGTAGTGCAGAGGATGTTGGGTACGAAGGCCTAGCATCAGCACAGGTACCGACGCCGAATGATTAGAGTAATACTTAGTGAGGAGTATTGCTAGAGCATAGTCCTCTCTAAGAGGGAGTGTTGATTTTGGGTAGCATCAGATATGATCTAGCCACGAAATTTGGTGGAGAGGTTGGGGCACATAAGATCTCCAATACCCAGAAAGGGTTTGGGCAGATTCTAAACAGATTTGGAGATATTAAAATAATTAATATTTTTAATGGAGTCTCTAAGTCTAAACTTAGCGAAAATAAAATATTAATGTGTATTAATATGAATCTGTGTTAGAATGGTTCGAAAGACATGGATCAAGCCAAATCTAATCTTAGCCGTTGATTAGGTACTTAATCTCGGCTGTTGAGATGTCAACAGGAAAAGTATAAGAGGAGACTTGAGGGGCACTTGGAGAACATACTGAGGGAGACCAGTCAGTTCAATTTGTGGAGTGGGATTTGCTGAGAAATTGAACTAGTGGTTTGGAGAGAAGTCAGGAGGCAGTAAGTATGGAACAGAGAGACGGGAGATCAGCGCAGAAGATGCAGACGCAGAGCCAGAGGAAGCCACGCAGAGATAGCAGAGACTGCGCAGAGCTAGAAGGGCCTGTGTCATCCACGCAGAGGCTATAGGAGTGACTTAGAAGCCCAGAGAGGCTGCGCAGAGCTTTAGTTGGCTGACATAGAGGGTTTCAGGCTGACGCAGAGGGTTTCATGCTATAACAAAGGTTAGTAGGGCCTACACTGGGTTTAGAAAAATGCTGGAAGTTTGTCTATCTGTGGGTAAGCCAGTTTGGCACCCTGTTGTACAGGAAAACTGCTGAATAATAAAATCCTCCCTTGCTGCATCGGTTTTACCATATTGGGTATTTCGGGGACATTAGTCCAAAATAACTGTGTCAAGTGTGCATATGTTTATTTCTGTATTACGGTGTGATATTTGCAGTAGTATTTATTTTAATGTTTGTTGAAGTAATTTCATTAATAACTTATGATGAAATAAGTAGGAGAAGTAAACCAGTTGTTGCAATGATAGAATTTTCACACACTTTTGGAAATTACCAAGAGGCAATTGATGTGGAGAAAGACCTGCATGCTATAGGAGTAATTGTAGATGACAAACCAACTAATGACTCCAAAGACATAGGCAAGAGGTCTCAAGCTACTATGAGTAAGGAAAAGGACAAGGAATTAAGTGAAATTGAAAATATTAATTTGCACAGAAGAAGAACTCAGCTTCAAGCAGCAGCAGTCACCCGACCAAAAATTCATAGAGCTCTAACCTTATGTTGAACATGAATTCAATCGTGACATATCATTATTGCAAGTTCCATTGTGAACGACATTCGGAGAGGACTTGCAAAGGATGGAACCAAGGAATGAGCACCCTCACTACACAATTGATTGATCAATTTATGTCTAGCGAGCAGGCTAAGCCGGAGGTTGAAGACAAAGGGGAAGCTACTACATCTGATGAAGCTCTAAGTGATGGGCATGTTATCAACATGTATCAGTGTCTTAATGCTGTCGAGAAGACAACCACCGAGAAGGAGCCTCCGAGTGACCGTTCGACCCTAAAGTAGAAAAATCGATATAGCTTGAGGAGTCAAGGGGGCCCCACTATTTTTGAGATACCAAGAGAAAAAGTAAGACAACATCTGCCCAGAACAATGGACCCACTGTTCATCTCAATACAAAAAACACAAGGCAAGTCCGGGAAGACAACTACAGCTAGAGTACGTCCATAAGCAGCAAAGATAAAAGCAGCCCACTGGACAACACGAACACAAGTATACCCCCAGACAACTTGGTGATTCTTCCTGGTCTGGATTACAACATTATTGAATATATGAAAAAGACCTGTGCTAACATCTCTCTTTATGATTTAACCAAGCTCACGAGTCAGCGAGATATTCTTTTACGTGCACTGGGGTAAACCTCCATGGATAGTGTTGCCTCTTCCAGCAAGGGACCAAACAAGTCTCCCAGATCGCTCACATTTGTGCTCAAAGCGCTTTAGATGGAGGAAATGAACTCGCTCTGCCGACCATTTTTATTATCATTTGAAATATTCAACTTCAATGTCCATAACTTTTTGGTTGATTCTAGTGTGTCAATCAATGTCATGCCACTCTCCATCGCTAAACATATCAATGCACAAGGGATCAACACAACTGCGTAGATCATCCAACTTGACCGAACATGAAAGTGTACCAGCCATTGGTAAACACTGGGATGTGATCATCTATTATCGTCTAACAGATGAGTTCACCAATTCATTAAGATTGTAATTGTAAACATTCAGGAAGCATATGGCTTATTGCTTAGTAGAGATTGGTCCAACAAGTTGAAAGGATATTTTGCCACAAATTGGTCACACTTATGGCTTCCGCACAAGGGTAGAAACAACCAGATCGGGTGTTGTCAAAGAGATATATGAAACATAACATTACCCCCTTGAATGGTCAAAATGAACCCTTGTCTTTCGCAAAACTTATGTTCGGCAATTGCTTTATGAAAATGCAACTGGGGTGTTATCTTGCACAACAGAGCCCCACCCCACCAGGCACACAATTGGGTCTCCTTCCTTGCCTAACTGACGGAAATGAAACCTGGACAATGCATTGTAACAGTAGTAGCAGTAGTGTTAGCAGTACTAGGGTGGAAAGTGTCCTTGTACAACTGACATGTGGACCTTGTATTTTGACAGATCCAAAAGATAGGATGGCTCTAGAGCCGGGTGTGTTTTGATAGACCCAAGACAGAGGAAACAATTAGTCTCAAGCCGCTTGGAGTTTGAGTGCATGAACAACACTACCGAATATGAAGCACTCATTTTGGGCTTACAGAAAGCCATCAACCTCAATGTTGCTATGCTTAAAGTGGTAGGTGATTCAGAGATTGTGGTACGTCAGGTACGTAACACCATACACTATGTTTCACCTCATCTTAAGAGTTACCAACAAGAGGTATGACAACTTATCTCTAACTTCCAAGCTTTCAATATCATTTCTGTACCAAGAATGCATAATGCAACTGCAGATGCTCTGGAAAATGCAGCTGCTAGGATGACACCGCTTAGGGATAGATTTTCTATTGAAATTTTGTATAAGCCATCTATCCCTGACAACATCACTAATTTACGTGTTTTTGATGATGAATATATACTGCATTTCATGGCCAACATTGACGTCTTCAAGGACGTAACGATAGATGAAGGCGAGCACGAAAAGTTTCTGCAAGACACAACTGATGCAAGTAAAGATAGCCTCATCCCTAAGGGTGTGGTTTCACTCAAAAATCTATATGACTTTCAGAACCACTTCTATGGTCCCAAGAACACTAAAACCCACATTTCCACAATGATGCACGAAAAAAGTAATATGGGAACAAACAAAGATTCGAAGTTCGCGAATCTTGGTACGTATTTCACACCGGAAGAGATGCAAGCCTTTGTCTGCCTGTTCAAACAATACCGTGATGTATTCGCTTGGACATATGATGACTTAAAAACATATGACAAGTGAATAATCCAACACATCATCCCAATCAAGGAAGGGGTCAAACCATTTCAACAGAAGCTCAGGAAAGTATATTCATCGCTGGAGCCCCTCATTAAGAAAGAGTTGACTAAGCTGTTGGATGCTCGAATCATTTACAAGGTTCATCATTCCACATGGGTTTCAAACTTATTTCCTATCAAACAGAATTCCAGGGAGTTTCACCTGTGTGTTGATTTCTGAAATCTGAATTGTGCCTCAAACAAAGACAATTACCCAGTGACGTCTATGGAACACATATTGCAAACAATATCTGGAGCAGAAATGTTTTCTCTACTAGATGGTTTTTTGGGATATAACCACGTTTTGGTAGCAAAACCTGACAGTCTAAAAACTACATTCCATACAAAGTGGGGTACATTCGCTTATTGAAGAATGCCATTTTGGTTGGTAAGCACAGGTGCAACTGTTCAACACGCTATGGACATTGCCTTCTGTGGGCTCATTAGACAGAGCGTGGTGGTCTACCTTGATGACGTAACAATTTTTTTTTTCCAGAAAATGGTCAGACCACATTCGCCATCTCAAGAAGAGATTTAAGCGATGTCGCAAGTACGAGATATCCTTGAATCCCAAGAAGAGCATCTTTTCAGTGTCTGAGGGGACCCTCATTGGGAACATCATTTCCAAGAGTGGGATCAAGGTAGGTCTGGACCGAGTCCGAGCCATCACACAGATTCCTCATCCCCCGAATAAGAAAGCCATGCAGTCCTTCTTGGGAAAGATCAACTTCCTTCAGAAGTTCATCTGAGATTATGTGCATATTGTCAAACCCATACAAGAAATGATAAAGAAGGATGCAATTTACAACTGGGGAAAGAAGGAAAAGGATGCATTCACCCGTATTAAGCAGGCAATATCAGAGGAACCTACACTACACAACCCATATTTCAACGAATATTTCTTGCTTTACACATCGCTTTCGACACTTCACTCGCTGTAGTGCTCATTCAGAAAGATGAGCTGAACAACGAATGCCCCATCTCCTTCATGAGCGCGAGCTTGCAGGGACCTGAGCTCAACTATACCACCGTGGATAAGAAAGTATATGCAGTATACAAGGTGGTGAAACACTTCAGACCCTACTTATTGAAGAATCATTATATAGTCTTTGTGCCGCACCCAGTAGTCAGATCGCTACTTGTTCAACAAGATCTTGGTGAAATACATGTGAACTGGATGATAGGACTACAAAAGTATGATCTTGATATCAAGCTAGTTCACACCGTCAAGGGTCACGACCTTTGTAGACTTGAAGTGGAAGCAGCGCACACACAAGAGAAAGAAGATGATTGGGAGTAAGAAATTGACATGTACAATGTAGAGCGAGCACCACCCACTTCGCACGGTAACTCTTGGTACGAAGAAGTGTGCTAGTACCTTGAGCACGACACCATGCCCTCTCACTTCTCTATGCGGCAGAAGAGGGAACTTCGACTGAAAGCCTTATCTTACCAATTGGTGCACAGAGTGGTTTATAGAAAGCACAACAATGGCATTTTACTCAGGTGTTTGGAAGCACATGATTCAGAGAGAGTGTTACATGATCTGCATGATGGACTAGCCGGGGGTCACTTCATGGGTAACACAATAGCACATAAAGTCATGAGAACCGGTTTCTACTGGCACATTGTTTAAAGATGCACACGCTTATGACTGCAAGTGCCCGGTTTGTCAGCGATGCGCTGAAAAACTCGAAGGTCAGCAGCCCTACTGCAGCCTATTGCAGTGGACGAACCATTCCAACAGTGGGGCTTGGAAATCATTGGGGAATTTTTCCCACATTAATCAAAGCAACACCACTACATCTTGACTACTACAAATTACTTCACAAGGTGGACAAAAGAAGTTCTTCTCAAACAAGTGAATGACCAGGAAGTCATCAACTTCCTTCAGCAGAACATCATTTTGAGGTTTGGCGTTCCTGTATCACTTGTTTTTGACAATGCAACTTACTTTTCTTCGTCGAAACTTTATGATTTTGCATTGCGATATGAAATTGTGCTAAAGAATTCAACTAACTACTACCCGCAGGTAAATGGTATTGTCGAATCTACAAACAAAAATTTCATCCACATTATAAAAACAACCATTTACTCCGAACAACGAAACTCACATTCCGCTCTGGTGAATTCTCTTTGGTTTGACTGAGTTACGCCCAAACCCTCTTTTAACACATCTCCATACTTCCTCGTATATATAAAAGAAGCCATATTCCCACCAATTATCTACTTGCCTGCTCTCCAGTTATCCCAAGAATCCCAAGGCAAGCTGTGTCTATTGGTTCAACGTAGGATGGATACATTACACAAGTTACCAGAGATCTTATAGAATGGACTTTGTAAAGAACCACAATCACCAATCTTTGCATGAATAGATAATGTTGCAACAAGTCTAGCATGAACCGTATCAAGAGATGGTTGATAGAAAGTTTGCAGGGAACACCAACTTCTTTGTGGTTGACTTAGTCTTGAAGTGGGATAAACCCCACAAAGATAAAGGAAAACATACAAAGTTTTAGTCCCTATGGATTGGTCCTTTCACAGTTCACGGAAAACTTGGCCAACACACGTATTGTTTACAATCACTTGATGGGAAGATTGACACTCTTCTTGTAAATGACCAAGATTTAAAATGTTATTTTCAATGATTTGGGGCCGCGTCCCACACTATGTACATATCATGTTTATTGTTTGTTATGTTGTTTTTCTTTGATTTATTTTGATGTCTCATCATTTCATTTTTAAGTGCTGACCTGCACTGTGTTCAGGCTTTTGAATAAGTATATGGCTAAAGTTCAAGAGACTTGTGACACTGCAACACTTGGCCAGTCATGTGTCCGTCTTCTCTGTGCTTGGTTGTAACTTCTAGCTGATGAAGTCTCATTGGAAGATACGATCCGTCTGTAAGGGAAGCTCTGGTCAAACCATGAACCTGTGTCCAAACTGGGAAACCCCATGCCTGTACTCAGTCTTATGTTCTATGTGTTCAAGCTCATCCAACTAGTAGAAACGGAGAAGGGGAAAAATCTAAATGAGCAAACTTAAATCAGAGGTATTACATGCTTCTATGAAGGAACAACCTCTCCTCCTCTCAATAAGTTAGGATTCCTCTTTTGCCCCAAAAATAAATGAGCGCCTATGCACAATCCTCTTTAAAAAAAAAATACAAAGGTGAAAGAAGTGAAAGGCTTCCTCCGCAGAGAGGTGAAGTAGGCAACTCCACTAGGGTACTGACTAGGCTCGCTGGCAGTGGAGAAATGCTTGTGTTCCTACGTGACTCTGTCGACTTACTGTCTAGGTCTATTGGCAACGGAGCAACACTAGAGATGAAAACTTATACTTTGAAAATATTAAGCTCGCGAGCCAAACTACCCTTCTCGATTTTGAAACACTGTGATCTGGTTGAATCTTTTGTTGTGTTCGACTGAATTGATACAAGGTGAAACATGTCTGTCCATGGGGTAAGTGGGGAGGTCGAAGTAACCTGCACAACAAATATATACTCCCTAAAAGGCCAAGGCCCTGCGCTGGAAATGACCCAAAACAAAGAATTTAGTATTCAACCAGTGTGTTGCCAAGTGTTGTAGCGGTTGCAACACCCTCCAAAATTTTGGCCTACATCCAAATTTCAGAGCCTTCCTTGGTTTTTCCACTGATGGTTGCAAACACTTGAGCTCATTCCATGAACTCTTATAGAGTATTTTACACCCTTTGTTTGTCTTACCAACGACCATCTTTTGACATGTTTATTTCTTTGTCATGCTTGTGGTCTTGTTTTTACAATTTTAAAGGTTGATCTTTGTGTGCGTGAGTTGTCTTCACTCTATGAACATCGGTCGTACTCACACACAAAGTTGTAAGTATTGTTGCGCAAGTGTCGTCACGGTCGTTCGAAGGTCTATTGTAAGTGTCACACTTGTCGCTCTTAACATTAAGGCAATCTCATTGAGCACATGTTTGTCTTGTTGGTTTGTGGTGTCCCGTCGTCGAGTCATGCTAAGTGTTTGATCACAATGTCACAGCTATATAAGTTCACTTGCTCTTTCACTTAACCATATTCCTGAAAATCAGTCGACCGAACAAACCCCTTCAACTGGACCCCGACTGAGCTGCATTGCACAGTCTCAACTCTCAATGACCCTGCTTTGCTTCCCAAAATTGCACAATGCTTGAGGCTGTCCTCCGGAGGAATCTACACTACATAATCGTAGAAGTGTGCAGGATGCTTGTCTCCTAGAATTTCGTAGAAGTTGTCTCCAAGCCCGATCTAATCTGTGCTTCCCGTAAGATCAGTTATCAAGACTCCCTTTAGTTGGCCGGAAATATGCACTGCACTATGACCCGAGGCTGCATTGCTCTCTAGAATTGCGCAGAAATGCCCAACTGCCTGCCCTACACTGGCTGCAGAGAATGCGCAGAAATGCCCAGTTGCCTGCCCTGCACTGGCTGCAGAAAATGCACAATTATGCCGAGTCAAGTCTCCTGCTGCCTTGCTCTACTCTGCTCCTAATAATTATGGAGTGTTGACTGGTACATCTTTTGTTGCCACTCTGCACTGTTTCTTGAAACTACGCAATGTTGTCTGTCTAGCATTGTCTCTCAGAAATGTGCAATTATGACCAATAACTCCCCACAGCTCGACATGCCCTGCTATGGAAAATTGCGCAAAATTTCCTGCCAGTGCCCTCTACTGCCCCACTCTATCTCTCTCTGAGAAATTTCGTAGATCCCGAGTTGGACCCAAAGTGAGCCGCTCAGTCCTCATCCTAAAAATTGCACAGAACTGTCCAACAGTTCCCCCGAACACCTTGCCTTTTCTTCCTCCCAAGAATTGCGCAGTTTTTCCCAGCTGGGTTCCACCTTGCAGCTGTCACTACTGTCCCTAACTACGCAATTTTGCCTCTCAGTGACCTCTATGCAGTTTTTCTTGACAGTACTCCAGAGCTCCTCTTCCCAGTCCGAGCTGTGCTCTGCATATTTTCAGTGTCTTGTCCTCCCTCCTGGTCACCTGGACCCGACAAAAACAATGTATCATGCTAGACTAGGAGATTTTTGGATTTGATGTCGTCCCGTCGTGAGTGAATTGTAGGAACAGGTACAATGATGGAACATGGCGTGAAGAAGAACAAGATGAAGAAGGAGTGGATGCTCGAAGACTTGCTTGTAGCTGAACGAATGTACAAAGCATATCGAGCTTCAAGCGAAAGGGATACATGCACTGAACCATCAAGCAAATACCAAGACCATCGAAGACCCCGCAATAATTTGGCATGCGGAGGTGAAGACACATATATAACCTTGAGAGATTTGATCCCTCTCGTCACTTTAGATCCAAATTTAAGATGGATTAGGCTAGTTTTCTTCATGCCTTTGAATGAGCTATAATACATAAGAATACCATTGGAAAAACCATGAATTATCAAAACTAGGAGCCCAAAAAATTCCAACAATTTAAATAAATTTAAATAACTCTATTTAATATTGTTTTAAATAATTTGACCTTTCCATTTTTTTATGACTTTATTTTGACCAAGTCAAAATCTTTATATAATAGGGTATTACAACAACTCTTCCATACTAAGAAGGAGAACATCATTTTTGTTGGGTAAAAATTTGAGTTTTATCTTTCAACCAAAGTCATTAACATATATAACCAACCTAGATTCATTGTAATAAATCTACCAACCTAGAACCCAAAATATGGCCAGCTGTAAATTGACTATTTTACCTCAATTTTATTTTGATTATTATTTATTTTCTTTTTTTGATTTATAATTTGACCTATTGAGATAGCAATATACAACTTCTTCCATATTACACTGTAAAGTGCCTCTCAATACAATAAACAAACTTCAAGTATGTTTAAGAATTCTACTTTATATGAAGCTACCTGGAGAGAAAGAGACATGGATAATAAGTAATGTTTAATATGTAATTTTATAATATTTCAAGAAATATTAATAATCATTAAAAATTAGTGTATTTTATAATTTATTTATTATTATATTAATATTTTATTTATTTGGTTTATAGGATTATGTTTTTCTATGTTTCTATTTATAATTTTAAATAAGAATTTTCTTCATCTATAAAAATGATATTAAAAAACCGATTAAAGTCCACCTATATATTTTTAAAATGTTCAAAGGGGTTGGATCTAATGGTGGAAAGCGACCAAAGAGACCATATAAAATGATTTTGTGACCATAAGTGGATCAAAGCCCACTGACTATATAAAATAGTTTTGTGACTATAAGTGGATCAAAGCCCACCCCATGTTCTTGTTTAATTGAGTGTTTTGGTGAACAATATGCTTTTTACTCTTAATCCTTTTAAAATATAAACATAAATAATAATAAATACATCAGGTAGTACATAACTATATCTACAAAAAAAATCCCATGTATCGAGCAAAACTACAATTTTTTTTAGAGGGACACCAAAATGGATAACAAAAAAAGGATTTTGTAGGTATATACCTTACAAAACCTACCTAGTATTTTTTTTTACATGTCATACTATAAATAATTGATGATGCAACCCTTCATAACTGTATAATGCCAATCCATTTAGCTCTAAGGAATAGGAGAAGGCCTAATTCCACCATTTATTTTAAATCTCTTAAACTTAATTTACACCCTTCATTAGTATATAAGTCCTCATCTTTATTTAGATAATGGAGAACGTGAAAATATGCTATTAGATAGAACTCTTATGTTTCTTTCCTAATTCTTTTGATAGGACTTTCTAATGTTTTGTCCCTTTGAGAGGATCCCTTCACCAAATGTTGAATAAAAGTGAGGGATTCTCATAAAACAGTGAGAGAAGTTACCTGTTTTTTTGGCTAACTAAATCACTTGGTAGAGGGCATAAGATTCAACTTGGTTGCTTGTCGTGCATCCTAAGACAAATGAATACTTTGCAACTTTAACTTCCTTGGGCCATAGAGCACCACTCCTCCTCCTACCACCCCTATTATTATTATATTAGAGAAATCTACAATTGGGTGAGTTTATGAGGTTGATTATGACTTCTACCACTATAACCACTAAGTGCCTACTATGCCCCTTCCACAGACATAGGTGAAACAAGGGGAATTGAACTTTGAACCTCCTGGTACATAACACTTCATTTTCATGCCCATCGCCAAATGCGCTTCCGGGGTTGCCACACCTAATATTATTAATATTAATATAGATTTATTTTAAATTTGAATATCTCAAATATCTAGAAGAATTAATTTTCTTAAATTATAAACTTTGTAACCATTTAATTTATACCATGTATTAATTGCTTTATATATATATATATATATATATATATATATATATATATATATATATATATATAGATATATATATATATATTTACAAACAAATTTGAGAGATATTTATATTTCTATTTAGAAAACCAACTCCATTTTTTTTACTTGGAATGAAATAATGAGAAACCCCATAATACTTCTTTACATTTAGTAGATTGTAAATCATTATGGGCCCTGGCCCCAAGAGAATTGAAGAGAATCAAATCTGTGATCAACAACTTACAATAATACAAAAAAACTTCTCATATGGATCTAGAAAACTTGAACTAACACTTGGAGCTTATTTAGAAAACCAACTTATAATAAAAATATATTATTATTATTATTAGAAAACATAAATATAAATTAATTTTAAAGTAGATTTTTTTCCTTTCTTTCTATAATATTATTTGATATTGTATGACATCACTCCTATACTAAATTATAATTATTATTTGTTTGATATGTTATGTGAGTCTTGAGATGATTAGCACACCTAACTTGTGGCTTGAGTAGTTATCACCCAACTGCATGGACACTATCAAAATCATTGGGGATAGCACTCGGCCTGACTGATTTTTGCCCAATTTTTTTTAAAACCTTAACAACACAAAATACTTTAATAAAACACCATTTGTTGTACATCTATAGGCTATAATTATTTGTTTAATTAAAAAATCTTATTATTTTATTATTTATATAGATTAAAATTTAATTAATTAATTAAAACAATGCATAATAATTATATTAACATATATAAGAAAGAAAATTTTAATAATTATATTAAAATATATAAGAAAGAAAATTAAATTTTTATTTATTTTAATTTTTATTATTACTTTTCAAATAAAATTGTTGAAATTTACAATTTTGAATTAAATGTTAAGATGAATTCATAGATTAATAATTCTTTAATATATGTAAGTATTTCATTGTTAAAATCTTATCAATTTCAACTTATTATTATTAATATTTTAAATAATAATGACATTTTATTTGAAATTTACAATCTTGAATTAAATGTTAAGATGAATTCATAGATTAATAATTCTTTAATATATGTAAGTATTTCATTGTTAAAATCTTATCAATTTCAACTTAATATTATTAATATTTTAAATAATAATGACATTTTATTTATTTTAAATGGTAGATTTTTTATTTATTTATTTATAAATTTTCTGATTTTTAATTAATAATATTATAATTTATAAATTAATTTTAATCACAATTTGATAGAGCTTTTTAAAAAACTTGAGTTTAAATTGTTTAATCTGCGTAATTCTAATGCTCCAAGAGTTTTTCAGTGCTGAATCCATTTATGCATCAAAAATGTATTTTTAACAACAATTCTTTTTTGAAATTGTAATGCCAAATTTTAATAAATTCATGTGGAAAAAAAATTTCATCTAGAAGTTAGACTAAACCTTTATAAATCACTAACTGATCATAAAGACGTAATTAGACATAATTAACCTTAACACTGATACATTGATCCGTATTCACACATAGCATCCAATAAATACTCTCGTCTCTATACTATAATATTAACTTTTACACATAACAACCGATAAATACTCTCGTTTCTATAATATAATACTAAATAATACTAAATTTTACTCATAGGAACCAATGAATACTCTCGTCTCTATAATATAATACTAAAATTTACTTCATAGCAACTAATAAATACTCTCATCTCTATAATATAATATTCTTAATGGCTTTGTCTAAGGAAGTTACAAATTAGCTTTGAAGGGTATTTTTAGTTGGAAATGGGGGATTTTTGTTTTAAAAAATCTGATTATAAAAATGTTTGAAATGTGTTTTGTCATGGAAATGGATTCAGCACTATTAAAAGCTCTGGTAACCCAAAATCTTAAAAATTGACAATTGTAACCTAGATTTCTCAAAACTTTTACCAGATTTTAACAAAAATCATATTGAAAATTCCTCTATTTTCCAAACAAATTTGTTACCTCCTTAAAATGCTCTTATAAATCTTTACCAAATAGGGATAATTGTACAAAACTAGAAAACAATTTAATATGACTCTTCATTGTGTACGGGTTGTCAAATGTAGAGACGATTACATAAAACTGAAAACCAATTTAATAGGACTCTCCAGTCTAGACCGGTTGCCAAAAATAGATAATTATGATGAAGAAAAGGACACCATAATGCCCCTTGCACAGGAAGGAAACCGTGTGTCACAGAAACTTCCATGATGTCAACGTTGGAAGCATAAGTTTATTAAAGTCTTTTGCATTCTCCATAATCTGCAACAAGAAAGCTTCTCATTGCATAAAGTGGAAGACGATGGGTTGATAATGATGCTTTCCTTTCTAAGATGATCTACTTCCCCATTTCCAACCAATTGAAAAAGAGACCAACTACGATTAGCAGTGGTCATATGAGATATTCGGATGTGGCGTGACTGACAATGAAAATGGAAACCATTAAATTTATACTTGGCTGTTGCCTGCAAAACTTTGACACGCGTACTTGCTCACTTTGAACTGGTCACGCTAATGGTTTCTTGATGAAGTATGATCAATCACAAGTATGGTCAGTTGAAATTGCATCCGAGAAGCAATGTGATATGACTCGAATCGTCGTAAAGACAAAATGAAAGATGAGGGAATTAGGCAGAGTGGGTGCATGAGTGACATGCTGTGTGGGGAGCATTAGATTGGGTTGTTGTTATTTCGAGCAGCCTGCACGCTCCTTCAACGTGAAGAAAATAATTGCATTGGTTGGGGGAAAACCATGGGTATATACTATACATTAATGGAAGATTAGGAATTGAAAAATGTGAATGCGTGTGAGAGAGAGGAATGTTGATAGCCGTACTTCACCTCCTTTTTTTCCACGAAGAAGGTTAGTGAGCCACGAAACGTATTATTTATAAATTCTGCAACTCTATATAGTTATAGTTGTGCTGTTCAACGCCTACTTCCCACCTAATAGAGCTTTCTTGCACCCACACACCGCTGTCTCTGGTTGTTTATTTGATAAAAGTGAGCAGAAACCCATTTCAATTTAGGCCACGAAGGGCTAAGGGAAAAAGTATCGTTGATCAGCCAGAGGTGTATTGCTGGCTTGAAATTGATTGAGTTGTTTGAACTTTGATTCATTTAGTGTATTTTCATCGATGGAATAACTGTTATTTAGATTGAGAGGCTGTGAGTAAGAAATTAATTTGTTTATGTTCCTGCAATTGCTGGTATTATGGAGAAATCGAACAGTTACGGGGAGAAATACCCCATAAAACGCGGGGATTCCATGATTTCTGTGGATCGTTTCCAGGATTTTGCGACCCCGCATGGCAGCTTGGCCAGTTCCTTGAGCCGCGGCCATGAAAGAAAGTATCCCACGCCGGCGGAGTTATTCGGCGAGAGAGAGGATGGGGATATGACGGTGGTGGAATTGACCCAGACCCCAGTGCGTAACACGACTCCTGCGCCGCCGTTTGTGTTGCGGTTCGAGAATTTGAATTACAGTATTTCTCGGAAGAGGAAATTGAGTTCTTACTTCTGTTCTGGCGGCGGCAGTCCGAACCGGCTGCAGGCGGCGGATGACGTCGAGCATCTGCCCGGGAGTATGAGAATAAAGCTGTTTTGAGTGATGTGTCCGGGGAAGCGAGAGACGGAGAGCTTTTTGCTGTGCTGGGGCATAGCGGGTCTGGGAAATCGACGCTGATCGACGCGCTGGCGCACAGGATTTCGAAGGAGAGTTTGAAGGGCAGCGTGACGCTGAACGGAGAGCCGCTGGGAGGGCGGCTGCTGAGGAGCATTTCGGCTTATGTTATGCAGGATGATTTGCTCTTTCCTATGTTGACGGTGGAGGAGACGCTCATGTTTTCGGCGGAGTTTCGGCTGCCGAGGTCTCAGACGAAAGCGCAGAAGCGAGCTCGGGTGCAGGTTCTGCTTGACCAGCTCGGGCTACGTGGCGCGGCCAAGACGATCATCGGCGACGAAGGGCACCGTGGGGTGTCTGGCGGCGAGAGGCGGCGGGTGTCCATTGGTATTGATATAATCCACGATCCGATCTTGCTGTTTTTGGACGAACCAACTTCTGGGTTGGACTCTACCAGTGCATTCATGGTTGTCAAGGTGCTGCAGCGCGTTGCCCAGACGGGGAGCATCGTGGTTCTTTCCATTCACCAGCCGAGCTACCGGATTCTGGGACTGCTGGACCGGCTCATTCTGCTGGCACACGGGGAGGCGATTTTCAGTGGCTCGCCAAGCCGGCTGAGGCCTTTTTTCACGCAATTCGGGCACCCAATACCGGAAAACGAGAACAGCACGGAATTCGCCCTGGATTTAACGCAACAACTGGAGGCCTCGCCCGGGGGTACCAAGCCACTTGTGGACTTCTTTAAATCCTGGCGAAATACGCCCAGCTACGGCGAAATAACAGAAAACGGTACCGGAATCATGAGTCTCAGGGAAGCCATCAGCGCCAGCATAGCCAGAGGCAAAATGGTTACCACCATCCATCCTGTCGAGGACGAAGATGCTGAGATTCCGGCGGCCTCCAATTCCGGCGAAGTCGCGAATTTCGCAAATCCGCCGTGGGTGGAGATCGCCGTTCTGATGAAAAGATCGTTCACTAACATCCGCCGGACGCCGGAGCTTTTCATGATGCGGATGGTCACTGTCTTTGTCACCGGATTCCTCCTGGCGACCATATTCTGGAAACTTGATAAAACACCCAAAGGAATTCAAGAACGGCTCAGCTTCTTTGCCTTCGCAATGTCGACCACCTTCTACACCTGCGCCGACGCCCTGCCGATTTTCCTGCAGGAGCGCTACATCTTCATGCGGGAAACCGCGTACAACGCCTACAGAAGATCCTCCTACGTCTTCGCCCACACCCTAATCTTTATTCCGCAGCTCACAATCCTAGCCACGGCCTTTGCCGTCACCACGTTCTGGGCAGTGGGGCTCGCCGGCGGAGCGTCGGGCTTTTTCTTCTTCCTTCTCGCCACCGTTGCATCCTTCTGGGCCGCCAATTCCTTCGTCACGTTCCTGTCCGGCGCGGTTTCGAATCTCATGATCGCCTACACGATCGTCGTGGCTCTGCTCGCTTATTTCCTGCTCCTCAGCGGCTTTTTCATCAACAGAGACCGAATCCCGCCCTACTGGATCTGGTTTCACTACATTTCCCTCATCAAGTATCCCTACGAGGCCGTCCTGCAAAACGAGTTCGACAATCCTCACGCCTGCTTCGCCAGAGGAACTCAGGTCTTCGACAACACGCCCATGGCACGTCTCAGCCCTCAGCTCCAGCAATCTTTTCTCAACCTCCTGAAAACCACCACCAACATCGACATCACGCCAACCACCTGCGTCACGACGGGGGTCGATGTTTTGAAATCGCAGGATGTCACGCAGCTCAGCAAATGGGATTGCCTGTACGTGACACTAGCCTGGGGGGTCCTGTTCCGAGTTTTATTCTACATATCTCTGCTTATCGGAAGCAAGAACAAACGCCGCTGATATGATTTGTGTGTGTATGATTTGCTCTTTGCCGGGCGGTTTGTGTGATATTATGGCTAATTATTAGATGTGCTGGTTAGTTTTTGATTACACTGATAGAAAAAAAATTGAAACAGATAGATGTTATCAGAGCACCCGGAGAATAAGCGAAATTCTAAATAGCGGGGAAGTGGAGTGGGATAACTTTCCATTGATATATTCCTTCACGTGTTTCTTGTAAGTGGAAGGGGAATTGAATCACATAATAATACTATACTTCTTTCCATATACCTTTTCTGTATGCGCTCACATATTTACTTTAAAATGATCATATAGATGACTTGCACTAGAGATTTCTGATCCTACGTTTAACACCCCACAAATTTTCAATGTTCTTTGGCATCCAAAACTTCATCGAGACTTCAAGTGCTTTTGCAATACTTCTCTAAGTAATCACTATGGTTTTCCTTTATCCCCCGCCCAACTCGAACTCCACAATCATTTGTGTTAAAAGAGTAGAGAAGAAAACATAAGGTCCATTGGACTTTATTAAAGTCTAAATTTAAAGCAATGAGGATATTTTTCAGCTTGAGATACGTGGATATTTTATTTGTGTTAAAAGAGTAGAGAAGAAAACATAAGGTCCATTGGACTTTATTAAAGTCTAAATTTAAAGCAATGAGGATATTTTTCAGCTTGAGATACGTGGATATTTTATTTGAAAATTTGTTACTATATATTTGATGAAATTATATTTAAAATCTGAAATCTACACTATGAAGATTAATTTTTACTTAGATTTCTAATCTTTCTACATAGATTTCTAGATTAATTAAATTGTTGTGTTACGTTTATGCATGCAATAGATAAAATATGCAAAAAAAAATAGAGAACAATAAAAATAGCACAAGATATAACCTAAGAAACTCTTTCGAGAGAAAACCTCGCTGCAAGGTGAGACTACTCTGCTCTTTCTCTGAATGGAAATGAATTCAAGTACAAAGAAGTAAGACCCATGGCCCATGGGTTGCTACAATGCACAAATACTCTTTGTTTGCTCTCTCTCTCTCTCTCTCCACTCTTAGCCATGTATGGAACAAAATACTCCAAATAAAATGGCTCCCTTTTCCTCTTAGTGACTATTATAGCACAAATTGATAACCACTAGTGTCTAAGTTTGACTCCAACTCTTAACTAGAGTTACAATATTTACTCTTCTAGGATATTCTTCATCATGATCATGTAGCTAAACCCTTTTTTATGAATAATGAGGGATGAATCTCAAATCATGGTGGTCAAAACAATAAACTTCTAGGTGGCACAATGTTTGCATATGATCTTCGATTGAAGCGATTCCTGCATTGTTGTAAATTATCTATGCATAGAATAATGCTAAGGGTTGTGTGCTTAAGCAAATTTGTAACTCTAAAAAATGTCCTTTGATGCCTCAAACTTCTTTCTGGAGGTTTCAAACCCCAATAAACCAAACTGGGACCCACTGGTAAAATTGGACTGGGAGCTAATTCCTCCAGTTTTTTAGCTCTACAAGCAACAAGATGGATGACAAATATCAATAATGATCCAATTTGGATCAAACTACATGCATCCATAATTGGGTTCCTTTAACTTCTAAGAGGTGGAAGAGTGAATGAATACTTTGCATCATAGTCCTTATATTTTAAAAAATTTGAACCTCATGGCTCAGTGATTTTGTTTTTTTTCCTTCACTTTCTTCACCTATTGAACCATGAATCACTCTTGATGATGTTCCATTCATATATGCCCAATATTTCAATTCTTACACAGATTGTTCATTTCCATCAATCAATCTTGAACTATCTCAATTCATTTAGGATAATTTATCAAGTACATGAAGTGCAATCACATTTTCCTTTGCAATCTTTGCCTCCAAATCTCTACTCACCTTAGCAATTAAAATATTTTTCATGAAGTCAAATCACATAATACCGAGGAAAATTTTCACCTTGGTTTCTACAAAAATATTCTTTGTGATGGTTCCTTATTCAACCATGTTGTCAATGGTGTCTCCTTGTTCCATATCCAAGAGATATATCATATTCCCCACTTCTCTCGTTCATTTTTTTTATAGCGTACATTTTAGCCTTATCCTAAATGTTTCATCTTTTGTAAACTCCACCTCCAGGAAGTCTTTAGGTACAAGCTTCTTGTCTTATCCAATACTCTTCATCCAAGTTGCAGAACCTTTTCTGGGATGCAAATTGTAGCATCATTCTTCTTCTCCCTTTTAACTACATGCATGTTTCTCTATACATGTTCAATCTGCCTCTTTTTTCATACTTTGAATAGAGCAAACATTCTTAGTTTTTATGCAATCTAAGTTCTTTGCCTTCTTCCTAGTGCCAAATCTCTTCCACAATTGAGACCTCCTTTGAAATATCCCTCTTTTCAATTTTCACTCTTCTTTCTACTTTTCATGGCTTACATATATTCTCTTTGATTAGTTTCATGGTTGCTTGCATCTCTTCCATGATCCTTTCTTTCTCTTTTTGGTTCAATTGCTTTTCTTTACCATTTTTAACTTGCTATAATTTAACTTGTAGAAGCAAACACACAACACTTTGACAATTGTTACCCTTGATATGACTTCCACTAGCCAAATTGATGTCCTTGGGCACTCACATGCACCATGGTAATTTCTAATGTTTGTTAAGGCATGACAAGGATTACTAAAGAAAATGAACTATTCTTTACAATTTAAGGTTAGTTCACTAATCTCTCCTTGGATTCTATACAAGTGAATTTCTTAAAGTTGTTCACAATATGTCTTCTTGTATCCAATAGTAACAACAATGCACCTTTATGCACTCAAGTGTCCTCTAAGCACACTTATTCACTTCTCTCAAACAAACTCCATCTTTTTCAAAAACTAAGTCTTTAGTTGCTCACTTGCAATAATGGCTCTTCTCTCCAAGCCATCTTCAAAGGTTTGTTTCAATATCAAAATGATGCAATTGGAAATTGGGGTTAGGCTCAAAATCAATCAACAATGAAATCAAACTAAAAATCAATATATAAGACATAAAATAATGTAAAAGATTAAGCTTATTAAACAACAACCATTCATTGTAAAACATAATGAATGGAGATTCACATTACAAGTCTCATAACATGGTGGGACATTACAAGATAATGAATAGTGAATAAGTGTGCACATCATAATACCTAAATTCTTTCCACATGCTCCTTTTCTTTCTTTGACCTACACTTAAGTGATTGAACCCTAATTACCCACAAACAAAGAATTGGAACACAAGAGAGAAAATAGGTAGAAAGCTTCTTCATTATCGTCTTTGGCATGCAAATCATACTCTAAGAATATTAAGTGTATTCATACATATATACATTAAAGGGCCTAAAGAGGCTTATCCTCTTAGCTCTGTTAATAATTCATTGGAATTGCTAATAGATCATGAAAATAAGATGCACACGGGTTGCATGAGCCTAGGTTTGACACCCCAAAATCTTTAATGTCCTCTAGCACCCAACACTTCTTTAGGTTTTTGAGCACTTCATTAGTACTCCTTTAAGTAGTCCCTGCAATGTTCCACTCTCGGCGCTGCCTTGCACTCAATGTTCCTCTAAAATTACATTTATGCAATTCTAAAGGATGCATAGGTCCATTATCCACTAGATTAAGGCTCATGATAGAACTTAGCTTAAACTCCAAGCTAAAACTATAATTTGGTACCCTTTTAAATTGCATGCATCCACATTCAAGATTTTAGAAGGTCCAAGTCATGTTGTGGGGTTATAATACACCTTTTGTCAATGTTATATCTTAAGGAGCCACCACTAGCACAAATAATGTTGGATGTTAATAAAGTTCGACTAGGAACCTACTCGTGAAGGGGTATTGGGCGCGGGATCCCCCAAGGCAAGTTTTGGGGCTTAAATCCCAAGTTTTGACTAAGTTCGATGTAAAGACTCAATGATTTATGGGTGCAGATCGCGAAGTTGTAATTGAGTCATAAGGTTGTTCGCCCTTACTTTTGTAATGTAATGTCGGCTTGAGAGTTCTACCCATGGTCTGCAGACCATGGGATTGTATAAATAGAGCGAGGCTCTAAGTGTAAAGAGAGATCTAAGATCAAACAATCTAAGAGAAGATGAAGCATTGAGTATAAGTTGAAGTGTAAAGTCGAGGCTTAGGGTTGTAGAGTAGGAGAATGCTCTGCAGGTGAGTGCACAGAGGCCTAGTAGTCCGTAGTTGAGTGCGCAGACCCCTGCTGCTGAGTGCGCAGACCCCTGCTGTTGAGTGCGCATGGTGAGTTGAGTCTGTAACCGATTGAAGAAAATAATAAAGAGAAGTTTCTTATCATTCTGTGTGTCTTTTTCCTGTTTTATGCATTGAATGTGTTGGGTATGAATTGCAAGTTTACTGTTTATTTGCTGTGCAAACTTATATGAATGTGTTGAATAAGTGAATATAACATAATTATCTGTTTACGCGAAGATAACTAATTGTTAGAGGAAGATAAGTAAGATCCGCATTGTAACTTGGGGAAATAGCGCAGATCACTACTTTAGCAACGTCAAAGCACCTCAACCCCTAGTTAGGGCTGCGTGAAGGTGAGTATAATAGATTGCAAAGGCCTCACAAGTCTGGAAAGGGCACGAAGTGACCTTCACGAAGGTATTCACAGTTGGACAAAATCGACCCCTCAGACATCTCATGGGTGAGGAAGCTTGGTTCTAGCATCCCCCCATACTGTTTCAGGTGAGACCTCAGTCCGCGCTCTATGGGCTATTGCCGAAATGGCTAATATTACAGGGATTTGTTTGGCTAAATAACTCCGAACCTAGGTCAGGCCCCATCAAGCCAACAAATGGTTCCATTGCTGGGATCAGAATCTGCATAGAGATGTCTGATGTCGTATCATTGGAATCCAACTAAGAAGGAAATTGAAGGTTGGTTGGACAGGAGAATTCAAGAGTTCGCGGTGCAGGAGAACAAGAATCCGCGACTGACAAAATAATAGTGGTTATAATGCTACCTATACACAGAGATCCACAAAATTTTCTTTCGCATCTTTCCCTACTGAACTATATGAGTGGATCGCGAAA
The DNA here is from genome assembly GCA_031772625.1 of Pinus tabuliformis. Lineage (NCBI taxonomy): Eukaryota > Viridiplantae > Streptophyta > Pinopsida > Pinales > Pinaceae > Pinus > Pinus tabuliformis. The sequence continues at coordinate 14,250,632 of CM062811.1, read as the reverse complement.
GCTAGCAGATAGCCAAGGAAGGTGGAAACTCGACAATCCTATTGTGTGGACCCCATAGTTGGTGCACATATTGGAAGCATCAGAGGATAAGGTTGCGCGCGCTATTGATCATTAGCTCGATCGGATTATAGGAGGATTCATTACTGAGTTTGCGGTAGATACTTCAGTTAGCTATAGCGAGGCAGAGCGACGCTTTCTCAAAGGACCACGAGGTAAGTACGTAATGTCTCTGAATACTTGGATTAAAATGTTATTGTGTGAAAAGAGGGTTATGCAATTACCTTGATGTCTGGAGCGACGTGAAGTGGAAAAGCCTACAAAAACGAAGGAAGTAAGGGACCATAGAATAGTCTTTTGATTTCACCTTCGCGAAGGGACGGGGAAGAGCTCGCGAAGGTCTCGCTGCAAAGTGCGATTAGATTGTTAAGGCAGAGGATTTTGCGCATACCACCCCCACCCACACCACCACCAGCTTCACCGCCTTCACCTCCATCTTCACCCATACCACCTCCGCCACCACCGCGAGTCAATATGGCAAGTGTGATAAAGTTGCCCGTGTTCAAGGGAGTAGGAAATGAAGATCCAGACTAGTTTTGGTTCGTGATAAGAGCCGTATGGGAAGCGCAGGGAGTTACAGATGATAATATAAAGAAAGCAACGCTGGTCAGTGCTCTGCAGGATTGTGCGCTGACCTGGTATATTAAGCATTCTAATGACAATCCGAATGCAGGGATCACAGATATCCAAATTGCGCTGAACAGAGAATTTAGCAGGCCAAAGTCAGAAGCACAGTCGATCATTGGATTCAAAGAGATCACAATGCTACTAAGCGAAACTCCTTGGGAGTTGGATCATAGACTGAAGTGTATGATTCGCGAAGCTAATATGACTTTGACGGATGGAGAGCACTGCGAATGGTTTGTAGCATTACTAACGCCACATTTAAGGAACGCGCTATCACAACAGAGGTTAACAACTTAGGCAGAGGCCTTGGAGATCGCGATGAGGCTATATGAAACCCCGATACAAGATCCTAACTTGGGAGTTCAGCAGATCCATGCGTAGTTGAAAAACTTTTGCCTTGAGATGCAGAGTCTGAAACAGGACAGCACAGCTCGCCTGGAAGTGCATGAAGAAGTATGGTGCGTAAAATGCAAGGGTCAGGGTCATGACAAGGACCACTGTCCAATATTCACGAATTACCTTGCGGGAGGAGGACCGATGCTGTTAAGACCGGAGGCACAAACAGGACCTAGCGTGGCACCTGCTTTGTGGTGCACAATTTGTCAAATAGGAGGAAAGCATGCTACAGACAACTGCCATTTGTTACAGAAGTACACACATAATTCACAACAATTTTTTTCTGTAATTTTTGTAGATCAGTTGGACACGATGAGCGCACTTGTAGAAGCTATGAGCTGATGATGGATAGAACTCCCACCTACAGAGTTTAGGCCGAAACGTGGCCCCTTGACCATAATGCAGGAGTGGTGCAAATCAGATTTCAGGGGCGCGAACGAGGCCGAGGTGGAGGAGGACCTGGAAGAGGTTGTGGAAAGCTGATATGCTACAATTGCGGAGGGCCGGGACATTATGCCCGTGATTGTACGAATCCAACATGTCCATCATGTTTGTACTGTACCTTGTTTGATCATGAGATGAAGGATTGTCCTATGCAGATAACTAGGATGCACGACAAGGGAGCACTACCACCTCCCCCAACTTAGAACCTGCAGATGATGAGGTCTGAGCTGTATGAGGAAGACCCAAATGTGAAAATTGTGCTCCGAAGTGGAATTACGATGGGAGATGATAAAGGAAAACAACTTGAAGATAGTACTTGGGTTCATAAGGCTCCGATGAAAGAAGCAGAGTTTTATTTGGAGCGCGCTAAGGAAACCTTCATGGAAGCTAAGAAGAGCTTTGCTGATGCCTCAACTTCTGGAAGCAAATATAGATCAGAGCCGGAAATGGACCCATCTATGCTTACAACGTTCCTAGAAACATGCATGAAGCTACTGCATGACAGTAAGGCTATAAAAGGATTGCAGGAACACATTAACAGATGTGCTGGGACTGCGCCAGGAGAACCGCACGTAGTTCGGAAGATTGGAAAGCATGCGACGAGGACGAGAAGAGAAATGAGGTTGACTGCGCAGATTGGAGAATATGAGATGGACCAAGTAATTCTGGATTTAGGATCGGATGCGAACGTTCTACCGAAGCAGACATGGGAGCGCATGAGGAGGCCTATGCTGCAATGGTCTCCTATCCAATTGTGAATGGTGAACCAGCAAAAGATAATACCTATGGGGAGATTGCAGGGAATTGTTATCACTCAGGTTGTTCCCCAGGTAAGCTCTAAGGGGGGAATACGGCTGAGGTAACCACTAACCAGTCTTTTAGCTATAGATTCTAGCCAATCTGCAACCAGAGAGGGCTCTCTCTTTATAATTTAGCTTTGTTTTGAGGTATTTTAGGCTATTTATGATGTACAGAGTTTTGTTTAAGTTGGTTGGATGGTGATCTTAAACAGAGCTAGGATGCAAGTCTAAAACAGTTTATTCCATTGGGCAAATGGAGTTTATGAGGATGAACTGCTGAGTGTGTTTTTTTTGATAAAGGGCAATACTACAGAGCGAGATAATCGATCTTGGAACAATTTTAAAATCTGGAAATTGATGGAATGTAAGCCAGTGGATGAAGGGCAGTTAAGAATCCTTCATCATGTTGGCAGAGGGAAAGTGCATGAATATTATCAAGGAGCAGTAAAGAATTCCTAGGCAATATTCAAAGTGAAAGAATCAGTGGAAACAAGAGCAGCTAAGAATTCCTGTTTATGCTAACTCTGAAGAAAACATAATTAACAACAGAGATTGAACACAGAGTGTATTTAAACAAATTCTGGGCTATTCTTTTTCTCTGTTACTAAGATTATGAAACATATATGAAATTTGCAAACATAGAAGACACAAAACACAGTTTAGAACAACTTATTGTTCCGTAGAAAGACACAGGAATTCTGTAGCAAGTCCCAGAACATCAAATTCACATTCAGACGGTCCAGCAAGAGTGAACTTCAACAACCTTTGTATTAAAAAGTCTCAGAATTACATCGCAGACCAGAGAGAAAATCACCAACCCATAATACATCTTATGGGGAGGTATTTATACAAAAGGGAGATACAAAATATCGTGTAGATAAGCTATTTAAGTAATAACTTCCTCCACCAACTCTACAGAAAAAGTAAATGAGAGAAATGAATGCAGCAGTAAATGTTGGTGTGCTAGCTGTTTAGTTTGTCAGATATATTTGACTTTTTGGACTGAGTGAGTCGGCTGGTAGCTGTGTCTTTATTTTGCATTCCTGTGTTGCTGTCTTGGCCTTTTATCTGTGCGTGGTCTTGCATTAATGAGCTGCAGTCCCAATCTGCGGTCCTCCTTCTGCTGTTTTCATTCTCTGACAGGTGGCCCGTGCATTTGAATTTGCTGACATGTAGCTGATCAAAAAAGAAAAAGAACCAAAATTACCTTGGTAAAACCTCCAACATCCCCTGCCACCATTGGTCTGTTGGCAACTGATGTCTTTGTATTTTTATTAGTGTTTCATCAGCTTCAGTATACCTGTAGAAGTTGGGCTGGACTTCAAAAAGATGATTTATCTCATGTTCAATGTAGAACAAATTTTCTAATTTGTCGTATAGACTCTATCCAGAGGGAGGCACCGTGTCTTCTGAAATGCTTGATGATGCTGTAATTTGATTGGAAACATAGGTATTTACCCTGTTAGCATAATGTTCATGTGTTAACAGTCTCCCATTGCTGGTTAATAAGCTGGGTAACCCTTTGCTCTGCAACATTGCAAACTTTTCTTTGAAGGCATTTATTTCTATCTGCGTTTCTTGGCACTTTCTTTCCAGATTTTGAACAAAATTCCTCAGGGTCAGCACCTTTTTCACTATCAAAATGGTGTTTGTTCTGTTCACGATATCTAGAGCTGCTAGTTGTTCTTTGGTATGAGTATTCAAAAATTGAATGAGTCTATTGGCCTGCTCAGGCATGTTTCCCAATGATGCCCTGGCCCTTTGAATCTCTACTCAAGCTATTTCTATCAATTCTATTTGCTCATGTATTGTCTGAATTGATTGCCATTGGTCAGTGATAGACTGGCCAATTTTGGTCCACAAAATTGTTTTAATGTCTGCTAGAGGTTTATGAAGAGTGAGATCTTTCTCCAAGGATTTCACCTTATTCTCCAAGGCCTTTATCTCTCTGGTTTTCTCTGCCACTATTATCTTGGATTTGTCATAGCTTACCTCTAGCTTGGCCAACTTTTCTTTGGCCTCTTTTAGCTCTGACATTTGGATTTCTAGCTCTTTTACTGCTCTCATCATTTCTTCCATGCTCATGCTAGACTCTGGTGCTGTTATTGCTACTGCTGCTGAAACATCTGTGTTTGATGTACCTGTTGTTGATGCTGGGATGATAGGAGGGATTGCTGCTGCAACTGTGGGAGGGGAAGCGGTGACTGTTGGAGCTGTTTCAGGTGGCTAGGAGGTCGACTCTCCCTGCTTGGCTTGCAATGCTTTCTCCAACTCTTGCTCCATTGCAATTAGCCTTTGATTCATCCTCATCAGCAAATCCATCGTATCTCCTTCTGCCTTTTCTTGTGCAAGTTCTGCAGTTTGTGGGTGCATGGTTGCAGGCAGCCTCAATTGCTTTCTAAGTGCAGCATTATCTTCTTCCTTTTTCCTTATGAGGGCTTTGATGCCCTTGGCATCCTTAGGATCATGCCCTAGCTCCATAATAATTTCCTCCAAGGTCTTTATTCTATTGTCTTTAGCCAAGGAAGATATTCTTTCCAATTCCAATTGGGCAGATGTATTGCTTAATGACTCCTTCAATTGGTGGGCCAGCATCGCCTTGTCTGCCAATGTAGCATAGACCATTTCGCCTGTTTGCTTGTGCAGCTCAATTTGGTCCATTGGGTGTATGTCTTTGGCGAGGACTTCTAGATTTGTTTTTATGTAGTCTGCAGCTGTTTGTGGTTGCTGAACTTTAGGCTTGAAATGACTTAAGATCATTTTTTCCTCCTTAATGTCATAAGCTGCCATCAGTCTTTGCTGTTTGGAGGGTGTTGTTTTGAGAAGTTGATCATAAAGCTGTATTCTCAATAATTCATTTTGGGCTTTAATTTCCATGAATGTTCCTTTAATACCAGATGGTTGCTTACTTTGCTGCTTTGAGGAGGACACCTCCATACCATGTTGCCTCTCCATTTCTTGCCTGTGAGAGCTGGTGGATGTTTGCTGGCTGGTTTCCCTCTCCTTCCTTGGACTCTCTATGATTTCTTCACTAATTTCCTCTTTAAGTTGAGGATCTACTCTTTGCCTTTTGGCCTCTGGCTGCTCTGTTGACCCACTTGCAGGTGTGGTTTCTTCTCTGTCCCGTTTCTTGCTTCTTTCCTCATTGAGAGGAGTCTGTAATGCTGGTATCTGTGGTGCCTCTGTCTATAATGAAGGGACTTGCCCTTGACTCTGTTCCTTTGAGGTAGTTGGCTGGTCTATCATTGTTTCTTGCTCTGTATCTACTACCTCCTTGCCTTTTGCTATCCCTGTTGCTAGTGCAGTCCTTTCTTGGGCAGCTTGTGAAGCTGTAGCAGTTGATGTGCCTTCTCCAATTTGCTGTGGCTGTTTGAACGACACCTGCCCAAAAGAATCCAAGTCAAGAGCCTTTTCCAGATTTTTCACAGTTTGCTCCATTTTCTCTTCCTCAGTGAACTGTTCAACTAGTGTGCCTTCTACCCACTCATCTTGGTTGGCAAATTGTTCTATCTCTGGGATTTTGCAATGTTCATAAGCTGACAGCCTATATTTTATTTTTCTTGCATTGATAAAGCCATTTGGGTCATAAGGTACCCACCAAAAGCTCCTTTTTAATCTGAGTTTTTCACCCAATATCTGATCAGCCTCTTGCCATCCTTCTTTTTTGTTCATGATGTTATCTCAAAATCAGGCCCTGGAAGGCTGCAGACCAGGAAGACTTCAAGTAACTGTTTCAAACCAATCTTTTAGCTAAGGCTTAGCCTCCTTAGCCTGAGAGGGATCTCTCAAAGGATTTAAGGTTTGTGATTATAATTGAGATGGCTAACTCTTTATGAAACAAATAGGAATGAGGCTGGTAGATTCTAAATTACCAAGCATCCATTGGGCTCATGGAGTCATATATCATTTAGCATTAACAGTGAATTGGCTTTGCAATAAAATCAAGGCATTTAGACTTCAATGTAGGTAAAGTAAATTAGACACAAAGGAACAATATATGAGCATATGAAGGAAATTAGAACACTGCAGGTGATTTCTACGTAATCAAATACTCACAATACTGTAGACAAAATGAAAGACAACAAGAGGAATTCATACATTGAAGTCACTATGATTCTTGAGCAGCTGAAACCATTTACTGTATTACCAAAATAAACAGAGTCTTTACATAAGCTTGACTACAGAGCTTTTTTTTACATAAACTTCCAACCCTGATTACATTTCCCTTTTTCCTATACATAGACCTTATTGAGATTCCTCCTTAAACATTAGGGGAACTCGAAATCTACTTCTAATGACACCTGTTTAACTTTTAACTACCTATTTAATGTAACAAACTTCAACTAGACTTTCTAGAGGTCTAAATCAAGTAGGATTCTAGCACCATGTTATGCTAATAATAGCCTTGATTACAAACATTCTCGTTCTTTGACATCTGGTCCCTTTTTAGTTTGGCTGTAATGAATGTTCAAAACTCCATGCTGGTCTTCAATGTCACATATTCTCCATTTGCCCTGAAATATAGGAAACTACCCTTGCTCATCGGTCTTTAGTTTGCCTCAAAATTTTCGAATCCGAAGAAGCATGTCCTTTATCTTTGATTATCCAAAATGTAATAGATGGCCACGTCCTTGATGTGCTGTCCACCTCTTTTATGTGTAAAGGCAAAAAATCTTTCGAGCTGTTTTGACATATCATGAACTGTGGTAAATGTGCTCACTTTATGACAAAAAATTTAAAGTTGGATTCGAATCCATATTTTCTCCACCGGTCTTGACCTGGTTGAATGTTGATAGCTTCGGATGATGCCTTGTATATATTCCCCTTTCAAAATTCCCGCTTATGTTTCAAAACCGGTTGATTGATATTGGGTTGTTTAGCTTCAGCAGTTTCATAGCGCGCTACGAAACTGCTGAGCTTTAGTCATCACCTTCAGCAGTTTCGTAGCGCGCTACGAAACTGCTGAGTTGTTTCAAAAATCACAGTTTTAACCCAAAACTTTTCCATTTGAGCCTTTTACTATTTAAGCACTCTTTCAACAGCTCCAAGACCTTTCAAAACTGAATGGGAATGATTGATTCTTCAATAAAGATTATACCAAGCAAAATCATCAAAACTTTGAAACATAACCTTACTTGAAGTGAGATCTCTTTATGGAGATTCTTTTTGCTGGCTCAACTGTATCTTGTAGTCTTCAATTTGTTTCTTCATTACTTTGATCCCAGACATGAGGTTTGTATTGACTTTTCTAATAAATTGAGCTTCCTTTATTGTAGGAGTAGTCCAACTACGGAATTGAACACTAAAATCAACCACTTTAGGAATTTGAAATGTTTGGTCCTCCTATTGAGCCTGCATTTGGTTGAAATAAGCCTCCTTAGCTGCAAATTTCCTAGCAGCTTTCTTCAATCTAGCAATCTCAAAGTTGGAAGATTCCAATCTCCTTTTCAAGTCTTCCACACTACCTTCTTCTTGAATGGCAACTATTTTGCCTTTATCCTTTCTTTCATGAAGCCGTGTCACCTCCCCTGTTTCATCATCTCTTGGTGGTACCTCCCGTACTTGTTTGAACTTCCTTGTTATGGGTCTCCTGGGCTTAAAAACAAATTGATCAACTTGATCATCAAACTTGAGTTTCTTTGAGGCTTTGACCTTATTAGCCTCCTCTTTTCCTGACTGTATCAACTCAGATTGAACTAGTGGGGACTCTTCAATGTCAATTGCTTGCAATAAATCATTTAAGTCTCCCTTTGAAACAGGGCTTTCTTCAATACTCACTGACTTACCTTTTTCTTTGGCCACCTGGCTCCTAGTTCTTCTTCTTTGAACTCCTCCACCTGTGCTTGATTCATGTGCAGTTTCTTTGACCTGAGTTTTTTCTTTAATTGACTGCTGGGGTGTATCCTGAATAGTCAGTGGCTTGGTAGACTCTCCAACTTGTTTCCTTGCTTTTAACTTTGAAACCCTCTTGGCTCTTGTTTCTGCTTGAGGACTGGTTGTTGTTGAAGGTTCTTTTGCCGCTTGAGGGCTGAGACCGGTCTTGCTCTTGAAACCGGACATGAATATGAATGTGTCCCAGTCTCTGCCTACCCTCTGGAGTTCATGCATAACCATTAACTTAACCAAGCCATGGTGGAATAGTGAAGTCTCACAGGCTTATTTTCTTAGTTACACCTTGTCACACATTTTACTTAAACTGCAGAATAAATTAAAAGGTAGATCAATAGATGTCTTGCCTGTGAAATGCAATAGAAGTTTAAAATGGTATGAATACACTTTGTTATATCTCCCTTCACAAGTCAGATACTTCTGTATACAAGTAAGCAATTGGGCATATGATTCTTTAACATAACTTCTAGGAACAGACTTGCTCAAATCCGAGTTAATGAACTCTTGCTTTAGGAATTCTTTGCATGGGTTCATGTCAAATTTGAAATTCTTGAACCAATTTTCTTGCCCTCTTGGAATTTCTGTAACTGTGGATATCATGTCTGGTGAGACCTGCAATTCCAGCATGCCAACCTTTGAGTTCAGCCTTGTGAAATTCAGTGCAAATTCCTTAGTAACTTGTGCATGACCCCCCTGAAGCTTCTTGCAAAAATTCCAACATCCAGCTTGTTTAAATGCATGCTCGACTTCTCTGTTCTTCAAGGTTATGTCTAAACCTTCAGGCTCGTTTCTCAGACATTTGCCTGATCTGTGATCTTTCCTTTCTGCCGATCCCTCCATGAAGATTCAGTGAAATGGAGGTTGGCAATGCTAGCGCTGCTCAAACTCCAAACTCTGCCTCGCTTGAATGGCTGCCTCGCTTGATAGTTGCCTCGCTTGATGACGATGTTTTCAAATTGAAATCTAGTAGATTTGTCTCTCATGCAAGGCCTACAATCATCATTAAGACTGAGAATACCTGGCCTTTCTTGGAACTTGTATTTCGTGTGTACCAATGTACCTAGTGATTGTAATAATGGAGATAAGCGGTTGGAGATGATATATGGAGTGCATAAACTGACAATGAATGACGTAGCCATGGATTAACTTGACAGATTTGACAGTTGGGAAAGATTCGTTGCGGAATGCACAAATCTCCGATTTTGCAGCGCGGTCAGTGTAAATTTTGAATGATGCGCTACGAAATCACCTAAAACCTAACGCGCTGCGAAAACACCTAAAGGACTGTTGCGCTGCGTAATCACCTAATGGACGTTTGCGCTGCGAAACTGCTAAACAGGATTAATGCGCTGCGAAAACACTTCAGAATGGTTACATGTGCTACGCAATCACCTAAAAAGGCTTTGTGGTACATAATGATTTTTAAACCAAACTGACACATGGCTATGAGATTGGTGATGAATGAGGGTGACCAGTGATAGATGAGAATGCATACTTGACTCAAGACCTCCTAAGACTCAGACTCTAAGGAAAAATGAAATCAAACTTAGACTAACACTGACCTTTATCATCAAGTTATTATGAGAAATTTTGGCATTAGAATTCTTAAGTGATAACAGTGGCTCCACTTGGGATAGTGTGCTCCTGTAGTACACTAAGAACTCGCAGGTCCAGTGCTTTGTCCATTTTATGAAAAACATAGATTTTCTTGACGAGAATTCCTTTCTAGCTACTTGGGCCTTCACCTCAGGCTTGAGCTTTCTGTTCAGCTTGTCATTATTTGCAACAAAAGAAAAACTGGTAAAACGGGTATATACAATGTTGTGAGAAACTGGCAGAATTTTGATAAATAATAATGCTTTAGGAACCTGCCATTGACAGGTCCTCCAGCATATGGTTTTCCATCAATCTCTTGCAGAATGTAAGTATTATTTCCATGAAAAGCAGAAATTTGATATGGCCCTTTCCACAAATTTTCAAATTTACCATGCTTACCTTTTTCTTCAATTCTAGCTTCCCATTTCAACACTTTATCATGGATCTGAAAGGTAAATTCTTTGATCTTTTTATCAAATGTTCTCTTGATTCTGTTCTGATTTTGTTGATGACTGTCAAACACCTCATTTCTTTTCTCCTGCAAGGCTATCAGCTGATTGATTCTTCTTTGTACAGCATTTGGTTCCTCCTCTAATCCTTGAATCAGCTTCATCACGGGCACTCCAAGGGATGTTGGAAATATGGCTTCAGCACCATATACTAATTCATATGGCGATGTTCCAATGGATCTCTTAGTACAAATCCAGTCAGCCCACAATGCATACTTTAATTTCAAATGCCAAGCTTTCTTATTTTCCTGTAGCAGCTTCTTGATGATTCTTACAAGGCTTTTATTTGAGGATTCAGCAAGGCCACTTCCTTGCAGATAATAAGCAGTGGAATGTCCAAGAGAAATATGATACTGATGGCAAAAATTAATCATCTTCTTGGAATTAAAGGCTTGAGCATTGTCAGTTATATTCTTCATTGGACAACCAAATCTTGATAATATATTATTTTCTAAGAAAGAGATAATCACTGAATCATTTGCTTGCCTTGTTGGGACCGCTTCTATCCATTTGGTAAAGTAATCAGTGGCTGTGAGAATCCAGCGATGCTGACCTGATGAAGGAGGATGGATTTCCCCTATGAAATCTAATCCCCATTGCTGGAAGGGCGCTTCAACATATATAGGAACCAAAGGCAGTGGCACAAGCTTCCTCTTTCCTTCAAACACTTGACATTCATGACATGTAGCGATCTTTTTATAGATATCTCTGAACATAGTTGGCCAAAAATAGCCAGCCCTCAAGATCTTGTTTGCAGTAGCTTTCCAATAGTGATGTCCTCCACAATCTCCCTTATGAAATTCATCAATTACTTTATCAGCTTCTTCTTCAATGAGGCAATTTAACAATATCCCTCCTGCATCTTTCCAAAACAAATTTTGGTCATACACAAAATATCTTAGAGATTTCAGCTTGACAAACCAGGCTTTGGATTTTGAAAGATTAGCAGGAGCTTTATTATGCTGCAAAACAAATGCTACATCCTTGTACCATTCTGACAGTAAGAAATTTTCATTTATTTGGACCAATTCCTCTTCATTTTCAGAAATTTTTGAGATCTCTGTACTCAAGTTAATATCAAGACAGTCCAAATTTGATTGTGTCAGCAGCTTGGCTAAGCCTTGACCCTTTACCAACTTTGTGGGTTTAATCTCAATGTCATACTCTAACAATTTTGCTATCCACTTGCCCCTTTTTCCATCTGGATCAGCCTGTGTTAGAATATCCTTTATAACAACATTTGGAACGTAGGCAACAATGTGAGAATGCAAAACATAAATTCTGAAATCCTTTATTGCTTTCACCAAAGCATAGGCTTGCTTCTCTAGGATGTTATATTTCAGTTCAGCATTTGCTAATGTCTTGCTAAAGAAAGAAATAGGCTGTTCAGTACCTTGACTTCCTTTTTGCAGCAGGACTCCAGCAATTGTGTCCTCAGAAGCAAATGTAAAAATAAGGAATTCCTTGGTAAAATCTGGGCTGATAAGTACTGGTGCTTGTGTGAGTGCCTTCTTGATCTCCTCAAATGATTTCTTTGCTTCAGCTGTCCACTTGAAATCCACTCCCTTTTTTAACATCTTTGTTATACTCTTGACAACTTCAGCAAAGTTAGGAATGAATCTTCTAACAAAGTTAACTTTTCCAAGGAAAGATTGAATCTCTTTCCTACTTCTTGGCAAATCTAGCTTTTGAATTGCACTAACTCTATTAGGATCAATCCTAATCCCTTCTTCAGAAATAATATGACCAAGAAGTTTTCCAGAGGTTAAAGCAAAAATACTTTTGGTTGGATTAAGAGAAATACCAAACCTTCTACACTTCAGCAGAACTCTTTCAAGGTGCTTCAAATGATCTTCTTCTCTCTTTGAAAAAACTGTGATGTCATCAAGATAAACCACCACTGATTTGTCCTTTTCTTCAGCAAAAGCAATATCCATTGCTCTCTGGAAAGTGGCTCCTGCATTCATGAGACCAAAAGGCATCTTGGCGTACATGAATGTTCCCCATGGCGTTGTGAAGGCTGTTTTCTCCTGATCATCTGGATGAACAAGAATCTGATTGTACCCTGAGAAACCATCAAGCATAGACATCCTTTGTGAACCAACAATGTTTTGCAGAATCAAATCCATTTTGGGAAGAGGATAATTACCTTTCAGTGAAGCTTTATTCAGGTTTCTGAAGTCTATACAAATCCTGATCTCTCCATTCTTTTTTCTAACTAGGACCAAATTAGCAAGCCAATTTGAGAATCTGATTGGAACAATAATCTTAGCATCAAAGAGTTTTTTCACCTCCTTTTCAATTAATGGAATAAGAAGAGGATTAATTCTTCTTAACTTCTGCTTAAAAGGCTTTTCATTCTCCTTAATAGGAATGGTATGCTGTATAATTGAGGAATCATATTGTTTCAATTCAGCATAGCTCCATGCAAAGACATCAATGAACCTTTTCATCATCTCAACATATTTAATCTTCATATCAGCTGAAAGAAATTTTGAAATCTTGACCATCTTAGGCACAAGTGAGTCTCCTAAATTGCAGCTTTTTACCTCTTCTTCATCAACTTGTAATTTTGGTGCTTTGAATACATCGTTTTGATCAAACAATTTCTCCAGGGAATGAGACCCTTTGGAATCAAATTGTTTTTTAATTGTAAGACTTCAGGCTTTTCCTTTGATTCCACAAACATATTTTGTTGATCCATTTGAGTGCTCTGAAATTCTTCTTTTAACTCAATGAAATTCCTCACTTGCTGATCATCCTCAAAGACCTGCCAATTAATGATGTTATCTAGTATAACTGGTCTGTGACGGACTTCCACCTCATATTTTTCAGAAGAGTGTGTAGGAATAATAAAAAGGCTGGCTGAAACAGCAAGAGAGTCTGCAATAGAGTTTTGGTCTCTAGTTTTGATACTGAAAGTATGAGCCTGAAACTTTTCCAACATATCCAACACTAAGTTTCTATATGCCCTCATCCTTACATCCTTGGTTTGGTAAGCACCTTCCACTTGTTTTATTACCAATTCAGAATCTCCACAAACAACAATGTTTCTAGCTTTCAATTTTAACAAAGCTTCTAATCCCAAAATCAGAGATTCATACTCTGCCATATTGTTAGTGCAATCAAAATTCAACTTGTAGGAAAGAAACTTGCTTTCTTTATCAGGACTTGTGATCCAAATTATAGCTCCCGCCCCCTCTCTTCCTGCTGATCCATCAAAATATAATGACCACCAACCTGCTGTCTCATTTTCATCTTTTTGCTGATCTCCTTGGCACTGGTTTTCTGAAAACTTATCCTCTGATTCCTCTTCAGCTGACTCATTGAAAAGGATGGCTGATCCGAGACTAGTGTCACATGAATAAATGGGAAAGTTTTGTGGTTTATCTTTGTTGCTTACCATATAAGCCATTCTGGTCTCCCGATACAGTCTTCTTTGCTCACCAAAAACAGGGATAGTAGCATAGGTAAGGTCCATCTGCATTGTGCCCTTGATTTTTGCTGCCCATGATCTTGAAAGAAGCATCCCAAACTTGGGTGGAATGTCAGCCACAACAATGTCCATGACAATTGTTTTTGCTGGAATTTGTGTAAGACCCACAACAACATCTTTAATCAAACAAATGCATTGGACTCTTTTTGAATCAAAGGAAAATAAATCCTTATATGGTCTAGTTACCTCTAATCCCAGTCTTTCCATGATCACCTTGGGCATAAGATTATGAGATGCCCCTGAATCTAACATAGCATTATGTAAAGTCATGTCATGAATACTAATGCTTATGTAGAAAGGAGGGAACTCTTCATTTTGTTCATCTTCAAGTCTTGGACCCAAGCAAATAATAGGATTATCTTCTTGTACATTTAGGATGTTAGCTACTCCTGGTTGTGAATTGAGCATTTCAACAATCTTATTTCTGTATTTTTCTACCTTGAGGATTTCACTAAAGGGGACTGATATCTTGATTTTTGCAATCTCATTTTCAAGGTTAAAAACAGAAACAGTCTTCTCAATTTCTTTAGTAGGTGATGGAGCTTGAATAACCTTTTTTTCAGGTGGAGAATCATTCTTACCTTCAGAAACCTTTGAACTGTCCTTCTTATCTCCAACTGCCTTTGAGGCATCCTTCTTGGGTTGTGCTTTGCTTGTTGTAATAGGCATGTTTCTATTCCTGAGATTGTATTGCTTTTGCATCTCAAAAATAGCATGCTGATAGCCCTTTAAATAGTCTGATGGCTCTTCTCCAGGTTTGGTTATACTGGATTCATCATGTTCTTCCTTAGTCAAGAAAATCCCTGACACTTCTTCATCAAGACAATGGATGGACTCCTCAGGAATTCCAGGTTCATCTTCTTCATCCACCAAATTTTGTTGGAAAGGAGGTCTTACTAGAGGATCTGGCTGTTGATTTCTGTTCTCTCTTGGCCTTTGCTGATTTTGAGGTCTTCTGAACTGAGGATTCCTAAATTGAGGTTCCTACTGTGCTGGGGAAGCAGAGGTATTCCCAAGAGCCAACCGATCCATCAGTTTTTCCATGGTCTTCATCATCATTTCAAACTTATCTTCTGGAGCTGATGTAGAAGGTTTCTCTTCTTCTTTTAGTTTGGCTTTTGCCATCTTCGATTTCTTAGCAGCAATCATGTTTACTTCCACTTTAATTGCATCATTTTGCATATCAGCAAGAGTAGCAGAATCCCTTTCTCTGAGTAACAAGGAGAAATCAGAATCAAATGCTTCGGCATATCTCAGTTGTGCCAAGGCCCCAGGAGGTTTCAAATGAGTTGGGATGGAATTGTATATTTTATTAAACCTCTTGGAGAAGTTCTGAACAGTTTCATCAGGAGCTCTTCTAAGATTGTTGTATTTAGTAAGAGCTTGGACAGGGTTAGTTCTATTTCCCCATTTCCTTAGGAAACTATCTTCAAACTCTGCCCAACTATGAATGCTTCCAGCTCTAAGAGCTTTAAACCATTTTCTAACCTCTCCAATGAAAGTTTGAGCAAACAATCTTAGCTTCACATCCTCATCATCAACTTCCTCTCTGTCAGCAAAATCATTGAATCTGTCTACATGTTCTTCTGCTGTAATGTCTTCATCTCCACCCCATGTTGGAATTCTAGCAGCATATTTGCTGGGAAGGTCATGTAAAACAACAGGGAGGGCTAGTGGAGCATACCTAGCAGGTACGACCATAATGAATGGAGGAGCAGTGATGATAGGTACTGTATGAACAGTGGAACCAGAACTGATATGAGGTGGATTTCCTAGTGTCTGAGAACTACTAGGACTAGCAGAGGCAGAGGATAAAGTGCTGGTACGAAAAGGACTATTTGGACTTTGCAAACCACTGACAAAGGTACTCCAATTTGGAAGGGGTAGACCAGTTTTAGATTTGAGTAAGACTTCAAAAGGATCAAGTTCTTTGAGTTTGTTTAAATCTTCCTCTTCTAACAATAATTCTGAAGTAACAACCTCCCAAAATTCTTCCTTATCTTTTTGTGACACTAAGGATGAAGTATCAATACCTCTTTTTTGTAAATCTAAAATAATTCCAATAAGTTCTTCTTCGTTTTCAGACCTCAACAACACCTCATGAATTTTATCATCAACAATTTTATCTTCAGGACTTCTTGAAAATTCAGAGAGCAAAGATTTTGAAAAAGATGGAGTACCTGGTGTTTCAGTAAATCTTTGTCTGCTCCTTGAAATGGTGTTTGGATTGTCCACAGGAGTAGGTGGATCTGGGTCAGGATTGCTCCGTGTATATCTCCCTCTCGAAGCCACCTTTCAAACTTTAAAATTGTATGGAGTCACCAAGGTAGAATGCAGCCTCGAATATTCTTCTGAGCTCCTGCTACCTTCAGAAGTTCAGTCTTCTTGTTTTCGGGAATAAATAATCTTCAGACTCCCGGTAGACGCACCAAAATCTTCAGACTCCCGGCAGACGCACCAAAATGTTATCTCAAAATCAGGCCCTGGAAGGCTGCAGACCAGGAAGACTTCAAGTAACTGTTTCAGACCAATCTTTTAGCTAAGGCTTAGCCTCCTTAGCCTGAGAGGGATCTCTCAAAGGATTTAAGGTTTGTGATTATAATTGAGATGGCTAACTCTTTATGAAACAAATAGGAATGAGGCTGGTAGATTCTAAATTACCAAGCATCCATTGGGCTCATGGAGTCATATATCATTTAGCATTAACAGTGAATTGGCTTTGCAATAAAATCAAGGCATTCAGACTTCAATGTAGGTAAAGTACATTAGACACAAAGGAACAATATATGAGCATATGAAGGAAATTAGAACACTGCAGGTGATTTCTAAGTAATCAAATACTCACAATACTGTAGACAAAATGAAAGACAACAAGAGGAATTCATACATTGAAGTCACTATGATTCTTGAGCAGCTGAAACCATTTACTGTATTACCAAAATAAACAGAGTCTTTACATAAGCTTGACAACAGAGCTTTTTTTTACATAAACTTCCAACCCTGATTACATTTCCCTTTTTCCTATATATAGACCTTATTGAGATTCCTCCTTAAACATTAGGGGAACTCGAAATATACTTCTAATGACACCTGTTTAACTTTTAACTGCCTATTTAATGTAACAAACTTCAACTAGACTTTCTAGAGGTCTAAATCAAGTAGGATTCTAGCACCATGTTATGCTAATAATAGCCTTGATTACAAACATTCTCGTTCTTTGACATCTGGTCCCTTTTTAGTTTGGCTGTAATGAATGTTCAAATCTCCATGCTGGTCTTCAATGTCACATCTTCTCCATTTGCCCTGAAATATAGGAAACTACCCTTGCTCATCGGTCTTTAGTTTGCCTCAAAATTTTCGAATCCGAAGAAGCATGTCCTTTATCTTTGATTATCCAAAATGTAATAGATGGCCACGTCCTTGATGTGCTGTCCACCTCTTTTATGTGTAAAGGCAAAAACTCTTTCGAGCTGTTTTGACATATCCTGAACTGTGGTAAATGTGCTCACTTTATGACAAAAAATTTAAAGTTGGATTCGAATCCATATTTTCTCCACCTGTCTTGACCTGGTTGAATGTTGATAGCTTCGGATGATGCCTTGTATATATTCCCCTTTCAAAATTCCCGCTTATGTTTCAAAACCGGTTGATTGATATTGGATTGTTTAGCTTCAGCAGTTTCGTAGCGCGCTACGAAACTGCTGAGCTTTAGTCATCACCTTCAGCAGTTTCGTAGCACGCTACGAAACTGCTGAGTTGTTTCAAAAATCACAGTTTTAACCCAAAACTTTGCCATTTGAGCCTTTTACTATTTAAGCACTCTTTCAACAGTTCCAAGACCTTTCAAAACTGAACGGGAATGATTGATTCTTCAATAAAGATTATACCAAGCAAAATCATCAAAACTTTGAAACATAACCTTACTTGAAGTGAGATCTCTTTATGGAGATTCTTTTTGCTCGCTCAACTGTATCTTGTAGTCTTCAATTTGTTTCTTCATTACTTTGATCCTAGACCTAAGGTTTGTATTGACTTTTCTAATAAATTGAGCTTCCTTTATTGCAGGAGTAGTCCAGCTACGGAATTGAACACTAAAATCAACCACTTCAGGAATTTGAAATGTTTGGTCCTCCCATCGAGCCTGCATTTGGTTGAAATAAGCCTCCTTAGCTGCAAATTTCCTAGCAGCTTTCTTCAATCTAGCAATCTCAAAGTTGGTATATTCCAATCTCCTTTTCAAGTCTTCCACACTACCTTCTTCTTGAATGGCAACTGTTTTGCGTTTATCCTTTCTTTCATGAAGCCGTGTCACCTCCCCTGTTTCATCATCTCTTGGTGGTACCTCCTGTAATTGTTTGAACTTCCTTGTTATGGGTCTCCTGGGCTTAAAAACAAATTGATCAACTTGATCATCAAACTTGAGTTTCTTTGAGGCTTTGACCTTCTTAGCCTCCTCTTTTCCTGACTGTATCAACTCAGCTTGAACTAGTGGGGAATCTTCAATGTCAATTGCTTGCAATAAATCATTTAAGTCTCCCTTTGAAACAGGGCTTTCTTCAATACTCACTGACTTACCTTTTTCTTTGGCCACCTGGCTCCTAGTTCTCCTTCTTTGAACTCCTCCACCTGTGCTTGATCCATGTGCAGTTTCTTTGACCTGAGTTTTTTCTTTAATTGACTGCTGGGGTGTATCGTGAATAGTCAGTGGCTTGGTAGACTCTCCAACTTGTTTCCTTTCTTTTAACTTTGAAACCCTCTTGGCTCTTGTTTCTGCTTGAGGACTGGTTGTTGTTGAAGGTTCTTTTGCCACTTGAGGGTTGAGACCGGTCTTGCTCTTGAAACCGGACATGAATATGAATGTGTCCTAGTCTCTGCCTACCCTCTGGAGTTCATGTAGAACCATTAACTTAACCAAGCCATGGTGGAATAGTGAAGTCTCACAGGCTTATTTTCTTAGTTGCACCTTGTCACACATTTTACTTAAACTGCGGAATAAATAAAAAGGTAGATCAATAGATGTCTTGCCTGTGAAATGCAACAGAAGTTTAAAATGGTATGAATACACTTTGTTATATCTCCCTTCACAAGTCAGATACTTCTGTATACAAGTAAGCAATTGGGCATATGATTCTTTAACATAACTTCTAGGAACAGACTTGCTCAAATCTGAGTTAATGAACTCTTGCTTTAGGAAGTCTTTGCATGGGTTCATGTCAAATTTGAAATTCTTGAACCAATTTTCTTGCCCTCTTGGAATTTCTGTAACTGTGGATATCATTTCTGGTGAGACCTGCAATTCCAGCATGCCAACCTTTGAGTTTAGCCCTGTGAAATTCAGTGCAAATTTGTTAGTAACTTGTGCATGACCTCCCTGAAGATTCTTGCAAAAATTCCAACATCCAGCTTGTTTAAATGCATGCTCGACTTCTCTGTTCTTCAAGGTTATGTCTAAACCTTCAGGCTCGTTTCTCAGACATTTGCCTGATCTGTGATCTTTCCTTTCTGCCGATCCCTCCATGAAGATTCAGTGAAATGGAGGTTGGAAATGCTAGCGCTGCTCAAACTCCAAACTCTGCCTCGCTTGAATGGCTGCCTCACTTGAAAGCTGCCTCGCTTGATGACGATGTTTTCAAATTGAAATCTAGTAGATTTGTCTCTCATGCAAGGCCTACAATCATCATTAAGACTGAGCATACCTGGCCTTTCTTGGAACTTGTATTTCGTGTGTACCAATGTACCTAGTGATTGCAATAATGGAGATAAGCGGTTGGAGATGATATATGGAGTGCATAAACTGACAATGAATGACGTAGCCATGGATTAACTTGATAGATTTGACAGTTGGGAAAGATTCGCTGCGGAATGCACGAATCTCCGATTTTGCAGTGCAGTCAGTGTAAATTTTGAATGATGCGCTGCGAAATCACCTAAAACCTAACGCGCTG
Source organism: Pinus tabuliformis (assembly GCA_031772625.1). Classification (NCBI taxonomy): domain Eukaryota; kingdom Viridiplantae; phylum Streptophyta; class Pinopsida; order Pinales; family Pinaceae; genus Pinus; species Pinus tabuliformis. Next base: position 14,230,873 of record CM062811.1, on the reverse strand, counting down.
CAAAAACACCTAAAGGACTGTTGCGCTGCGTAATCACCTAATGGACTTTTGCGCTGCGAAACTGCTAAACAGGATTAATGCGCTGCGAAAACACTTCAGAATGGTTACATGCGCTACGCAATCACCTAAAAAGGCTTTGTGGTACATAATGATTTTTAAACCAAACTGACACATGGCTATGAGATCGGTGATGAATGAGGGTGACCAGTGATATATGAGAATGCATACTTGACTCAAGACCTCCTAAGACTCAGACTCTAAGGAAAAACTAAATCAAACTTAGACTAACACTGACCTTTATCATCAAGTTATTATGAGAAATTTTGGCATTAGAATTCTTAAGTGATAACACATGACATAGGGGCCTAGTTGGTCTCTGAATTTCAACTGAGCCTTCTTCTTGGTGCTATGGAAATGAGTCAAATCTGAATTGATAAATTGCCTGTAATATTCCAAGGAAAATAGTCTCATTGGCACATATCTTGGTAGCCTGTAGGGGCACAGCTCACAGCCATATATCCTGATGACAGTGTGATTCTGGTAGAAGTACCAGTCACCTATTTTGTAGTTTTTAGAGAGCTACAATATTTTCTGCATATCATAAGACAGTCTAGGAGGAGGAGTTCTCTTTAGGAGAGAAGAGACTGGATAGACAAACATTTCAATGAACTCACAGTAAGAGTAGGGAGAGTTGCAGACTTCCTGAAAGACTGAGGTCCAAAAAATCACAGACCTCTTTTCTCCTTTAGAGTCCAATCTTTTGATGGGGAATTGGAAACAATCTGGCTGATAATACAGGAACAGATGATAGATGTAGGATGAATACTTGAAGACTCCATCCCTATCTAGATTCAATCGTTGGTCATGTATCTTGCTGGCAATGAATTTGGCATAACTGTATTTGACACCAGGGGGCTGCCCTGGGGTAAATGCGGACAATAAGACCAATATAGTTTCATCAATATGTTCACTTGTCTTGAAGCCAAGAACATAAGATATCATATCAACAAGTAATTTACCCACTTCATTGAAACATACATAGTGAAAAGGAGGTGGTCCTGTAGGCTGGCGATCTGCTCTCATAAATATTTGGGCAATTCGTGTTATCTCTGAGCTGGAGAGTTTAGGACCTTCATCAAGCAAGAATTTCATAGAAAGAGGGAACAGAAGCTGAGTTCGTTTGAAGTTTAGCATTTGATTTATGGAGTTAGGAGTTATATGGAAGAGGATGCTCCCAGATGGAGATTTGACTGCCCCTTGAGTTGGTTCATAGTTTTCACAGCAGAGGTGAATTATCTCAGGGAAGATACTAACAGAGGGGAGGAAGTATACGGGCAGATTTGATTCCCATATCCCATAAAAATCATTGTTATTCAGATAACTGTTCCTCATCTCACAGAATGTCTGCAGGTGGTTTCTGTCACCAACCAAGTCTTGGATTAGATAATCCCTATCAGCCAAAGGTAGTGATTCCAATTCCTTGTGGGGTGCATTGAGAGGAGTGACATTCAAGGCTGTTGGAGTCTCCATCTTTAAATTCTCTGCGTTTTTGATTTGAATGTGGGTCTATGCAGCAAGAGAAAACAGAACACTGACTCTGAGGCTTTTCTCAGGGAATTGCAGACTGAGCCTTATCTTGAAAACACCTCACTGGGTAACATTCATGGTTAAAAACAAATTTTGCAGAGTTTAGTCTGGGTTATTGACTGAATTTGTTGGATTTGCTGGCTCTTCGAGCGGAATGCAGAGAACATAAGCTTGAATTTTAACCAAATGAGCGAAACTTGCAAAGGGAAATGGATTTTGAGGAATTCTTTTGATAAACAGGACAAATACAAAGGCTATAGCGCGCAGGTTTGGGTACGACACTACGTTTTTGTTTAAAAAAGTGTGGTTTACTGTGAAAATGGATAAAACTGGTCGCTTTGTGGAAAAAATGTTAAAAACACGGATGGTGGCGGTATATCTCTCAAGAGCTGTAGACTGGATTTGTGCAATTTTTTGGTTCCATGGGTTCAGACACAGAGAAAAATTGGAAATGCACAGGGTTCGGGAGAAATTGAGTAAATACCTGCTTCAAATGGGCGTTAGGTGCACAATATGGACTGCAGGCCAAGATGAGGGACGCGCTGTGGAGTTGCTTTCACTGGGTGACGGACTGTGCAGATTTGATGGCAAATTCGTCGTAATTCACATGCAGAGGTTTCCACAAACGAATGAATAGAAACAAACAAAAAACCATCACTTTCACGGGTTTTAACACAATTTGGGCTTTTGGCGCTTTTTTGCGATGACGTCATCATGACGTAATTTTGTCGTGTAGCGGGTACAGAGGATGACGTGTCGGATGACGTGGCAGGTGGCACAGAGGTGAGGTGGTGATGTCAGCAGATGACATGGCGCTGATACGGAGTGGTGGCGGGCGACGTGGATGCGACGTCATCAGGTGACGTGGGTATGACGTCAGGGGGTAGGCAGCGGGGCGGTAAGCGGTATTCCCCGCACCGCCTTTGGGCCATGGTGGTTTCGGAGGGGAGGGCTCTGATCACGCCGGGAAGCCGACGCGTGGCAGGGGTACGGCAGAAATACCGCCAATCCCCCAGATGCTAACGTTCGGCGGATGGGAGCTTCCGATATCGCCGCCAGCCGTTGGATCTATGGCGCTGGATCGGACGGTCGACGGGCGAGGTAAGTGGCAGTGGTTTACAACAGTGGGACCCGCGCATTATTTTAACATTTAATAATGTTTGTTAGGGTTGTAAACTTCGGTTATGGTATTTTTCGGGTGCGGTTGTTTATTTAACCGGGTGTTAAATAAACCCGGATGGTTTATGAACGCGGAAGGGCTATTATTAAGGTCCCAAATGAACCAATAATTCCCCAAAAACTTTGTTATAAGGCTATAGTTGCCAGGGGTAGGGATATTATGTATTTTTTGGGTTTTTGCATAGTTTTTTATAGAATAGGGGTGGGAAAATGATAAAGGAGTTATACAATAGAGTCAATGTTAATATGATTTTATGGATAGATAACGATAAGTTTATAAGGTAATAACTTAGGTTTTTGGGGAAATGAAGTAAAATGGTAAGATCTTTTACACAAGAAATGTGGCTTATTAAAACTAAGTAAACACAAAGTTCCACTTAGTATTTATCATAAAATGAAGTGAACTAGGACTACTGGGCAGATCCCAATGTCCTTGAGGGGATGTCAGTAAGGGTACTTGGGGGAATGAGAGGGGAAATTAGTCATGCTCCACTGCTTTGCAGTCACTTTTCCATGGTATTTCAGATACCCATGAGATATGAATTACCTTGAACAGACAAAACTGCTTATAAACCTGCTTCTTGTTATAGACATTTTTGTGCCTCGTAACATGGAGCATGAAATGTCGATAATTACAGGGATCCTCAGTCCCTAAACATGTTGTTCTTACCCCTAGAAGAACAAGGTCAGCAAACCACAGCACTTCCCATCAGTTCTCCACCTGAAAACACTCAAAAACAGGCTATTTTTGGATCATGTCAGCTGCTCCACTGAGCATCTACGCTGGAATGCAACTGCTCCTCCTTGTACCTGCGCTGAAAGTAAAATCTAATGAAGGCTACCTGCGCTGGGCGAGATTGGCCAAGTGGCACAGTCATTCTGCAAGGTGTCAATTGCCCAGGAAGCTTCCAAACTGACACTTGGTTCAAGGGATTCGCCCTGTGATGAGTAAGAGGTACTTGATCTCCATGTGTAAGCAAGGATCTCCAAGTGGACTCAAGAACTGAAGTTTAACTGAAGAGGGAGAGGACACAAGGCAGCTTTATGTCAGTCTCAAGCTGACTCATCCTTTCTTCTTCTATCCTATATATAGAGCTCTTCTATGAGGTCTAAGGAGGCTGGAATTTTGTGCAAAGCAAGGAAGTGCTGTTGGTTTACAGTTAGAGCTATTGGGTGATTGCTTTTATAAAGGTGAAGAGGAGATTTCTTGCTGCTGGGGAGGTGCTGCTGGATTGGAGCCATTGATGGTTGTAATCTCCTCAGAACCCTTTTACTTCTATCAATAAAGCTTTGAATGTTCTCCTATATACTTGTATTGCATTGATGTATTGTATTTACTTGTATATCTGATTCACTCTAATCCATGCATCAGTTATGAGTACATGTTTCTTGTAGTTTCCCTCTCTTGTTTGTGCAGGATCTGTGTGTAGCTGGGCCGGCAAAGAGAGCAAGGAGCTGGGAACAAGAGACAAAGAGAGAGGACAGGATCGACAAAAGCGAAAGACACCGGTTGGTTAATCTTTTCCTCCTTCTCTGTACTTTCATAAAGGAAAATACCAAAGCTTTACTTTCAGTTGTTGCTAAGGACTGTCACCCTTAGAGTAGGGATAGGGTCATCCGAGTCGGATACTTTTCCCCACAACACTTCTGCAACCTCAAAAACTGCCTACCCAGCCTAACACACCTAACATTTTTTCTTCCTTTTAATTGGGTGCATTTGGACAAGCAAGCCCTGATTTTCCTCTTTTCTTTTGAATGCCCAGATTAAGCAGTTGGGCTCCTTTGTTTCTCTACCTATTTACTCATCTGCCAAGCTTGAACTGTTTGGACAGATCTTTATTCTCTATTCTAAAGACAAGTAAATTCAAACATGATCTAACCAGGATTGAACTGTCTGGCTATTCATCAATTGTGTCAAGAATCAACCACCTGTACACAATGAAATTCTTCAAAAATGGAATAGTAGTGGCATTTAAACTAGCACACTTTCCTGGTCTTTTTGGCTTGGGGTTCATTTTTATCATTTTTTCCGACCAATTCATTCTTTTTGCCCTTTGATTTTTCTTTTAGGGCATACCCTCTTTTCATTTTTTAATTTTCTTCATTTGTTTCAAAATATGGAACCTTTGCAGCATGGAAAGGATGAACATATTTGGCTCTTGTACAGTCAATCATGAAAAATGAAACCTATTGGTATAGGAACCTAACAGGAATCACTGTGGATATTGAAGGAGCGAGCGCGCTAGCAGACTTTGAAGTAATAGAGATTGTTGATGACAACAATCCCTACCCCGCACTCTTAGGAATCGATTGGGCCACTCACATGAACGGGGTGATTAATCTGAAGAAGTGCAAGATGATTTTTGAGAAGAAGTCTCTGTGCGTAGTTATATCTTTGGACCTTGCTAAGGGATCGTGCTATATAGAGCCGATGTGTGACTATGAAAGTGACGATGATTTGGACTGCATCTACAAAATAACCGCGCGAGAGAAAGATTAGGTAAATCCCACCACGGATGGATGAATCTCATGGGAGCGTGAAAGCTCCTGAACATCGGATTCTGATGAGCAGATAGAGCAGTGGCAGAACCGGTTACACGAGGTAACCACGTTAAACTGTAACATGATGACAAGATCATTGTGATGTGTATCAACAGAAATGAGAGATTTACCTACTTATGATGGATTAGGTGAGGTAGATGCTTTCTTGGACAAATTTGAAAGGGAGGTGCCAGAAAAACAACGTTTCGAAGCCTTGAATTGGGTACTGTGCACTATGCTCGCGAGGTGGTGGGGTATGCACAAAGGAAACTTTGAGGACTGGCACGAATGCAGGAGAATGATGCACATGTGTTTTGGGAAGCCTAAGATGCGATTAACAGAAAAATACAATGGGCAGGATGATCTGTGCACGCATCTGGCTAAGTGGACGCAGGCCTATGGGGAAAAGCTGCAACCTGAGTGGGTGCATCTGTTCTGTCACACCCTGGATGTTATACCAATGAACTGGTATATAGAAACAGAGCTCCACCACGGAACAAATGAATGGGATGTCCTACGCGAAGGGTTCGTAATGACTTTTAACTTTGAGGATGGATGGGATAGTATTGATGAAGCGCTACAAGAAGTAAAAGCAGCCATATTTAGGATGCCATAGGAGTCAGTAGAGATGATTCAGCTTGACTGGGCTGCTCAGCTAAGTTGCGCGTTGGAGTGTTATAATGTAACTGTTAAGGAAGAAGATGAAGATCCAAGGAACATTGATATTCCAGAGATAGAAGGCCAGCACGAGGTTCAAGGACCACAGATTGAGAACCCTGACATAATCACACTAGTAAAGACTAAGCAGGTAAATATTGGTACAGAGGCGGAACCTAAATTTGCAAAGATTGGGGACTACTGGGATGCCGCGACAGTGGATAAGGTCACTGAACTACTCTGCGAGTATCAGGACTTATTCCCGACCAAGTTCATAGACTTAAAGGGAATAATCGGAGACTTAGGGGTAATGTGGATCATGTTAAAACCCGATGCGAAGCCAGTGAAGCAGAGACCGTATCGCTTAAACCCAAAATACAAGGAGAAAGTCTGCATAGAATTAGATAAGATGCTCGTGACAGGCATTATTGAGCCTGTCGAGGAATCCGATTGGGTAAGTTCGATGGTGGTACAAGAAAAGAAGCAGAAGGACGAAATAAGAATATGCGTGGATCTCAGAAATTTGAATGATGCATGTGTACATGATCCATTCCCAACTCTGTTCACAGATGAGGTGTTGGACAATGTAGGCGGTCAGGAAGCATATTCTTTCACTGATGGGTTCTCAGGGTACCACCAGATCAGGATCGCGCCGGAGGATAGAAGCAAGACAACCTTCGCGATGGAGTGGGGTTGCTTTCAATACATTGTCATGCCGTTTGGTCTGAAGAATGCGCCGACCATCTTTTCGCGTGTAGTTGTTGCGACGTTCAGGGAATATATTCATAAATTCTTGGAGGTCTATTTTGATGATTGGACTGTATTTGGGTTGGTTAGGAACCATGTAGCGAGCCTGCGCTTGATGCTGGATACATGTCGAAGACACCAAATCGTGCTCAACCTCAAGAAATGTATGTTCCTTGTTCCTTTTGGGAACCTGTTGGGGAAGGTGGTTTGCAAACAAGGGCTGATGGTAGACCCCATGAAAATTGCAGGGATCTTGAATTTGGAAGCACTACACAGTGTGAAGCAGCTACGCATTACCGTGCGACACACGAGGTACTACATAAAGTTTATCAAGAGTTACGCCCAGATCACCACGCTGATGGAAAAGCTACTAAAGAAGGATGTCATGTTCTACTGGGATGATGACTGTAAGAAGAGCCTAGATATATTGAAGGAGAAAATGGTTACCGCGCCAATTCTTGTCTTCCCAAACTGGAAGAAAGAATTTCATGTTCATGTTGATGCGTTGTGTATAGCGTTGGGGGCAATACTCACATAAGAAGGTGGAGAAGGCTTGGATCACCCTATCGTGTTCGCGAGTCGTAGACTATCTAAAGCGAAAAAGAACTATTCCACCACTGAACACGAGGGACTGGCTATGGTGTACGCGCTCCAGAAATATTGGCACTATTTGTTAGGGGGACACTTCAAGATGTATACAGATCATTCCACGTTGAAATACTTGGTCAATAAGCTTGTGTTGGGGGGGCGCATATGCAGGTGGCTTTTATTGTTCCAAGAATATGATTTTGAAGTTGTTGTGAAGCCTGGACGACTGAACGCGGGACTAGATCACCTGTCGCACATTGAGACAGGAGAGGAACCTACTAGTCTGGAGGAAGGATTACCTGATGCACAACTCTTTGCTGTGCGCGTAGCGGATGGAAACTTTGAAGATATAATCCACTTTCTCACGACTGGAACTGCGCCGAAAGAGTACTCTGTCTAGCAGAAGAAGGAACTAGTGGTGCATGGACAGATTTTTCTGTCATTGCGGGGCACCTATATAAGATGGGAAATGATGAGATACTGTGAAGGTATGTACCTGAATTTGAACAAAGCCATATCCTCGCGGACGCGCATGGGGGCACTGTGGGAGGACACTATGCAGGGAGAGCGACCGCGCAAAAGATTCTCTGCATAGGGTTGTGGTGGCCAACCCTTCATCAGGATTCAAAAGCACATTGCAAGGCCTGTGATGTATGTCAAAGAACAGGTAAACCATCATGGAGGGACAAGATGCCTTTGCATCCGCAGATGACGCTGCAACCCTTTGAAAAGTGGGTGATCGACTTCGTAGGACCTATCAAACCTCAAGGAAAAATGGGCACGAGATATATTATCACTGCGACAGAGTACCTAACTCGTTGGGCAGAAGTGCAGCCGGTAAAAGATTGCACGGCCACCACGGCCGCGAAGTTTCTGTTTGAACACGTATTGACATGATTTGGATGTCCGAAGATCTTGATGAGCAATCACGGTACACATTTCCTGAATGAAACAATCAGCGCACTGACAGAAGAGTTTTAGGTGTATCATTAGAAAAGCACACCGTATCACCCACAAGCCAACGGGACAGTAGAAGCATTTAACAAAATACTGGAGACTGCGCTGACCAAAGTATGCAATGTGCAACGAAGTGATTGGGACCTGCGCGTACCTGCAGTATTATGGGCTTATAGGACGACATGCAAGAAACTGACAGGACAGACACCTTTCCGGCTGGTCTATGGAGTGGAAGCCGTAATTCCGATGGAATACATCATGCCTAGTCTGCAGATAGCAGCGCTCACAGGTATGACAGACTGTGGAGCCTTGGAGGAGAGGCTCGCATAGTTGGAGGAACTCGAAGAAGAATGGTTTTTGGCTGGATTCCATCAGTAGGTACAAAAGCAGCGCGAAAAGGCCTGGCACGATCGACATATTAAGTTGTGCACCTTCAAGGTGAATGATTTGGTGTTACTATATGATAGTAAGTTTGATAAATTCCCAGGAAAATTCAGAATGCATTGGCTGGGACCGTATGTTATTAAGGAGGTCACAGACGGAGGTGCAGTGCAGTTGGTAAAGCTAAATGGAGAACCTTTCCCAGGAAAAGTGAATGGCAATCGGTTGAAGCCATACATGGGTGGCCTAGCTGTCTGACTAGCTAACAAAAGCACATTCTTAGCGCTCCAGGTGGCTAAAAGGGGGCACAAGACTATAAACATATGCAGGGAACACAGGAGCAGATACAGGGAAGCAGTTCAGATCCAACGGTCTCTGAACATCGCGTCCAAGAAATACATCAGGCAGCCGCTCAGTGTGTTGCTGACCTTACAGTGGTTCAAGTAGAGTTGGGAGGTCTCTGCACAAAGATCTCCGCACTGACAGAGTGGCTCGAGGGCGAGTCATGATGTTTGTGTTGGGGGCCTATTGGGCGCGAGATCCCCCAAGGTAAGTTTTGGGGCTTAAAGCCCAAGTTTTAACTATGTCTGATGTAAAGACTCCGTGATTTATGGGCGCGGAGCGTGAAGTTGTAATTGAGTCATAGGGTTGCTGCCCTTACTTTTGTAATGTAATGTCGGCTTGAGAGTTCTACCCATGGTCCGTGGACCATGGGATTGTATAAATAGAGCGAGGCTCTAAGTGTAAAGAGATATCCAAGATCGAACAATCTAAGAGAAGATGAAGCATTGAGTCTAAGTGGAAGTGTAAAGTCGAGTCTTAGGGTTGTAGAGTAGGAGAAGGCTCTGCAACTGAGTGCGCAGAGGCCTAGTAGTCCGCAGCTGAGTGCACAGGGTGAGTCGAGTCTGTAACCGATTGAAGAAAATAATAAAGAGAAGTTTCTTATCATTATGTGTGTCTTTTTCCTGTTTTATGCATTGAAATGTATTGGGTATGAATTGCAAGTTTACTGTTTATTTCCTGCACGAACTTATATGAACGTGTTGAATAAACGAATATATGATAAGTATCTATTTACGCGAAGGTAACTAATTGTTATAGGAATATAAGTAAGATCCGTGGTGTAACTTGAGGAAATAGCGCAGATCGCTACTTTAGCAGCGCGAAAGCACCTCAGCCCCTGGTTAGGGCTGCGTGAAGGCGAGTATAAAAGATCGCAAAGGTCTCGCAGGTCTGGAAAGGGCGCGAAGTGACCTGCGTGAATGTATTCATAGTTGGACTAAATCGACCCCTCAGACATCTCAAGGGTGCGGAAACTTGGTTCCAGCATCCCCCCATACTGCTTCGGGTGAGACCTCAGTCTGCGCTCTGTGCGCTATTGCCGAAAGGGCTAGTAGTACAGGGATTTGTTTGGCTAAATAACTCTGAACTTGGGTCAGGCCCCATCAAGCCAACAAGGGGAATTAGAATCCCCATAAATGGATAATATTTGCAATGAAGTAAAAGATAATGTCTAATATTGTTTGAAGAAATTGTCGTAATTCCTCACAAAATTCACTATGTCCTCAACTATGGTATTTTAAGTTATCCAATATAAACAACACCCTTATCATACATTGATCCCATTAAGTTTTATTTAAACATATTAATAAGGACCTTATAATTGTGCATTTGAGACTCAATGATAAAATTTGATTGTGAAGTGTACACAAGCGAAGATAAGAAGGTAGTACGTAAAGACAAGACATGGAGTTTTCTCTTCACACTATATGGATAGGTAGGTCATAATTACTTTAACCTTGGTTTAATGTAGAAGTTGTGTATCGAGTAAGATGTAAAATTCAACCATATAAAAGTTAGAAGAAAATATATAAATCCCCACTCCACATATTTCCCCCCCTTATTATAGAAGAAAGATATGGGTGTCCTCCCAATTATCCTAATTAGAAATTGTTACAAAGGTATTTATCAAATAAATCAACACTAAGATTTTATTTTGATAGGACTTGGGGAGTTCAAAAACACCACCACAACCTTAACCCAAGGCTCTATCCTAATCTAATCTTGGCGGCCCATACTAAAATAAAAAAATTATATACTACTTTTATTAGGAAAGTTAAGTTTAGGCTTTATTTCTTACCAAATATAAAGTGTTAGGTTCCTTGCCCTCTTTTGTGAAACAAATGTTGAGGTCATAAATCAATGAATGTTGAGAAGTTATTTCTTATTAAGGTTTATAATGGGCACTCACAAGTATATGATGGTCTCAAAAGTGGAAATGGGGTCAACATGAATGCAACCATGTAGGAATGCACTCGCATTCTTGAGAATGCACACATGTTCTTGAGTGTCCAACTTTGGAAACCCCTAAACCACTATCTTAGATGCTAAATAAGCATCATGAAAGAAAGGGAAAGGAACACATTTGAAATCCTAGGAGAAAATTTGTTCTTAGGAACATGCACATGCTCCTTGAAACATGCGTGTGTTTCTATTGGGGTTGAATTTTAAGAGACTATGAATCATTTTTCTCCAGAGATATGGATAGAATGTGTGGTGCATTTTGAGGGCATCCCAATGCCTCTTATGTTATGAAATATGAGAATTATTGAGACACTTGTTTAAGAGCTACTCTTTTAAGGGTATCGAGGTAGTGAGTTGGCATCAAGATAATATTCATTTCGCTACTTTTTTAGAATGTGATTAATGAGTTCTTCTGCCTCTTATTTCGATGGGGTTACTTGTAGCAATGATCTCCAATCCACCTAAATAATGATTGGTTTCCCTAGTTTCTAATCTCGTTAGGTACCTTTATGATACAATTAGCAAGTGTTGTTAGACCCTGATAGCTAAGAAGAGGTTTTTTTAGTCTCTGCCTCTATGATATATATCCCTTTTGAATTTCCTGGTTGCATAGGAACATGTGCTTCCTCCAATTCAATTTATCAAGACATACTCAATGGTCATGAGGGACATTTATCAGAAGGGATGGGTTCAAACTCAGAATTCTATATTATGTGAGTCCACACTCTAGTTTAGAGGTGTGATATATGATATTTTGTTTACTCCAATTATATTCACATCCACTTGAGCTTCCAATTTGATAGGCGCTTGTGGGACTACTTGATCTATCCCCATTTATGGTTTCCTTTCCCTCCTCATGGCTCGAGAATTTCCACTTCAAAATTTGATGGATTCATAACTAGATGAGTTCCTCCTCCCATATTGGTATTTTTGTTGTAAGGGCATGTGATTTTTAAATGACCATGTGAGTGACATCGAGTTTTTTTGATATGACACATTTTGCTACTCAAGGTTTTGAATGAAATGTTTGTCTACCAACAATTATTATACACTTGGTAACCCTTGCAATATGCCCATTTCAACATGAATAACTACTATAAGGTGTTATTCTAGTTTTCCATATCTAGATATAATCTTTCAACTAATCTTGTACAAGTTTGGTCTAGATCATCACAAACATAATGCATAATTTTTCTTTATTTAACATAAAACTCTATTAATGATTTTGTTTGGGGTAAAAAACATTAATAAGATATATAATAATTGGTTTGTTCTTTGATTATTTTATGTATGAAATTGAAAAAAATGGACCTTGTCAATATAACAAAACCCAAAATTAAGATTACAACAGTAAGAATTGTGATTTTCTATTCATTCAATTATTTGCATCATTAATTCGTTACTATGTTCATTGTCCTTTCCCCAATTTTATGCATGTTTATCTATCACAATGTTTTAGTTTCCTCCTTCTTTATAGAAACATTAGCATTGGTCTACGATACTTTTAAGTTTCAAATATTTGAGAATGCTCCCTACATCTCTTTCCCTTTGCATTAATGCCATCCCATGAGAAATCACGTGTATCCTTCACAAGTTTAATTCTTGGATCAACATTTTTTATGCTTCGGTGGGATTCATATGTAAGATAATTTGATTCTTTTTATCATGGGATCTATGCAATAGGGATTAACCTCTACATCAATAACGTCATGAATTTTTTGCATGGTTTTAGAGATAGGTGAAGAATTAATGTCCTCACTAAGAATAAAATACTTAGTGGTCTTGACATGTAGTTTCCTTTCACTTTTTGTTTGTATTGACCTTAGGAATTATATATGTCTTAGCCTACATAAGTAGAATGGGATGAAATTTTACTATATTTTAATGTTCCTAGAGCTCTATTAAGTAAGAAGGCTCTCTTAATGGCTCTTATAATGTTTTGATTAAATTACCAACCTTCAGTAAAGGCCTCAAGGTCTATGACAAATTATTAGTTTCTAATGATATTTACAACAAACAATGACTCCTATGGTTAAGCATGATTAAAATATAATTTCTATATTAATATAAGATGAGATGCTCAATCATCATATGCATACACCAAACAAATCCTCTTTGATATGGGAGTCACAAAATTGTTTTATTATGACCTTGTTTTCAAAGATTTACATTGTCATTTGGAAGACTTTGAAATTCCTTCCAAGAAAATAAATATGGCTCAGCATTAATGATTTTTTTTTTAATTTTATATATATTCATTAATTTTTAACATTCTAAAAATTTCAAGAGAACATTTTACTTCGAAATGTGTACTTATTTTACTCTTGTCAAATAAAGTACACAATGTTTTTGCAACTTTTCATTATGGAAGGGTCAGATGAAAATATACCCTTCAAATTGAAATGAAGAGTATCCCTTCAAATATGATCACTTATTATCACACATTTTACTTCCAGAAGATTCAACATCATGAATGATTTTATTTATTTTATTATTTTTAATAAATTTCATGTTTTTATTTGAAAAAATATATATATATTTTTTTTACCTTATTAAACTGCATGACACTTTATTACTATGGAGCCTAGCCAAAACCCAAAACCAACATCATCTCATGGAGGAACAACAAACATGGAACCATAATCACCAAATATTAACATGGATATTAGTGCAAGTGTGAGCTCTCTAAAATCCCTCATATATGACCTGCAAAATATCAAAGAGTCATCTCAATTGTCACTAACCAATTCTCTAGATACCATTGTAACATCCATTACAAATGACTAAGACTTATTAGCTAATATTTTATGATTATAAGTATAGAATGTTTGAATATTATTGAACAGGTCTAAATAAATACAAAGTTAGAGACATACACATTTATAAACAATAATTGATGACACTGTTTATTGACCCAAGAACCAAATTACAACTGCCAGTCCCAAAGAGATTCATTTGTATAGATTGATGCACCCACCAACCATTTATATACCATTTTATGGATAGTTTTTTTTATGGTATTTGATAAACCTACATGCAATAATATGTAGGTTCCTCTATATTTCCTTAGGAAATTATAGGAAAATATCATGATAGGTCTCTTTTTCAACTACTTTGGAATTGATGAATTCCAGGGGTGGTGTTGTCACTGCTACAAAACCCTCCAAATTTTTTCCTATATTCAAACTTTGGAGCCCCCCTTTAATCATGTGAAATGTAATTTCTAGTTATTAGAGTCATATCATGCTTGCTTCCTAAGTTTCTAAGTCCCTTTGTGAAGGAATTCCAAGTGTTGTCATTTGTTAAGGGAAATGTCTCTCTTTGCAAAAGGGAGTCATGGCACACTTTTAAAAGGTAAGTCTGGTGCCTTATCTTATCCTAATGGATTCTATTTATCATAGAGATATGCATTGGACTTATTCCCAAACTAATGTGCACTTTCTTGTTGCAGTCGACACTAGTGTCGTAAGGTGTATCTTAAGTGTCACACTTGGAGGCAAGTTTTGTTACATGTTTAGTTCTTATCTTTTTGTCTTACCGATCCTACACTTAGTCAATTTTTTAAGTTTTCTTGTCTTCACAACTTTCCTAACCAATGAATCATCTTCTTGCCTTCTTGAACTATCAAATATGCAGTCATAAGCCCCAATCAACCATCCTTTGCCTCCTAGAACTATGAACTGCATAGTCACAGAGATCAACCTTCCTGAACTACACATTGTGCAATCCCAATGCCCATTCCCTATCTGTTTCTCTTGCTCACTGCACAATCCTTTCCTAGTCAGGCTTCCACTATGTATTGTGCATTCTCATTCACTAGTTAGGCCTTGTCTCTATCCTTGACTTGCTCAACTATGCAATTGATGGACCCTCTCATTCTAGAATTAAGCACCGTGCAATCATAGTGAGCAAGCTCGACTAACTACATCCCTAACTCCCTTAGTTGCGCAACATTTCTTTCCCTCCCCTTAGCAAATACACACTATGAAGTCACATAGCCTATACCCCACTCCCTTCCTCTTGATCCCGCGCACTGCGTAATCCATGGGCCTCCTCCTGAACCTTGTACTCTGTCCCAGCTCAGTCAGAATGTTGCATGAGAAATTGGATAGACTAGGATATTTTGGGATTGATGTCATCTTGTCATGACTGAATTCCATTTGGAGGTGTTATTATCTTGACATGGAAAGATTATTTTAAGGGAGAATACCAAGGATATTCCATAAGGAGACACTTGTGAAGTTGAAGATGTAAAGTGATCATCAATCTAAGAGATAAAGGGACACAAGATTACGATAGAAGATTCAAGATCAAGATCACACAAAAGACTATATATCATCCCAGCCTCTTGGAGGATAAATATGAAGTACATGCAAGATATATCGTGAAGACATGAATACAACAACAAGGACAAGAGCTTGACATTGATACTCTATAATGAAGTTCCATGTCACCCTTGCCAAGTCATGGCTTCTCCAAGTGTCACCTCAAGAGTCATATGTGTCATTGTATTTTGCCACATAATTTGTGGATGTAATTATGTAATTTTCAAAATGAGAAAATGTAAAATGTGTGGAATCCCAAGGGTCACACATAGAAAGTGAAAAGACATGAAGAAGCTCAAAGGTCTCATAGGAAATCGAAAAGTCACAAGGGAGGTGGACAATCACCTCATTCGTTATATATACACCCTCATAGCTCAAGAAAGGGACTCTTCATCTTGGCTTCTCAACTTAGGCATAGGAGAGAAGATTATACTTTTAAGAAGTAAGTAGTTTCTTAATGTTCCACTATTGGAACTAGTGTTATATCATTGTATTGGTGTATCTTGGGAGTTTCATTTTATAATTTGAAGCTATTAGAGTTGGAACACTTTCATGCATATGTTGTGAATGATTGTAAGACTATTATTTCATTGTTTGCGATGTATTTGTCGCATTTGTTCTTACTCATAAGAAATCAAGGAATGAGACCACCTATCATGGTGTTTTAGTCTCTTCAGTGGAGGAATTGGTCACCACTACTCTTGAGGATTTTCTTGTCTCACTTGAATATTCCATTCATCAAGGTGACCTTCTACCACCTATTGGGGAAGGTCTAGAAGGAGATGGGGAGGATTTTTTTTTTTGACAAAGAATAACAGAGAGAATACGAACAACCAGATAATAACGAGAATTTGAACGGTGAAGGAGAATAGTCTTCAAAATAAGAGAGTGAGGAGGAGGAGGAGAACGAATACATGGCCAATGACCAATTGGATTGGATGTCCCAAGGGCCTCTTCCTCTTACGGGCAATCTCCACCGCTTACCAAAGTATCTGGAAAAGATGCTTACCAAGTATGATCCTGATAAGAAAGCGAAGGCTGAAGATCACATTGATGATTTCTATTTACATCTACGGATGTTAGAGGTACTTTTTGATGGTTGCTTCCATATTATTTCCATACAATCTATAAGGTAGAGCATAAGTTTGGTATCATAGCCTTCTGCCGAATTCAATCCATAATTGGAGGGAGTTCAAACAATTATTCTTAGAAAAGTTTGCTAATGATAAAATTCTAGCCATGTTACTTAAATAACTCAGAAAAATTTAGATGGGGGATAAAGAAAAAGTTAAGGATTTCAATCAAATATTTACATGTATTTTGAACAAATTCCCCCCCTGATGTACAACCACATGATTCTATTACTAAATATTATTATACTACTTCCTTTCCCACTAACATTTCCGTTATTTTCATGCGTGCCACAAAAGATACTTTGTCTATTAACTTTGCTTAAGCAATTTCCATTGAAAAGGACTTAAGGTCTATTGGGGTAATTGTTGATCAGGAAGATTCTAAGGACTCCAAGGACATTGCTAAAAAGTCCCAAGCCTCTTCTACTAAAGCTAAAGAGTAAGATTCTTTTGACGTGGATAGCTTGACTAAATCCTTGAAGTTGTTAACAGATGAAGTATCTGAACTTAAGAGGAAGTCAAGTGAGGCTTATACCAATAAAAAGAATTTTAAGGCATATTTTAAGAAGAAAATCAATCAATCGGATACGTCTACATAGAGCTCTAATGTTTTATTTACTGTTGAAAATTTGGGCATGGATGACTACCATACCTTTCATAAAGAAGCAAATTCAGAGAAAACATGCTCTCAATGGAAATACGACATGAATGTTGTGGTTGCTAATGTTATAAAAAGTTTGTCAGCAAAATATAATTCAGAGTAGAATCAAGAGAATGATGAACCTACCTCGACATAGGAAAAATAAAATGCGGATGATTCAATTTTCACTTTTGATCTCATATTGAACAATGATCGACAAGGTGCTCGTGAAACCCCAGTGGGTGATGCTCCTCCTAAACAACTTGCTAAGAAATATAATTTGAGGATCAAAGGACTGGTGCCTGAGAAATATGTAAGAAAGCAATAGTTAAGAAAGATCATACCTCCTAGTAATCTTGCTCAGGGCACTTAGATTAAATCTGAGAGTACATAGCTTCAGAAGAATTCTTCAGGAAATAAAAAGAACAAGTTTGTCACCCCTTAGGCATCAAAATAGGTCACACCACATACTACTTCAACACACCCTTCCCAAGCTGAAGAAATAGATTATAATGTTCTTGAAGACATGAATAAAGCTCATGCAAATACTTCAATATTTGAGCTAGCAAAGTTGGCAGGGTAACATGAGTTGATCATTTAATCATTTGTATCTCAACCTCCATCAGGTAGAACGGTTTTTGCTTCCCAAGCCTCATTCGGTAAGTCTCCTACTATTCTTAAATCGGTCGTCAATGCAGCTATCATAAATTATAGATCCACTTGCCCCCTTTTCTTTTAACTTTTGATATTTTTAATTATAATGTCCATAATTTCCCAGTTGATTTTGGTGCCTCTGCAAATGTCATGTATTTATCTATTGCAAATAAAATAAATGCTAAATGAGAAAATACTGACACCCGAATGATACAATTAGATATATATGTAGTACAAGAAATTGGTGAGCTTAATAATGTTATAATTTGTTTATCATCAGATCATAGAGTTCACCAATGTATATATATTTTTATTGTGGACATTCTGAAAGCTTATGGCTTGCTTTTGAGTAGAGATTGGTCTAGAAAGTTACAAGGATACTTTTCTACTGATTGGTCACATTTGTGGCTTCAGCATAAGGACAAGAATAATTAGATCCGAGTAGAGAGTGAACCTTTGATGAAGCATACTATCACGATGCTTGAAGCCCCTAGTGAGATTATTAGTTATGCACAAGTAGTTTTTGAAATTGTTTTCTAGAAGTTGATCATGGATGTTATCATGCGCAACCATCCCTTGTACCACCATATACACAATTGGAACTCCTTCCTTGCAATCCAACTGGTGCTAATGATTTTTGTAATATAAATGTAAATAGTGCTAGTGTAGGAACTAACCCTATTGCTGCAAACATTTGGACTTTGTATTTTGATGATTCGAAAATGAAGGAGGCTTGTAGAGCTAGTTGTATTTTGATATACCTGCGAAAGAATAAGTATATTATCTCATGCAAATTAGAATTTGAGTTCACTAAAAACGTTTCCGAATATGAATCACTCATTTTGGGTTTAAAGAAGGCCATAGACCTCAAGGTGCAAGAACTTAAGGTAATAGATGACTCATACATTGTTACACGTTAGGTATTAAATACTATTCATTATGTGTTACCTAATATTAGAAATTACCATCAATAGGTATGACGTCTTATTTGACTCTTTCAATATTTTAATATCAATTATGAATTGGAAAATCAAAGATATTATATTAGGGTTTGATTCTCCTTTCTTGATAATTAATTGTGAGTGCGTTGGCTTCTTTTACTTCTTCACTATCTTATCTTTCATCAAGAAATTATACATACATGAAGATCACAAAACAAGAGACACAAGATATAGGCACATCCTAGGGAAAAACCCCCCTCGAGGGGAAAACCCAGTCAAAGTAATTCATCCTCTCAATAGTATTCTTTGAGACTCTTCACCATAGACCAAGACCAAACTTTCCCTCCACACCATGTCAGCCTCCAAGATCTTCGACCCTTTCCAACAACTTCGACTATGTAGCAGATCCCAAAAACATGCAGCTTCTGGAAGTAGAAAAATTCTAGGAGACTTCAATATCCTATACCAAACCACAAAACAGAGAGAGAGAGGCACAACAGGTTTGATTTTCCTCTTCTCTAGAGACTCCCCCAAACTCACACTTCTTTCCTCCTTCCGACAGCAGACTTCGCATCCCCAACACTTCCCAGAAGATATCGAATTGCTTGAGAGAGTGAATGCTCCAAATGACTTTGACTTCCTTCTATATATAGCCTTCTTGTGGGTCGAATGGGGGTCTTTAGGCTGACTTTATCTTCCTTAGGCTGACATGATGTGGAGGACACATAATTCATATTTTGCTTGATACAAAACCTTTTTACATGATTCGAAAGCCCAAGAAAGGTCTCTTTGAATGTACAATGACTCTATAAACTCAATATTAATCCCAGGAGTCCACAATGGGGAATTTGACTAATATAATGATGACCTAAGCATGAAACCCATGTTTTAATAAGTCATTGTTACAATAATAAAAATCATTTTCTTTATTCTTTTGACAAGTACATTACATAATGAATCAAGTACATTATTGAAGACTGAACATAGTTACTTTTTCCAACATTATGTTCCTAGAATTCACAATTCATCCGTAGACACATTGGCTAACACTGCTTCTAGGTTGTCACCAGTAAGAGATGGTTTTCAGTTGAAATTATTTATAAGCCATTTATGGGCGATAACGTTACAATTTTTTTGTTTTCAATGATGACCAACAAATACTGGATTTTATGGCAAATGTTGACGTGTTTAAAGATTCGGCGATCAATGAAGATGAACATGAAAGTGCTTTGCAAGAATCAACTCAGGCACATAAAGGGAACCTCATGACCAAGGGTGTGGTATCTTTAGAAAATCTTTATGACCTTCAAAACTAATTTAAGGGACCAATCAATGCTAAGACCCACAGTTCTACATTGTTACATGAACAAGTTAATTTGGGGACCAAAGAATATCCAAACTATGTGAATCTCAGTACTTGTTGTTCTTCCCAAGAGTGACAAGCCTTTGATCATATTTTCAAATAGTACTGAGATGTGTTCGTGTTGACATATGATGATTTGAAGACCTATGATATGTGAATTATCCAACATGTTATACCCATTAAGGAAGGGTTAAAGCCATTTCAACAGAAGTTAAGAAAGGTTCATCCCATTCTTGAACCCCTCATTCATAAAGAACTAAGGAAATTGTTGAATGCTTAGATCATATTTAGAGTTCGTTGTTCTACCTGAGTCTCTAATTTTGTTCCTGTGAGAAATAAGTCTAAAGAGATATGTTTATGTGTTGATTTTTACAACTTGAACCAGGCTTCAGATAAATATAATTATCCCGTGCCATCTATGGAGAAGATACTTCTGACAATATCTGGGTTGGAGATGTTCTCACTATTAGATGGATTTTGTGGATATAACCAAGTTCTAATAACAAAACATGATAGTTTTAAAACTATGTTTAGTACTAAATTAGGTACATTCGAATTTCGGCAGATGCCTTTTGGACTCATCAATGCGGGTGCCACCTTTCAGTGAGCTATGGGCATCAGATTCCATGGTTTGATTGGACAAAGTGTGATGGTGTACTTGGATGATGTCATAATGTTTTCTAAGAAATGATCTAATCAATTTCATCATTTGAGGAAAATCTTTGATCGGTGTCGAAGATATGACATATCTTTAAATCCTAAGAAGAGCATATTTGGAGTGTCTGAGGGAAACCTTTTGGCACACATTATAGCTAAGAGTGGAATTAATGTGGACCTGGAGTGGGTCAAAACTATTTATTAGATTCCCTTTCCCATGAATAAAAAATCCATGGAATCCTTCTTGGGGAAAATTAACTTTTTTCAAAAGTTCATCTCAAGTTACACACCAATTGTTAAGCCACTACAAGAGATGATAAAGAAGGATGCAATCTACAAGTGGGACCAAAGGGAGAAATATGCCTTCACCTGGATTAAACAAGAAATTTCGATGGACCAACATTATATAGTCTTATTTCAAAAAATATTTCTTGTTATATACTTTTCTTTTGACACATCTCTTGCAACCATTCTCACTCAGAAGGAAAATAAAAGAAATGAGTAGCCCATATCATTTATGAGTGTTGGATTATAGGGATCTGACTTGAACTATCTCGCCATTGATTAAAAGCTTATGCAGTATACAAGGCAGTGAAAAATTTTAGGCCTTACCTCTTGAAAAGTCATGTTATCATCTTTGTGTCTCACCCAACAGTTAGATCACTTTTTTTGCAACAAGAGTTGGATGATAGGAGGGTGAACTGGATGAGAAGTCTTCAAGAGTATGATCTAGAATTCAAGCTAGTTCATACAATAAAATTCCATGGTATCTGTCAGCTCGCAAAAAAAGTGTTCAATTCACTAGAAGGAATCTTCTAGATGGGAACAAGAAATCAAAATATACAATATTGAGCAAGCTACCCCTACTAGTGTAGCCACATATTGGTACATTGATGTGCGACAATATCTAGATCACGATACCTTTCCCTTACACTTATCAACAAAATAGAAGAGGGCTATTCGATTGAAATCCCTATCTTATTAGCTCGTATATGGTGTGCTTTTTTAAAAGCACCACATTGGTGTCTTGCTTAGGTGCTTGGAAGCACAAGATTCAGAAAGGGTATTCAAAGACCTTCACGACGGGCCAGTTGGTGGGCACTATGCCAAAAATACTCTTGCTCATAAATTCATACGAGATGGTTATTATTGGCCCACACTATTTAAGGATGCACACACCTACGCCCGTAAGTGTTCCATATGTCAAATATGTGTTGGTCGAGATAAGAAGTCACCCGCCCCATTACAACCCATTGTTGTTGAAGAGCCTTTTCATAAATGGGGATTGAATGTTATAGGTGAAAATTTTCTACATTCATCAAAGAAACACTGATATATCTTAACTGCTACATATTACTTTACCTGGTGGGATGAAGCAATTATATTGAAATAAGTGAATGAGTAGGAAGTCGTCAACTTCCTTAAGCAAAATATAATCACTAGGTTTGGCATTCCACGCCACTTTTTTTTATAATGCAACTTACTTTTCATCACTAAAACTTTATTGTTTTGCGTTAGAGAATGCTATTGTTTTAAACCACTCATCTAATTATTACCCTCAGGGAAATAATTTAGCTAAGTCTACTAATATGAACTTAATTCGCATCATCAAGAAACCTATTTACTCTAAGAAAAGAAGTTGACATAATGCATTAGTGAATGTTTTATGGGTTGGCCGTGTCACACCAAAACCATCTATGAAGACTTCTCCTTACTTCCTAGTGTATGGAAAATAAGTTGTCTTTCCTCTGAACATATACCTCTCGGTCCTTCAACTTTCTCAAGAATACTGAGGTAAACCATGTCTTGTTGTTCATAGTAGGATATACACACTTTTAAAATTAGAGGAAGAAAGGTGAAAAACAAAATAAAAGTTTGTTATCCGTCAGAACCATATCAAGCATTGGTTTTACAAGAAATTTGCGGGGAACAAGGAGTTCAGTGTGGGAGACCTAGTATTGAAGTAGGACAAATCCCATGAAAAGAAAGGTAAACACACCAAATTTTAATCCCTGTGGATCAGATCCTTTTTTTTGCATGATAAGATTGGACACAATACTTATCGTCTCGAATCCTTAGATGGGAAGATGGAATCTCTTCTTGTCAATGGCCAAGATCTCAAGCTATATTTCCAATAGCATCCTAGGGATGTGTTCCTGCCTATGTACATATTCCTTCCTTTTCCATTTTGTTTGTTTTGTGTCATTCATGTCATGTTGTGTCCTTTCTTTCATCCATATGTTTTTGTTATTCCTATGAATAAAACTTGTGTGAAGTGTTTTTTCTGGTTCTAATGAATGTGGCAAAAGTTTTAAAGGGATTTGTGACATACAACACCACTTTGTTAACTTTCAGTGCCTCTTCTTTTTCCTGGTTTGATATCTCTATGGTCAATGATATCAGAAGGAAAAATACAATCCATTTGAATGGGAAGCTTTAAGTAAAATCATGATACCCATATCTATTCTAGGATCTTCATTCCTTGACTCTGTTTTGTAATTGAATGGTGTTTTGCATTCCAATCCAATCAAGTAGAAAAGGGAAAGGGAAAAAATAATGGTGAGCATATTAATTTCAGAGGTATATATTAATATTTGAACGAACAACCTCTTTCTATCAATAATTCATGATCCCTCTTCTACCTTGGCGATATAAACATTGATAAAATGTCAATGAGCATCTGGAAAATAAAATAAGGCGTGAAGAAGAGAAAGGCTTCCTGCGCAGGGAGGTGAATAAAGTAGCTTCATCGAGGTACTAAACAAACTCACTGGCAGTGAAGAAATTCTTGTGTCACTATAGTGAATTTGTTGGGATACTAAACAGGCCTGCTGGCAGCGAAGAAACAACATATATGAAACTAAAACTCTGATTATTTAAAAATCGTGACTACATATTACCCTTCTCCTAGATCGAAACATTTGTGATTTGGTAAGCTTTGAAAATTTGTTTAGTTGAGAAAGGGAATGGACTACATCCATAATCGGGATAAATGGGGAATATGAGGTGATCTACATGATTAATCAATACTTCTTGAAATACTAGACCATGTGCACAAAGCTAGACCCAAACAGAGATGCTAGGAGTTCTTCTAAGGAATCACCAAAAGTTGTCGCGCCTCCGAATTTTGACCTATATTAAAACTTTGGAGCCCCCATTTAATAGTATGAACTATCGTTTCTAGTTATTAGAGTCATATCATGCTTGCCTCCTAAGTTTCTAAGTCCCTTTATGAAGGAATTCCAAGTGTCATCTTTTGTTAAGGGAAATGCCGCTCTTTGCGAAAGGGAGTCATGACACACTTTTAAGAGGTCATTCCAATGCTTTATCTTATACTAATGGATTCTATCTATTATATGGATATGCATTAGAATCATTCCCAAAGTACTGCGCATTTTCTTGTTGTAGTCAACACTAGTGTCGTAAGGTGTATCTTAAGTGTCACACTTGGAGGAAAGTGTAATCTTGTTGTCGTTGCAATGGATGCACATTGATTTTAGGTGTTAATTATTTCATTATAATGTGGTTTATCATTTTTGAGTGTGTGATCATGTTCGAGTCTTATTACATGTTCTGGTCTTATCTTTCTGTCTTAATGATCCCACACTTAGTCAATTTCTAAAGTTTTCTTGTCTTCATAAATTTTCCGACCAACCACTCATCCTCTTTCCTTTTTGAATTGCGAACTACACAGTCATAAGCTGTAGTTAGCTATCATATGCCTCCTAGAACTACACATTGCACAGTCACAAAGATCAGCCTCCCAGAACTGCGAATTCATAATCCCAGTGCCGAATCCCTGTTAGTTTCGCTTTCTCACTGTGAAGTCCTTGCCAAGTCAAGCTCCCAATGTGCACTACACAATCTCAATCAGTATTCAGGACTTGTCTCAGTGCTTGAATTACTCAACTACAAAAGTAATGGACCCTCTCCTTCTAGAAATGTGCACTATGCAATCATAATGATCAAGCCTGACTCACTAACTACCTCAACTGCACAATATTACCTTCATTCCCTTTAGCAACTATGCACTGCACATTCACGAAGTCTAGACCCCACTCCCTACCTCTTGCTCTTGTGTAATGTGTAATCCCCAACCCTCCTCCTCAACCTGGTACTCTATCCTAACTTAGTCAGAATGTTGCATGAGAAACATGGTAGATTAGGAGAATTTAGGATTGATCTCATCTTGTCATGAGTGAATTCCTTTGTAGGTGTTATTATCTTGAAATGGAAGGATGATGCTAAGGGAGGATACAAAGGAGATGCTACAAGGACACACTTATGAAGTTGAAGATGCAAAGAAATCATCAATCTAAGAGATAAAGGGACATTAGATTGCGACCGAAAATTGAAGATCAATATCACACGGAAGACTCTATATCATCCCAACCTCTTGGAGGATAAATATGAAGTACATGTAAGATCTATCATGAAGATTTGAAGATAGCAGCAAGGAGAAGAGCTTGGCATTGATACTCTCCAGTGAAGTTCTATGTCACCCTTGCCAAGTCATGGCTTCGCCAAGTGTCACCACAAGAGTCATATGTGTCATTCACATCATTTTTGGATGTAATTATGTAATTTCCAAAATGAGAAAATGTAAAATGTGTGGAAGTCAAAGGGTCACACATAGAATGTGAAAAGTCATGTAGAAGCTCAAAGGTCTCATAAGAATTCGAAAAGTCACATGGAAGCTCAAGAGTCATGAGGGAAGCTCAAGAGTCACAAGGGAGGTGGAGAGTCACCTCATTTGTTATATATACACCCTCATAGCTCAAGAAAAGGACTTTTCACCTTGGCTTCTCAAGTTAGGCATAGGAGAGAAGATTAGTCTTTTGAGAAGAAAGTAGTTGCTTAACATTCCACTATTGGAACTAGTGCTATATCATTTTAATGGTGTATGTTAGGTCCCTATACTACTAGTGTAACCCCTTATTGTTATTAGTACAACCCCCTTATTATATTTTTGTGCCCATGTAGTCCCCATATTGTTATTATTGTGCCCCATAGAAGCCCACTATTGTTATTATTGTGCCCTTACATTATTATTGTTATGTCAGCTCTGATTATATTATGACCCCTTAGACTCCTATATATAGAAAGGAGGTCTTGTCATTTGTATCATCTAAGAATTGTTCATTTGTGTAATGTAAAGGAGGTTTCTCCCTCGAAGAGGCTTATTTATAAGGCATTGATCTATCTTTTCTATCTTTTTGTGAGCTGGTTTCATAACATTTGGTATTAGAGCTTTGGATTCTAGGGTTTCGCTGCTCCAAACAAGTCATCGTAGCATTTGCACTATAACTTTTTTCTACAAAGTTTTAGAAGATAAAACAAAAACCCATTTGAGAAGAAATCGTTCTAAACCTTGGGTCCGAATATTAGATCTTTTTTCACTATATATGCGGAGATACAATCCAAGACATTTAGGGTTTCTGTAGGATCCCGAATTACATCCCAAACAGGTGACCTGGGGAAAATCGTCATAACTGTCTCTCTAAGAATCAAATTGAAATTTTGTAAGAGGACGAACTTTTGTTTTATGTGTATATTTTTTAGATCCTAAGGTCAAAATAGTGACACGTGGCACGTCATACAAGTTCGCTCTTCTGAAAAGGTATATAATCAGGTCATCTTGGGAGATTGTGCATAACCCTTTCTTGGAGAATCCAATTTCAATCAGACTGGTGGCATTGGAAAGAGGACGGAGAGGGCTACTGCAAATCGTGATTTCAGAACTGGAAGATCTGAAATTACAGAGTTACAGTCATTTCAAGAGCTCCTAAAATCAAGAAAAGCTGATATGAAGAAGTTGATGGCAAGGATCCGATAAATTGGATACTACAGATAGAGCAATATTTTGATCTACATGAGGTGAAAATGTTACAAAAAGTACGTATTGCACCTTCATATTTAGAACCAGATCAATTTTTATGCTATAAAGGGCCTTGTTCTCGTAAACCACTTGTTACATGGTCAATTTTCATGGAGGAAATGATAGGACATTATGAGGATACAAAGAGAAACACCTTCTTTAGCCAATTTATAAATCTCAAACAAAAGTGTTCAATGGAAGAGCAAATTGAGGACTTTAAAAAATTGAATATAAGGGAAAATGATATTCCAGAGAAGTAGAGGATTGATGTCACCATTGGTACTTTAAAGGATAACATTCAACATGAGGTTCGTCTTTGGGAACTTGATTCATTGGAGAAGGCATTCATGTTGGTAAGAAAAGTGGAAAGCAAAACTATGGCAACAATAAATTATACCCCTCACAACTATAAAGATGGAAGTGTTGTTTCTCCTAGCCTTCCACAACCTACAAGGTTGACACCACAACAATTGGAAGAAAAAAGAGCAAAAGAACTTTGTTACAATTGTGATAACAAATACATTAAAGGTCATAAGTGTGATGAGAAGAAATTATTTACATTGATTGTAAAGAGGAGGAAGAAAAAGATCAAGAAACATCAAAAGAAGAGGATATACATAAGGAACCAACCCCAAAGAAAGAAGAAATGAATTTGACCATATCTTATAAAGCATTGGCAAGAATTACCACTCCTAAAACTCTCAAGATAGAAGGACACGTGAAGAAGAAAAAGGTTCAAGAAGTGAAAGATCACATCGAGAAAGAAGAAACGAATCCGACCATATCTTGTAATGCATTGGACGGAATTACCACTCCTCAATCTATCAAGATAGAAGGACATATCAAGAAGGAAAATGTTCAAGAAGTGAATGATCACATCGAGCATAAAGAAATGAATCCGACCATATCTTGTAATGCATTGGAAGAAATTACCACTCCTCAAACTCTCAAGATAGAAGGACATATCAAGAAGAAAAAGATTCAAGCAATGAAAGATCACATTGAGCATCATCAAGAAGTTCTCCAACTTTTAAAGGATAACACCACTTTGGTGCAGAATCGAATGAAACAACAGGCAGATCAACATTGCAGTGAAAGAAGTTTTGATGTAGGCGATTGAGTCTTTTTACGGCTACATATCAAGCAAGCTATTTATGAGAAGGAAATGTTGGCAATACTACGTGCACTTAAGAAATGGCGACCTTCCCCAATGGGAAGACACTTCAAGGTAAAAATCGATCATGATAGTATTAAATACTTTTTAGAACAAAGATTATCTTTAGAGGAACAGAAAAAATGGGTCACAAATATGTTGGGTTATGACTTTGAAATCATCTACAAAAAAGGGAAGAAAAATGTTGCTGCAGATGCACTCTCAAGAAAGGATGAGGATGTGGAAGCATTGTTTTGTGCTATTTATATTATCCAACCAGATTGGATAAACGAAGCAAGGGATGAATGGAAGAAGGACAAAGAAGTGAGGCCACTCATTCGAAAGTTGTAGAAGATCCCAGTTCAAACAATATTGCCAGCACTTGGCGAGGAAGGAAAAATCATATTGGAACCTGGAGCAGTCACAGGAACAAGAACCCAACAGCTACGAAATCGATTAATTTTAGAGTATCTCATCAAGTGGAAGAACTTACCCGCTGAAGATTCCACATGGGAGGACAAGAATCTTATACAGAAGCATCAAGAACTACTCAAGCGTTGAGGACAACACTTTTTGAAGGAGAGGGGCATGTTATGTCCCTATACTACTAGTGTAACCCCTTATTATTATTAGTACAACCCCCTTATTATATTGTTGTGCCCATGTAGTCCCCATATTATTATTATTATGCCCCATAGAAGCCCACTATTGTTATTATTGTGCCCTTACATTATTATTGTTATGTCGGCTCTGATTATATTATGACCCCTTAGACTCCTATATATAGAAAGGAGGTCTTGTCACTTGTATCATCTAAGAATTTTTCATTTGTGTAATTTAAAGGAGGTTGCCCCCTCGAAGAAGCTTATTTCTAAGGTGTTGATCTATCTTTTCTATATTTTTGTGAGTTGGTTTCATAATAGTGTATCTTGGGACTTTCACTTTATAATTTGAAGCTCTTGGAGCAGCACACTTTCATGCATATTTCGTGAATGACTGCAAGACTATTCTTTCATTGTTAGTGATGTATGATTATGTTTCTACATATTAACGAAAATGAACTATTTCGTTGGCTTTAGTATGCATCTTTGAAATGCGTGTCTCTTGTTTTCATGATCGTTATTTCTACATGAACTATTTCGCAAGATATCTAATGATTATTTCATATTTGTGTCTGCTTTATTAGGATGGTATTACTACTTTTATCTTAAAGACTCACTTTCCTTTCCATTTTGTGAAAGAAACATTATACACTTT
This sequence comes from Pinus tabuliformis, assembly GCA_031772625.1. Lineage (NCBI taxonomy): Eukaryota > Viridiplantae > Streptophyta > Pinopsida > Pinales > Pinaceae > Pinus > Pinus tabuliformis. The sequence goes on along the minus strand of CM062811.1, from coordinate 14,201,931 downwards.
GCAATTCAATACATCACAAACCTAACTTGCTTGTTTATCTTGAAAGTATATGTGTTTCTCTTTTCTCGTTTATTGCATCTAATGAAAATATTTAATATTATGGCAAAGTACCTTATTTACTGATTGGGGATCCTACTCCAAACAATGTGAGGTCTAATTCAGACTTCATATCAAGGAGACTCTATGACCATTGGTGACATTCAAAACCATCAATAAGTGGTTTTTGGGTCCACACATGATAGATATAATGTTATTCATGGCCCAATAATAGGTCCTAATCCTCCTACATGAAGGAATAAACCCCCTACCAAACATCCTCCATTAGGGGACAACATTGAAAAACCTATACAACCACAACCATCTTGACTCACATCCTGGTGCAACATATATTTTTGATAACATTATTCCTCCATGAGCACCCTAGAGGTGATGTTGGGGGAGGAGTTATACCTCCAACCTTGTAGATAATTCCATTCAGAGAGGCCACATGGAGCCTCTTGTGACCCTCATATATGTTCGATCCATGGGGATACTTGTTATGGGATAATGGAGGAAAGTAAACATGAGAGTTTAATGGAGGTTAGTATTTTGACCATCTCTATGTTTTTCATTATATTTTCTTTCTATATCTAATTATATGTTGTTTGTAGTTTCCACACCCCATAGTATATGATGTAAGAGCATTGATTAAGTTTAGATGATCGAGAAGGTAAATTTTTTTTCTAGAGGAGTTGGTTCCTCAAAGTGTGGGATTTGTTAACTAGGTAAAGTGTTGGGTCCCTATAATACTAGTGATTACCCCATTACTATTGTAGTTGTATCCCTTATTAATATTGTTGTGCTCCTATTGTCCCCATATTGTTATTACTGTGCCCCATAGAATCCCTCTGTTGTTATTTTTGTGGCTTTATATTATTATTGTTAGGTCGGTTGGGTTATATTGTGACTCCTTAGACTCCTATATATAGAAAGGAGGTTTTGTCATTTGAATCATCCAAGAATTGTTAATTTATGTAATGTAAGGGAGGTTTCCCCCTCGAAGAGGCTGAATTCTAAGGCGTTGATCTATCTTTTCTATCTTTTTCTCGACCTGGTTTCATAACATTTGGTATTAGAGCTTTGGATTCTAGGGTTTCGCTGCTCCAAATAGGTCATCGTGGCATTTTCGCTATAACTTTTATTCTGCGACATTTCAGAAGCTAAAAAAAAAACCCATTTGAGAAGAAATCACACTGAACCTCGGGTCTGAATTTCACAGATTTTCGTGCTTTATTTGCGGAGATATGATCTGAGGAAGTTGGTCTTTTTGTAGACTCCTGAATTACATTTCAAACAGGTGACCTGGGGAAAATCGTCATAACTTTCTCTCTGAGCATCAGATTGAAATTTCATAAGAAGGTGCAGAAAGAGGACGGACTGTAGTTTCTTGTATATATTTTTTAGAACCAAAGGTGGAAACAGTGACTCGTGGCATGTCATACAAGTTCGCTCTATTGAACTAGTCTATAATCAGGGCACTGTGGGAGATTTCACATAACTCTTCCTTGGAGAATCCAATTTGGATCAGAATAGTGGCATTGGAAAGAGGACACAGAGGGCCTTTGCAGGTCACAATTTCAGAACTGGATGATTCGAAAGTACAGAGATACATCAGAGACAATATTGAGCTCCTACAAAGTGAAAAAAGGTGTGTAGATTTTTTTGAATTTTTGCTTAAGCTTGGTTTGAAAATTTATTTTAAAGGAATTCAAAGGGCATAGTAGAGAATTATTATCCATAACTGATGCCCCAAGGAAAGAAAATGCAAACACCTAGTAAGCAACCTGAAAGCTCTAGCATGACTCATGAAGAAGAGGAAGAAATGCTACATGATATATCAAAATTACAAGACCAAGTGCAACAAGTGTCACTTGCACAAAAGCTAATAGAAGCTAAGATAAATGGCGTGGAATCTAAGATAAAGGGCATGGAAGCTAAGATGGATGATTTGAAGATAGATTTGAAGACATATTTGAAGAGAGACATGACATATTTGAAGACAGATTTGAAGACAGACATGGCAGATTTGAAGATAGATTTGACAAATTTTCTACAAGAAATACTTATTAATGGTGAAAAGGTAGTAAAGGAAACTCATGATGTGAACAAAAGAAATGTTAATCATGATTTCATAGACTCTAATGTGGGATCGAAGACCCACCATATTCCAAAAATCGATATGAGGAAATTTGATGGCAAGGATCCCGCAACATGGATATTACAAATGGAGTAATTTTTCGATCTCAATAATGTGCAAAACACACAAAAGGTACGTGTTGCAACTTTATATTTGGAACCAAATCAGTTTGTATGGTATCAATGGCTTTGCTCTCGTAAACAAATTATCACTTGGGAAATTTTTACAGAAGAATTGACAGCACATTATGAGGATACAAAAAGCAACACTTTTTTTAGCCAATTGATAAGTCTCAAACAAAAGGGTTCAATAATGGAGCACATTGAGGAGTTCCAAAAATTGAACATAAGGGTAAAAAATATTCCAGAGGAGCATAGGATTGATGTGTTCATAGGGAATTTAAAGGATAATATCCAACATGATGTTCACCTTCGGGAACCTGATTCATTAGAGAAGGCATTCAGGTTAGCAAGAAAAATGGAAAGCAAAATTATGGCAACCAGGAAGCATACCACTCACAACTATAAAGATGGAAGTGTTGTTGCCCCTAGTCTTCCAAAACTTATAAGGTTGACACCACAACAATTGAAAGAAAAAAGAGAAAAAGGGATTTGTTACAGTTGCGATAGCAAATACACTAAAGGTCATAAGTGTGCCGAGAAGAAATTATTCTACATAGATTGTGAAGAGGAAGAAGAAAAGGAGCAAGAAAGGTCAAAAGAAGAGGATATACTCCAGGAACAAAGCCTAGATAAAAAAGAAATGAATCTGACCATATCTTGTAATGCATTGGCGGGAATTACCACTCCTCAAACAATTAAGATAGAAGGACAAATCAAGAAGAAAAAGGTAATAGTGTTGATTGATTCAAGAAGTACCCACAATTTTATTCATTGTAAGGTAGCAAAAGAATTGAATTGCTTCTTATATCCAGCACCAGAGTGTCAAGTGATGGTTGTGAATGGAGGAACAATAAATTTCTCTGGAAAGTGCCATAATATCAAGCTATCCATGGGAGAATATGTATTGACTAGCCCAATTCTTTCCATTCCAATGGGAGGTGCTGATGTTGTACTAGGAGTCCAATGGCTACAATCCTTGGGTACAATAGCTTTTAATTTTCAAGAACTTTTCATGATTTTTTTTGTGGAAGGAAAGGAAGTTGAATTAAGGGGTATTGCAGGGAAACTGGGAAAGATAATCAGCTCTAACGGTATGACAAAGATTCTAAAAAAGGAACAAAGAGGTGTAGTTGCACAATTATGTTCGCTAGATGTTTCCACATTGGAATCATCTATTTCTCCAGATCTCCAAAAAGTCTTGGACAATCATTCCAAGGTATTTGAGACTCCCAAAGGTCTCCCACCTATTCGTGATCATGATCATGCTATTCATATGATTCCAAGAAGTGTTCCTCCAAACATCAGGCCGTACAGATATCCCTATGCCCAAAAGAGTGAAATTGAACGTATGGTAGCAAAAATGCTAGAGGCTGGTATAATTCAACCGAGTCAAAGTTCTTTCTCTGCTCCAGTAGTATTGGTGCATAAGAAGGATGGATCATGGCGCATGTGTCCAGATTATAGGGAGCTCAACAAGCTCACTATTAAAGATAAGTTTCCCATTCCTGTCTGTTAGAGCCTAGATTTGTCTCACGCTGAAAAGGCAAGGTTCTAGGTCCACATCAAACCACGCTCAGCCTCGTAGCTAGCCCTATGAGGACAGGAGAGGGCTCTCTCCGGGTCAATCTCGGCAAAAGGTAATCGATGAGGCTCGAGATGACTAAATTTGCAACTGATCTTAGGCTAGGTATTAAGTGCAGGGATTTGATTTGGTTTTTTGTTGAAAAAATGGGAAAGGCAAATTGGGCTCGAGGATGAGGCACAGTTTCTGCAGAGTTCTGATTGGGGCAAGGAAGGCAATAGTTTTGATGTTTTAAAGTGAGTGAATGAATAGATCAGACTGGTGAGGAGCTAAGGAGAGCAAGAGAGTCTCAAGAATTCTCCTTAAACAGATGAAAACATGAAAATTTAAACAAATTCAAAGGCATAGCATAACAGTTATGGATTCTACCTTAATCACTCATTTGTTCAAATTCAGAAGAAGAAGCAGGAAAATGATACACATAACACTAATGAACTTACACTTACTCAGAGAAGAACACCATCAAAACATAAAAGCCACATGGATCCCAAACAATGCTGCAAAACCCTAGTCTTTCCTTAGCCAAAAATGCAGAGATAGAATGTACAATGATATGCCAAAGCAATCCCAAGTGTCCAACCATGAAAATGACTTAGAAATTACATAATATAGACAAGCCAAACCTATTCCCTTGCCTCTAGGGGTCGATCTCATCATTCTAGGAGTTGTTTGAACCAATTCTAAACAAGGAACTGAAAACTAGGTAGTCAAACAACTTACCCCTATATGCTAGGAAACTGATTCATTCACTCACATTTCACCTTTTGGTGAATGAATCTTCTAGAACAAGTAAAAATGTGCCAATATTACATCATGGTTATCAAATTACATCAAGAAAATTCAAGAATAACTTCAAGAAGCAAAACTGGTCAAAACTGGGCGAATTGCTAAGCTAAACAGTGAAAAACAAGCCAAAATTCTCTATGCGCCGCGCCAAAATCTGTATGCATTGTGCCACTTTGATGCTGATTTTGAGGCACTTTCTGAAGTCCAAATTGAGCCCAAGTGTTCTTGCTGGAAAGCCCTGCCTGTCTACTTTCCAACCCAAGTGGAATTTCTGAATTTGGTGCCCATTTGCCCCTCCAAAACCTCACTCTCCCAAGACTGCTTTCTGTGTGTGAAATTAGGGGCAGAGAGGTCATTTTTAGGGTGTTTTTGACCTCCTGAGGAGTCAAAACTTGCCCAAACTTCTTGGCCATGCACCAACAGTCATGATTTTTCATGAAAAATCCAAAAATATAAACTTTTTTGCATTTGGAGCCTCCTATCATAAGCGAGCGCAAGGTGGCGTGGCGCACAGGGAGAAAAACCCTTTTTTTGTACAAAAATTTGCCAAAATGCCAAATGCCCCAAATTTCTTGAAATTTGCGCTGGAGCTTCTTCATCAAGAGCTATGATGAGCCAAAGAGGTTTCGGCCAATATCTGAAGTCCCTCATCCACTTTTTGCCTCCTTAATGCTCTCTTCACCTTGATTCTCGTTTTGCACACCAAGTTCCGGGACAAGTAATGATATGTCTGCCACCTCTTTAAAGCCTCCTGGGTGCATGTCCCTCCGTGAGTGAGTCACTTTGGGTCTCCTCTTCATAGTCATATGAAGGATCAGATGACATAATTGCTGCTATATAAACTGCCTTGGAGAAATGAGTGCTGGTGATGAAACTGTGTATTGCTCTTTTATAACATAGTTGGATTCTGCCACCAAGGGGAAAAATGCAACAAGGGACTATTAGGAAGTCCCCAGTAAGGGATTAGGGGATATTAGAATAATTTTTATTAGGGAAAGGAGGAGGGTTTGAGGGGTTTTATGTATAGGGTTAGGAGATTTTTTGTAAGGGCTAGGGTTTTGGGGTTTGGGATTTGAATGTAGGAAAGAAAATATAGGATTGATGAGCTTAGTGGGGGGTAGGAAATGATGAAACAAGGGAGAAATGGGGAAGGAGGAGTGACCTTGGTAGAAAAACAAAGATTTTGGAACCCACAACAATCTTCCTTTGAGGCACTTTAGAGGTAGGGTTTCAAGTTTTTGTTTCAATCATTATCATCAATAAACCACCATCACTCAGCACAAAAATGGATGAAACATTAAGATGTCGACCCTACCTAGAAAATCCACGCAAATAAATGGCAATTTGGAGAAATTTCAATGAATTTCAGGCCTTTTAGCCCAGTGCACCGCGCCTCCCCAGTGCGCCGCGCCAGTGTAAATTTACACTGGAAAATTTCTCCCAGTGCGCCGTGCCTCCCCAGTGCGCCGCACCTTTTTGCAGGAGCCTTTTGGAGGCCTTCCCAGTGTCCAAATTGGGTGTAGGATAGCGCATTGGAAATTTCTTTGAGTATACTTTCCAACCCAACCAGAATTTTTCAATTTGGAGTTCATTTTCCCTATCAAAAATCAAATCTCCCAAGACTGGTCAAAATGTGCCAAATGAGGTTGCCTCAAGGTAGAGTGCTGTTACAATCAACTTTTGAATGCCTTCCTCAACTCCAAATTGAGCTCATGATAGCTCATTGGAACACAGGCATGGCCTAGAAAATAGGGTTTGTAGCAAGAAACTAGGGTTTGTGTGAAAATGAGGAATTTGGGGGATCTCAGTGATGGGAAGTGTTTAATAAGGTACATTAAGGATAGGGGAAGGTGTATGAACATCCGGATACAAATCTTGCTAATTATTTGACCATCCAAGAGAAATTGCCTTCAAAACCCTAGGAGAGGGAAATGAGCCTTACCTAGGCGCAACTGAAGCATGAACAAGGTGTACGATGACCCAGTGGACCCTGACATGATGATGACAACCCTCTAAATGATGGCACACTCATCTGAATGGTGACATGGACCGACATTTGGACAACTTTGAAAGGAGTGAAAACAAACCCTAGACCTAATGCCTAGTGGCCAAATTTTACTTGAAGACTCACTGAAATGACAAAATTTGACCTTGACACCTTAAAATCACTTTGTAAGAGCATGCTTGATCACTGGAGGAAGGCTGCAAAGACTGACACTAACATTGGCTCCAATGGGGATGGTAGCTCCTTGGAGGTTCCAAGAACTACAAATCTTTGGGAGAGTAGATCGTGCCTTCATCCATTGGGGAATGGAGTCAAAAACTCAAGATGAAATCCGTGACTGGAAACTGACGACTTGATGACAAAAACTGACTCTCACTCAACTAAAAACTGACTCAATACTTAAACACAACTGACAAACTAGAAATGGTGCTCAAAGTAGAGCTTATTCATCAAAACCTACTCTAACAGTTTCATTCATCACCTGATCAAGTGAAATGAAACAACCAACGCAACCAAGTAAGTATTTCGTCTGCTGTTTGAATTCTCCGCAAGTGCTCGCTTATGAACAACAAGAGAGAACTACTGAAAGGCAACTCCCATGACAACTTGGAAATAGATCCATTGAATGCTATGGATTCTCTATCCGCCTCCAAAAACACTGAATAAGGATCTTGAAATTCATGGACACTGGGACTTAGCTCATCCAATAGATTACTTCTCTTCTCTTCATACCATGAATGCAAACCTTGATCTGAGCTTTGTGACGAGACTCCTGCTGAAAACGAGAAAGAAACCAGCTGCCAGATCAAGTTTATATCAGTACACGTTTCAGGCTCACATGTAGTCAATGGAGAAGGAATTTGACTGCAAACCTCATCCAAAACATTAGCTATTGGATCATGAAAAACTTGAAAAGACTGCTGTGATGTATCCATTAAAACTGTATGACATCCTACTGGTTGTTCATCTTTTCCTTTAGAGATATTACGAAGATTCTGCCTTATAAACTGAAATGCTTCGAAACAAAAGGGTACAAAATCCTCTTGCATCATTAAATCATGTATTTCGGCTGCCACACCTTCATCTGTAATCTGACCTTCATCCTCAACATTAAAACTGAGAGATTGTTGATTTCCTACAAGCTGTTCATTTGAAGATTTACTATGCAATTTACCCTTCAAAAACTGAAATGATTCAAAACAGAAAGGTAGGGAATCTTCTTGTATCATTTGATCATATGTGCCAACTTCCATGTCTTAATGTGCAACTTGACAATCAAAGGCATTCGGGGGCTACAAATCTGGATTTGAAAAGTCTTGAACAAGGTTTTCACTGCCCTCAAGATGGTCCAAATCAAGACTTGTTGACAGCTGATTTCTAATTGCATGGAAGTTGTCTCTGATGAACTGACATGAATCAAAACAAAAAGGCAAAGATCCTTCACTTACTTCAAAATTTGCTGCACTTTCCTCGTCATTGTCATAGCTGATATGCATCAGTTGGTCACTGTATTTGAGCTGTTGTAAGTGAACTTCCTCCTCCCACAAACTAGCTGCTGATTTGTCTGCAAGATTAGCTTTTGTTTGGAGAACATAATCATCATCATACTGATCAAACTGAGGCAAATCATCAGTATAAAACACATCATCAATCATACATGTCATATCAATAGATCTCTCTTCTCCAAGATGGTCTACAAAACAATCATTGTCAGATCTATGATAATTGGGATAAGAAACAAAATGTTTTGGATCAGCCACTTGTTCTTCTTCAATCAGCGAGCCATGGGCTTGAACACTATTCTCATTCCTTGCATTGATCTCCTGCTTTATCGCTTTTACTGCACTTACCAAAATGTCAAGCTTTACCTCTAGAGATGTTGATTCCTCCGGATCTACGTTTTTCATTTCTTCTTCCTTCAACCTTGTCCTTCGGATCAGCAAGTAAGCCTCTACACTTACTGCACTATTTTGCATCGCCTCAAGTGTTGTGACATTCCTTTCTCTTAGCTGAAACTCCATTTCCGGATCAAAGGCACCCGGATAGTGCAAGAGAGCAGATCTAGGAGGAGGTCTTATATCAACCAGCGTCGAATAATAAACTTGGTTAAATCTGGCAGAAAAATGTTGTACTGTCTCCCCTGGAAATCTTTTCAGCTGGTTATACTCTTCTATAATCAAGAAAAGGTTCTGTCCGACCACCCACCTGTCGAGAAAACCTTTGACGAACTGCTGGAAATCTGAGATGCTCGCATGAGGTAGGGTTTTGAACCAACTCTTGACTTTGCCTTGCAAAGAAAGAGCAAAAAGCCTAATACTGACATCTTCTTCATCAACCTCAAAAAGGTCTAGAAAAGACTCAAAATTCTGCACATGTTTCTCAGCGTTGACATTCTTACATTCACCGTCAAATCTTGGTAAATATAGATCATAGTTTTTGGGGAAAGCATGAAGAACAGAAGGTAAAATCAGAGGCTTGTATCGATCTGGAATTTTACAAGGTGTAGGAGTATGCACAGAAGGTATAGAATCAGTCTTGGTCTCTTGAAGCTCATCATTTTGAAGATGGTCATCACAAGATTCAGAAGAAGGGTCTTGATCAAGCTCAAAGGCATGCAAATCTTTGGTATTTACCATTTTCAAAGGGAAGGAATCAAATGCAGGCCTGGGATCTTTTCTCAAGCATAGTATACTTTGCAAAGCCTTGTTAACATTCTCGGGAAAAGAGAAGAAATAATTTACAACAAAGAACAAAATGTCTTGGATGAAATTCCAACTTGAATACCTGATCTGTCCATATTGTCCTTTCATGTTTCTACTAGTTAGGTTCATCCTCCAATGGAGTCCTTGGATTTGATCTTGAAACTGATTTGGAATTGCCAGGTGAATGATTTCAGCCTTCTGATGTCTGATCGTTGTCCACCATCAACAATCAGATCTGAACTTGATACATGTACTGGGGCAATTAACAAGTTAGATGTCACGTTTACAAGCTAGACCGGAGATTGACTGAAGCAGCGTTTATCTACTTCCGCTAATGCAAAGAAAAAGCGTTTCGAAGGCTACCTGGCATAACTTCAGGCTTCGTCTGTAGCTATAAAACAAATGACATCAACAAGCAAACCATTTTCTTCCCCAGTACGGTCGCCACTATGTTAGAGCCTAGATTTGTCTCAGGCTGAAAAGACAAGGTTCTAGGTCCACATCAAACCACGCTCAGCCTCGTAGCTAGCCCTACGAGGACAGGAGAGGGCTCTCTCTGGGTCAATCTCGGCAAAAGGTAATCGATGAGGCTCGAGATGACTAAATTTGCAACTGATCTTAGGCTAGGTATTAAGTGCAGGGATTTGATTTGGTTTTTTGTTGAAAAAATGGGAAAGGCAAATTGGGCTCGGGGATGAGGCACAATTTCTGCAGAGTTCCGATTGGGGCAAGGAAGGCAATCGTTTTGATGCTTTAAAGTGAGTGAATGAATAGATCGGACTGGTGAGGAGCTAAGGAGAGTAAGAGAGTCTCAAAAATTCTCCTTAAACAGATGAAAACATGAAAATTTAAACAAATTCAAAGGCAGAGCATAACAGTTATGGATTCTACCTTAATCACTCATTTGTTCAAATTCAGAAGAAGAAGCAGGAAAATGATACACATAACACCAATGAACTTAAAATTACTCAGAGAAGCACACCATCAAAACATAAAGCCACATGGATCCCAAACAATGCTGCAAAACCCTGGTCTTTCCTTAGCCAAAAATGCAGAGATAGAATGTACAATGATATGCCAAAGCAATCCCAAGTGTCCAACCATGAAAATGACTTAGAAATTACATAATATAGACAAGCCAAACCTATTCCCTTGCCTCTAGGGGTCAAGCTCATCATTCTAGGAGTTGTTTGAACCAATTCTAAACAAGGAACTGAAAACTAGGTAGTCAAACAACTTACCCCTATATGCTAGGAAACTGATTCATTCACTCACATTTCACCTTTTGGTGAATGAAACTTCTAGAACAAGTAAAAATGTGCCAATATTACATCATGGTTATCAAATTACATCAAGAAAAGTCAAGAATAACTTCAAGAAGCAAAACTGGTCAAAACTGGGTGAATTGCTGAGCTGAACAGTGAAAAACAAGCCAAAATTCTCTATGCGCTGCGCCAAAATCTGTATGTGTCACGCCACTTTGATGCTGATTTTGAGGAACTTTCTGAAGTCCCAATTGAGCCCAAGTGTTCTTGTTGGAAAGCCCTACCTGTCTACTTTCCAACCCAAGTGGAATTTCTGAATTTGGTGCCCATTTGCCCCTCCAAAACCTCAATCTCCCAAGACTGCTTTCTGTGTGTGAAATTAGGGGCAGAGAGGTCATTTTTAGGGTGTTTTTGACCTCCTGAGGAGTCAAAACTTGCCCAAACTTCTTGGTCATGCATCAAAAGTCATGATTTTTCATGCAAAATCCAAAAATATAAATTTTTTTCATTTGGAGCCTCCTATCATAAGTGCGCGCCAGGTGGCGCGGCGCACAGGGAGAAAAACCCTGTTTTTTGTACAAAAATTTGCCAAAATGCCAAAAATGCCCCAAATTTCTTGAAATTTGGGATGGAGCTTCTTCATCAAGAGCTATGATGAGCCAAAGAGGTTTCAGCCGATATCTGAAGTCCTTCATCCACTTTTTGCCTCCTTAATGCTCTCTTCACCTTGATTCTCGTTTTGCACACCAAGTTCCAGGACAAGTAATGATATGTCTGCCACCTCTTTAAAGCCTCCTGGGTGCATGTCCCTCCGTGAGTGAGTCATTTTGGGTCTCCTCTTCATAGTCATATGAAGGATCAGATGACATAATTGCTGCTATATAAACTGCCTTGGAGAAATGAGTGCTGGTGATGAAACTGTGTATTGCTCTTTTATAACGTAGTTGGATTCTGCCACCAAGGGGAAAAATGCAACAAGGGACTGTTAGGAAGGGGAAAATAGTAAGGGATTAGGGGATATTAGGATAAATTTTATTAGGGAAAGGAGGAGGGTTTGAGGGGTTTTATGTATAGGGTTAGGAGATTTTTTGTAAGGGCTAGGGTTTTGGGATTTGAATGTAGGAAAGAAAATATAGGATTGATGAGCTTAGTGGGGGGTAGGAAATGATGAAACAAGGGAGAAATGGGGAAGGAGGAGTGACCTTGGTAGCAAAACAAAGATTTTGGAACCCACAACAATCTTCCTTTGAGGCACTTTAGAGGTAGGGTTTCAAGTTTTTGTTTCAATCATTATCATCAATAAACCACCATCACTCAGCACAAAAATGGATGAAACATTAAGATGTCGACCCTACCTGGAAAATCCACGCAAATAAATGGCAATTTGGAGAAATTTCAATGAATTTCAGGCCTTTTAGCCTAGTGCGCTGCGCCTCCCCAGTGTGCCGCGCTAGTGTAACTTTACACTGGAAAATTTCTCCCAGTGTGCCGCGCCTTTTTGCAGGAGCCTTTTGGAGGCCTTCCTGGTGTCCGAATTGGGTGTAGGATAGCACGTTGGAAAGGTATTTGAGCATAATTTTTAACCCAACAATAATTTTTCAATTTGGAGTTCATTTTCCCTGTCAAAAATCAAATCTCCCAGGACTGGTCAAAATGTGCCAAATGAGGCTTCCTCAAGGCAGAGTGATGTTACAGTCAACTTTTGAATGCCTTCCTCAACTCCACAATGAGCTCATGATAGCTCATTGGAAGGATATTTCTGTCTAGTTATCATTTGACTCATCAATCAAGTCATTTGGCCAACCAAGCTAGGAGAAAACTTGATTTTCCCAAGGTCACCTCAAAGGTGCATCAATTCTCCCGAGGCAACTGTATTTTTGACATTTCTCCAAAACCATGACACTTGTGTAAAAAGTGAAGGAATTTTTTCTTCCTTGGCTGTTGTGGACAAAAACCTCTCTCAGTTTTCCCAAATTCATCTTTTATTGCTTAGAAGCATCATTTGAGTAAAACCTACCCCGATGTGTGGAACAGGGGATTTGTTGAAATGAGGCGAAATGAAGGGGATAAGGGGCTTCTAAATTCTTGAGAAAATTTTTGGAAGTAGGGAGGGATGTCAGGAATCAGGGGAAAGTGGAATTTTAGAGATTGAGTGAGGGGAAGGGGTCCAAAAGGGCAAAACACAGGCCTGGCCTAGAAAATAGGGTTTGTAGCAAGAAACTAGGGTTTGTGCGAAAATGAGGAATTTGGGGGATCTTAGTGATGGGAAGTGTTTAATAAGGTACATTAAGGATAGGGGAAGGAGTATGAACATCCAGATACAAATCTTGCTAATGATTTGACCATACAAGAGAAATTGCCTTCAAAACCCTAGGAGAGGGAAATGAACCTTACCTAGGCGCAACTGAAGCATGAACAAGGTGTACGATGACCCAGTGGACCCTGACATGATGATGACAACCCTCTAAATGATGGCACACTCATCTGAATGGTGACATGGACCGACATTTGGACAACTTTGAAAGGAGTGAAAGCAAACCCTAGACCTAATGCCTAGTGACCAAATTTTACTTGAAGACTCACTGAAATGACAAAATTTGACCTTGACACCTTAAAATCACTTTGTAAGAGCATGCTTGATCACTGGAGGAAGGCTGAAAAGACTGACACTAACACTATCATTGATGAATTACTGGATGAATTGCATGGATCAATTTACTTCACCAAGTTGGATCTTCATTCAGGATATCATCAAATCAGAATGAAGACTGAAGACATTCCGAAAAAAGCATTTAGAACTCATGAGGGTCATTATGATTTTTTGGTCACGCCTTTTTTCCTTACCAATGCACCTTCAACATTTCAAGGTTTGATGAATTCCCTTTTCAAACCATTCCTTAGAAAATTTGTGTTAGTATTTTTTGATGATATACTAATCTACAACAAGTTTTGGAAGGATCATGTTGAACATGTTGACAGGGTGCTACAACTATTGGAGGAGAAACAATTATATGCAAAAATATCCAAATGTTTCTTTGGAGTACAAGAGGTGGAATATCTGGGTCATATTGTATCTCATGAAGGAGTTAAGGTAGACCCTAGCAAAATTAAAGCCATTAAGGAATGGAAAATCCCCACATCCATAAAGCATTTGCGAGGATTTCTTGGGTTGACAGGAATTTATCTCAAGTTTGTTAAGAATTATGGGAGAATAGCAGCACCTCTAACAACATTATTGAAGAAAGATGCATTTTCATGGACTCCAAAAGCAACAAAGGCCTTCGAACATCTTAAAGAGGCAATGTGCCAAGCACCGGTCTTAGCTACACCAGACTTCACAAAAACCTTTATTGTGGAATGTGATGCTTCAGGAAATGGAATTGGTGTTGTTTTAATGCAAGATGAAAGACCCATTGCTTTTGAAAGTCGTCCAATCAAGGGAAATTTTTTACACAAAGCTATTTATGAGAAGGAAATGTTGGCAATACTCCATGCACTTAAGAAATGGCGACCCTACCTAATGGGAAGACACTTCAAGGTAAAAATGGATCATGATAGCCTTAAATACTTTTTAGAACAAAGATTATCCTCTGAAGAGCAACAAAAGTGGGTCACAAAGATGTTGGGTTATGACTTTGAAATCATCTACAAAAAAGGGAAGCAAAATGTGGTGGTAGATGCACTCTCAAGAAAGGATGAGGATGTGGAAGCATTGTTGTGCGCCATTTCTATTATCCAACCAGATTGGCTAAACGAAGCAAGGGATGAATGGAAGAATGATGAAGAAGTGTGGGAACTTATTCGAATGTTACAACAAGATTCCAGTACATATGATACATTTAGCTGGAAAAATGATTCATTATGGTACAAAGATCGCTTATACCTCTGTAAGAATTCCCAGCTAAAACAAAAGATTCTTATGGAATTGCACACTTCTCCCTTAGGAGGGCACTCGGGATTTTTAAAAACTTACCACAGGGTCAAGCAAGATTTTTTTTGGGATGGCCTTAAATCAGATATTCAAAAGTTTGTGGCAGAATGTTTGGTTTGCCAACAAAATAAAGTTGAAACAATTAAGACACCGGGTTTATTACAACCATTATCCATTCCAAGCCAACGTTGGGAGGAGGTTTCAATGGATTTTATCACAGGTTTACCCAAGTCTGAGGGAAAGAGTGTCATCATGGTGGTAGTTGACAGACTTACCAAGTATGCACACTTTTGTGCATTATCACATCCATTTAAAGCCAGTATAGTTTCTACTACATTTATGGAAACAATTCAAAAGCTACATGGAAACCCAAAGATTATTGTAAGTGACAGAGATCCCATTTTCACTGGAAATTTTTGGACAGAATTATTTTCTTGTCTTAGTACTCAGTTAGCTCATAGCTCATCTTATCATCCTCAATCTGATGGGCAAACTGAGATAGTAAAAAAATATTTGGAAGGATATCTTCGTTGCTTTGTATCTGATAAACAGACACAATGGGTCAAATGGTTACCTCTGGCTGAATGGTGGTATAACACTTCCTTCCATACAACAACAAAAATGACCCCATTTATGGCACTTTATGGATATCAGCCACCATCCATCACATCATATTTAAGAGAAAGCTCTAAGGTTCAAGCAGTGGAACATCACATCGAACATCAACAACAAGTCCTCCAACTCTTAAAGGATAACCTCGTGTTGGCACAGAATAGAATGAAACAACAGGCAGATCAAAATCGCAGCGAAAGAATTTTTGATGTAGGCGATTGAGTATTCCTACGGCTACAACCATATAAGCAAATGTCCCTCAAGTAAGCTAAGAAGGATAATAAATTATCACCAAAGTATTATGGTCCGTACAAGGTGCTGCAAAAGATTGGTACTATGGCATACAAATTGGAGCTTCCTGCAGCTTCTCGATTGCACCCAGTTTTCCATGTTTCATGTTTAAAGAAGGTTATAGGCGACAAGTTCCCAGTTCAAACAATATTGCCAGAACTTGACGAGGAAGGAAAAATTATATTGGAACCGGAAGCAGTCACAGAAACAAGAACTTGACAGCTACGAAATCAATCAATTTCGGAGTATCTTATCAAGTGGAAGAACTTATCTGCTGAAGATTCCACATGGGAGGATGAGAATTTTATACAGAAGCATCTAGAACTACTCAAGCGTTGAGGACAACACTTTTTTTGAAGGAGAGGGGCATGTTGGGTCCCTATAATACTAGTGATTACCCCATTACTATTGTAGTTGTATCCCTTATTAATATTGTTGTGCCCCTATTGTCCCCATGTTGTTATTACTGTGCCCCATAGAATCCCTCTATTGTTATTTTTGTGGCTTTATATTATTATTGTTAGGTCCGCTGGGTTATATTGTGACTCCTTAGACTCCTATATATAGAAAGGAGGTTTTGTCATTTGAATCATCCAAGAATTGTTCATTTATGTAATGTAAAGGAGGTTGCCCCCTTGAAGAGGCTGAATTCTAAGGCATTGATCTATCTTTTCTATCTTTTTCTTGACCTGGTTTCATAACATAAAGATTAATATTGTTAAATGCCATGTAAACCCTTTTAATATTAGAAAATTTATTAAGATAGAGTAAGTTCAAGAGGTTTGTTTTGAAGCCAAAATTGGGCCATATGATCCACTTTTCACAGATCTCGAAGGTTGTCATACTTGTATTTATTCATGTTTGAATTTAATAAAGTACAAATATAGAGTGACAAGGAGTTGGAGTGTGCAAAGATTTTTGAAGATTGTTTGTATTGTTTCCTCACAATCCCCACATAGAGTGATTTATTTATTTGTTAGTTGTGTTTTTGTTTCATGGCAGAGTCTTATCAGAGGGTGTCAAAAGGGTATTCACTGTGTACGCTAAAAATTTGCAAATTCCCTATATAGAAGCCTGCATAACATAGTATAACGATTAAAGGGTCAAGACCGAGTTTTTAAAGTTTCAAGGGTTTGTTGAAGAACAATGATTGGATTGAAAAAACCAAGCTCTATTATGAGATCTCCGTCTTTGGACAGAACTTCCCTGGTGATTTCCATAAGTGAATGCATTTAGAATCATTGAGACAGACAATTGAATAACACTAGAGGGAGACAAGTAACATTAAGAATCATAGATATTTTTCATCTCGAGACAAAATTATTATCATCGGGACAAAACTTTGGAATGTTGCATGAAACAGGAAAATTCCCATCAGAGGAATTTTATCCTAGAGATTTAAAAAGGAGGTGTGGGTGGCTTTGGTTAAAAATCATCAGATTCCGAGATCTATTTAAATGTTCGTGCCTATGTGCTAAGGCATAATCTTGAAAGGGTTTTGAGATTAAGTCTTATGGTCATGTTGTTAGTAATATCACACAATTCACATTACTAGTTGGGATCTAAGCGATATTTAAAAAAGGAGTTGATGGTGACGTTGATGAACAAGTGGGTTCAACAGTTGGTGGAAGGGAATACCCTTTTAGGAAGTAATCCATCCTGAAATTTTTGAAGGTAGGAAAGTTTCACATCAAATAAAAAACTTTGGGCTCTAAAGTTGTGGTCATGGGCATGGTCATATATCCCACATTTGAAGATGTTGGTGTTAAGTTGTTGAGTTTGGTCGTGTGAGTTATAATATTATAAGCCTTGGACCAGTGGTTTTATAAAGGTACTCCCCCCTTCCCCTTGGATCTTATATTATAATCTCCACATATATATATATATATATATATATATATATATATATATATATATATATATATATATATATATATATATATATATATATATATATATATATATATATATATATATATATATAGAAGCACTCAGGCTTATACATTATGTGAACGGGGATGGTCTTGAGGTCGAGAGGTTTGAAGAGTGAGGAGGTGATGGTCGTCCATGCGGGTTTAGGGTAAAACCCTAGGGTTTTACTGCAATTTACTGCAGGCTACTAGAACCCTGTACCGTCACCGCCTATTGCTGCCCGCCGTTTCCGTTTCCTTACCCGTCGCTTTCGGCTGTCGATTTCTGGCTGGGAACATGGGGGACACTATGGAGGTTGAAGAGGTCGATTATTCCGAGGAGCCCTTTCTGGACCGTGTCATTTTTGGAAACCCTTGTTTCTCCTCGTCGGTATCTGCCTCACTTCCATTTCCTGAACCGGCACCGCCCTTATCGTTGCCAGTGGTCTCTTTCCCTGGGCATTGCTCTGTGCCTCCTCTCTCCGGGTCGCTCTCGTTTGAATCACCTGCTTTGGATGTCCCTCCCCTTTCACCGGGTACCCTGCACATATTATCTGCGAACACCCCCCCATCGCCCTCATTTGACCCTCATCCGTCCTTTTCAACGTTTTTCTCTGTGCCCCCTGTGGACATCCCGGTTTCTGTAGTGGAAAACCCTCCTTCCTTGGCTCACCTACTGTCGGGTTGCTTTGAGACCCCCGTGGTGAAGGTTAAATCTGCAAAACTTACCCCCCCAGAAGGCGTCCCAAACCCTTTGGTGGACCACCCTTCTGCTCCTCGCTCGGGAAAGAGGAAGACCAAGTGCGTAAAGGCTACCACAAAGGATATCACCATCAGATTTGGCGAGACCTCTGCTATAGGGGAGGCTGCTATTATGGCTAGTACGGTGCTCGTTGGACATGTGCGAGGTAGAGCGTACTCGGCCAACAGACTGACCCAATGGGTCAGGGAGATTTGGGGTGGCTTGCTGAAGGAACTGCCTGAGGTTCATGTCCTGCCCAGGGGGTGGTTCTCTTTACACTTTGCAAAGGAAAACTACACTGATTTGGTACTTGCTAGGTACTGGCACATCGAGATGGCTCCGGTCCTCCTCAAGCGGTGGAGTCCGTTATTTGACCCTGAGCGAGAACAAATCGGGGCAGGACCTCTTTGGGTTCGCTTGCCAGGGCTCCCATTACAGTACTGGTGCGAGGAAGTCTTTATCAGGATTGGAAATGCTCTGGGCACATATTTGGACCACGACCGTACCTTTGTAGAATCGAAAAATTGAACCCTTGCTCGCATTCTGGTCCACTTGGACACTCGCGAGGGTCTGGAGGAGAAGATTACACTTCAGTGGGGAAAGTACATCAGGGTCCAGATCTTGGATTACGAAGGGGTTCCGTTTCGCTGCAGATGCTGCCACAAGGTGGGACATCTCTTCAAAGATTGCCCGCTCAACAGGAAATCAGAGGATACCCCAAAGACAACACCTATTCCATCCAGAGTCAATTCGTTGGCTAGTTCACGTCCCCTTGCCACAGGTCCTACCCCTTCGGCAAATTCTCCTATTCTCAAGTCGGTGGAGGCTGGGCACAGACCAATATCGCCACCGCTGACCAGGGCTCGAGCTGCTGCTGAAGCCGCGAAAGTTTTGGGTATTACTCTGATCTCTTCTACCTCATCTTTTGATTATAGCACATCTGTTGTTGCATCTTCTGTTCATACCTCCATGGCACACTGCATCATGTCGACCCCTCCTCTTATCGCCACTACTGCCCCCTCTCTGCTATCACCTTCTACTTCCTCCATCTCGCCATCATCCTCTGGGGTCTCACCTTCACATCATTATTTCCTCCGCTCCAGAACCCTCACCAATGGTACCCTGGTTCGACAGACTGGTTTAGGCCTCACCCTTCCAGGCTCAGTTCCATTGTCATCCCGGGGAGGAAGTCTAATCTCTCCAAAGCCATAAAGCGAGCTGGGGCGGAGGTAGCCTCTGGCTGCCAATCCACTCTTGATGGGGTCCTTAGAGCTGTGAATACCCCGAGAGGAGTTCCCCCATGAAGTGTCTGTCTTTTAACTGCAGGGGCATGGCTAGTGCCTCCAAGAAACTAGCCTTGCAGAGACTTTTTGAGGTAGAATCGATTGATATTATTCTGCTACAAGAAACACTTGGTCTGGCTGATCACATCACCCGCTCCCTACAATCTCTGGCCCCGAGCTGGACTTTCGTGGCTATGGATGTTGTAGGGAGATCTGGGGGACTGGCCATTGGATACAACCCTTGTTCCATCAGGGTTGATGCATCATGGGGGGGTTCTGGATTCATGGGCATTGATATTTTCTCGGCTGAGCTCGGTAAAAACCTTCGGATCGTGAATGTATATGGACCCTGTCATCAGAGGGAACATTTCTGGCAACATTTTTTAACCCTCTCGATCCTTGCTTCTGATCACATTATCATCGGAGGAGATTTAAATTTTTCCTTGGGGTTCAGAGAATCTTGGGGGTCTTCGGCACAGGTGGATGCTATCTCAGGGCACATGACAAATCTTTTGGAACAGACAAATTTTGTAGATGTTCCCATGCACAAACCTCTTCCCACTTGGAGAAATAGAAGGGTGGGTGAAGCTGCACTGGCTCGTAGACTAGACAGATTTTTAATGAAGAGCCCGCTCTTACAGCATCTGCACCACTACAAACAATGGGTGGGCTCAGGGGGCATATCGGATCATTCCCCTATCTATCTGGAGATCCATGGACCTCACCAAAAACCTAAAGCCCCATTTAAATTCAACCATGTCTGGTTGCAGGACCCTCTATTAATTGGGCTAGGGAGAAGCTTATTCGGGAGAACTCACAGCTGGCCCAAATTGAATCTGAGCTGAGCTCTTTGCTTGATGAAAGAAGTCTGGGATTCATCTCTGCGGAAGAAAAGTCACATTTGATTGAGTTGGAAAATCAGAAGGCACACATACTAAAGGAGCACGAGGAATCCCTGAGATTAAGGAGTAGAGCCATATGGCTGAAAGCTGGTGATGACAACACTAGGTTCTTTCAAAACTATGCAAAGGGGAGAAAGGTTTCTAATACCATTTGGAATCTTCCTCTACCTGAGGGAGGCTTTGCTAACTCTTTCAACAAGCTCTCCCACCTTGGCACTACTCACTTCCGGAACCTTTATAAGAGCCCTCCTGGAGCAAATCTTGCTGATATTATCAATGTGGCTGGTCATTTTCCAAGATTTGTCAATGAGGATGAAGCAGAAGAGCTTTATGCACCAGTTACTTCTGGGGAACTTGAAGGCATGTTAAAATGGTTCAAGAAGGACAAGAGTCTAGGCCTAGATGGCTGGACCATTGAATTCTATCTTGCTTTCTATGAGATCTTGGGGCAGGACCTATTGAAAGTTGTGGAGGAGAGTAGAACTACAGGATCTCTATACCATGCCATCAACTCAACTTTCATTGCTCTCATTCCTAAGTCTGATTCTCCATCCTCTTTCGATGATTATAGGCCTATATCCTTGTGCAACTGCCTATACAAGATTATATCTAAGATCATTGCTAACAGACTTAGGCCTATTCTCTCCCGGCATATTGCACCACAACAATTTGCCTTCCTTGATTCCAGACAGATTCATGAAGCCATTGGATCGGCTCAGGAAGCCATCCATTCAATTTGGACCAGACATCTAAAGGGCATCATTCTCAAAATTGACCTGTCCAAAGCTTTTGATCGGGTCAGCTGGCTTTACATTAAGATGCTTCTCACCCATTTGGGATTTCCTCATAATTACATTACATGGATCATGGCCTGCATTACCACACCCACTTTCAGTGTCCTCATAAATGGCTCGGCTTCTCATTTCTTCCATTCTGAAAGGGGGCTTAGACAAGGCTACCCACTATCTCCTCTCCTCTTTCTAATTTTCATGGAAGGTCTCAGTTGCCTAATTGCATCGGCTAAGAGGGAAGGAGACCTTTGTGGCCTCAAGATTTCTGACGATTGTTTTCTTACTCATCTCCTATTTGTGGATGACATGCTTATCTTGCTGGATGGTAGCATTCGGGATTCCCATACTTTCTCCAAGATTCTACTCCTTTTCTCATCCGCCACTGGGATGCTAGCTAATCAATCAAAATCTACCATCACCTTTGCTCGAACTTCCATCCATGAATCCCATTTTGCACATCAGCTTTTTCCTTACTGTATCCACCCTTTGGATAGAGGTCTCAAATATCTGGGATTTTGGTTAAAACCTACCTGTCAGAAGATTGCAGATTGGGTCTGGCTTGTTACAAAACTGGAGAAAAGACTGTCCATCTGGAGTCATAGATATTTATCCAGGGCGGGCAGGCTTGTCCTTATCAAATCGGTCCTGGAGGCTACCCCAGTTTTCTGGATGGCACTTGCATGGATCCCTAGGAATATCCTATCTCGTCTGCAGCAACTGTGCAACCGATATCTTTGGAATGGGAATCAAGACAATTTTTTTTTTGCTTGCTTGGATTAGCTGGAAAAAGATTGCATTGCCAAAGAAATGGGGAGGATGGGGTTTAAAAGATCTCCCTCTATTTGTGCAAGCCCTTGCTGCAAAAATGGGATGGACCCTGCTGACTGGTCAAAATCTATGGTCCTATATCTCATATCATAAATACATCTGGTCACAGAATATTATGGATTGGGTTCGACTGCCTAGTTGGCTGACGATAGGCATCTCATTCGTGTGGAAGGCACTGCTTCATTCCCTTCCTCATATTAGAGACAATCTGGTGTGGAGAATTAACGATGGTTCCCTGGCTCGGATTGGTCTGGATCCTTGGATTTGAGGTGGAGGAAGACGTCTGCTTTCTAGAGACATCATATAGTATATTCACTCCCATGAGATCAGGGTTATTTCACACACTGCAGATCTACAAAACACAGGTATTTTTTCACAAGCATGGAAATCTGCTCGTCAACTTGATCTACCCCCTCGATGGCACCTGGAATGGCAGGATTATATATCTGTGCTATCTGAATCTCACATCAGGATAAAAGAGGGCCTGGATGAACTAGTATGGTGTCAGGCGGAGAATGGCATATACTCTCCAAAGTCAAGATATATTTCCTTGATTCACCACAAAAGGTCACAACATATTTCAAGTTGGTGGAGAAACATTTGGAAACTCATAGCACCACCGCACATCAGATTATTCTTCTGGTGTATTCTTAGAGATAAAGTACCCACGGGGGAACACCTTTCTCACAGATCTTTTTATGGGCCAACTTGGTGTATTCTATGCAAATGCTCATCCGAATCGACCGATCACCTCTTTCTGCATTGCATCGCCCTGCACTCTCTTTGGAAAGTCATATCCTCCTCTATTCGATTTACTGGGCAATGGGTTGGCAATGATCTTGGCAGTGCTTGGGATGACTGGTCTAATAGACACAAGGGATCCAAACTACAGAGCCTCCCCTTGATTGTCAATTGGTATATCTGGCTGGCCTGTAATCGCTTCATATTTGATAATAGACCAGCGTGTTGGCCTCACATTGCGGCTGGTATAATCTCAGCTTATAATGAATTGTCCGACCCTCTGCCACCCAGAGAGCGCTGACCACATGCTCCTCCTATCATTGACAAAAGCACTCCTTGGGCTTTCTTTGATGGTGCTGCTAATCATCGGGGCTGTGGTGGAGGTTTCATTCTTTATATCAGTGATCAACACTTCTACAAAGTCAAGATGGGTTTAGGAGTTGGAACCAATAATTTCACGGAACTCATTACCCTCCGCCACTTACTGCATTTCTCCTTGGGGCACCATTGCATTTATTTAAATATTTTTGGGGACTCAAAGATCATCTAAACTGGTTCAATGGCATTACTGCATGTCACATACACACACTCAGTAATATATTGAATGAAGTTAATATATTCAAGGCAGAA
Source organism: Pinus tabuliformis (assembly GCA_031772625.1). Classification (NCBI taxonomy): domain Eukaryota; kingdom Viridiplantae; phylum Streptophyta; class Pinopsida; order Pinales; family Pinaceae; genus Pinus; species Pinus tabuliformis. The sequence continues at coordinate 14,178,632 of CM062811.1, read as the reverse complement.
TTTAACAATATCTCTTGCAATCATATCTACAGGGAGCATAACTGCAGTGCTGACCAACTATCCAAGGAGGCCTCGGCATTACCCAGAGGAGAGTGGTTGATACAAGAACAGAGGGGGACAAATGAATACCACTATTTTCATCAGCCATATATAGACCAGCATTACCAGAGGGACATAAGCCCTTGATCACTATCTGTTTTTTTGTTAAATACTGTAAAAACTCAATAAATTTTGTTAATGTACATAGGCATATATAATAGTTTTCTATTCTGAAACGGGCCCTGCGTGGCTTATGTACAGGCTTATACAAGCATATAAAAGATTTTCACAACTGATATTATGGCAGATCGCCCTGCGTGGTGTATCTGGACAGCTCATAGTTTATTTTTGTGCCAGTTCGTGGTGACTCAGTTATAGCATATGCAACAACATCTACAATATGTAAATTTTCTATGAATTAATGAAAAATTACGGATTTTTCCAGTGGAAAATATATATATATATATATATATATATATATAACTTGGTGGTTTTTCAAAGGAATTCCTCCCCTCGGCTTATATTACGAAGATTTTATTGTGGTGGTTTTATATTGGATTTGGGGGTTTGATATAAATTTGACTAAGTATGTACATATTTTAAATTAAAGACCTATGCCTACACTAATATCCCTGCAATGTCGATAGATGCAACAATGCCAACTTTAACCATTGATGCAGTAGTAGCAGATGCAACAGTAGTAACAACCTAATCATTTGTGTACCACACACTTAGGTATGGTGAACTAAAATGATCCTTTCTTGTAGAATTTGTCATATTTTCTCAGTCCATATGATAGATTATTTTAGTTTGAATGTGCTTTTAGTTTAGGTATAATAATGGCATTCATTTAATGTTTCTATAGATTGTAGTGTCATGTGATTAGGGGCCATGTCCACTTGGGATGGACATATCATCACCTTCACAGGTATCATGTGTCAAGTTAAATCTTGTTTGAATATTAATTTTTCTATCGTTTTTTGATTAAATAACTAAAATATTCTAAATGTCTATGTAGGTTGGCTCATTTTGTTGTAGGTTGATAATATCACTACCATACCCTCCACCATGACTCACTTTTCACCCATATTTTCTCCTAATCTATAAGGAAACCTTAGCCATTAGCCACCTTGAACCAATTCTTGGGATACCACTTTCCTCCCCTAGGGTGCTTCCATCCTCGGTATAGCCCACAGGGATTTATCACTACTCACCCCTATTAATCTACTTACATAAAATTTTGGCACAAACCATTGCATCATTTCTCCTCCTAAAAATGGCTAAAAATTCCCATTAAATAGCTAAGATATTATTAAATCTTAATTAGGTGGGGTCCCAGGACAAATAAGTGGTAGAAACATGAAATCATTGCACAATCCCTATTTTTATTTCAGCGGGTGGTGCTCAGTAAATTCTACATTTCCTCATATTTGTTTGTGTTCATAATGCATGCATGATGGTATTGATATACTTATGAACATTATTGTCAATATGCTATTTTCGATATATAGTGTTATAATAAGTTTTACATTATTACAATACACTTGCATGCATGCATATATACTTTTTCTTTACTATCGTACTGACAATATTAGTGACTCCATGAAATTAACAACTACAGTCTTATTATGCTCATATTTTGCCCTCATTTTTAAAGTCAATCTTCGATATGCAATAATTGTGGATACTCATTATGCTCATACTTTGCCCTCATTTTTATAGTCAATCTTCAGTATGCAATAGTTTTAAAGTCAATCTTTGGTATGCAATAATTGTGGATACTCATTAAGCTCATACTTTTCCCTCATTTTTATAGTCAATCTTCAGTATGCAATAGGTGTGGATACTCACAATTATGCTAATACTTTTCCCTCCTCATTTTTGTAGTCAATCTTTGGTATGCCATAGTTGTGCATACTCACTCCTCAGGCCACTCATGTTCATGTTGATAAGGACATTACAAATATAAAGGTTCAAACATGCAAAGTGTGCATATACACGTGGTTGTAAAACTATATTATTTAAAAACATACCATAGCCCTAAAGGAATGGGCACAGTGATGAAATGTTGTAAGAATGGTTACATGTTATAACCAAAGTCATTAATATCCATGAAGTGTACTAAAATATTCAATGTGTTGAAAGTAACAGGTCGTGGAGGGTATTTCTCTCACTAAGTGTGAGATCATAGTGGAAAGGTGACATAATAACCATGCCATTCAAGCCATCTATCAATGTTCTTAATTTATATGCAATTGGCCTACACCATATAATATACAACTTTGTGACCGTATCCATTGTGAATGTGGTACAAAGATCCAACTAACTCCATGAGAAAACTGCACATATGAGACCTTGGTTAAATGTTATAACATATTTAATGGATTGAAGATGTGATGTGAGTATTAATGCTTGAATTAAATGATGAGGTTTTTTTTGTTAAGCCATAAATACAAGCCACTAGGGGTTATGAGGCCAATCATATGACAAAAGATCTAATCTCTTTCGAATTTTCGGAGACATGACATGCCCCATAGCTCGAGGAGCACATCAAATAAGGAATTTAATGTGTTGTTTCAGTTCTTAAACCAGAGGAAAAAAAATAGTTCCCTCAAAGCCAAGCTCATAGGACCCTGTAATTCTTATCTCTAGCCTAGAATTGCAAAATAAAATGGTTAGCAACTAAAACGAAGGAAAATAAAACTTGCAGTTCACTGGTATTACCAACAAGTTAGCCGTTGCTTTGAGTTAGTTGTTTTTCATATGAATATTAGACTTTTTTATGTCTATTGAACTTGATGCATGAGTTAATTCCCTACACATTTTTTACATTTTTTTTAATCCCCTTGATTCCTGTTGTCATGCATACAACAGATTAATATTTTTTGCTCTTTTCCCATCTTAATGATAAAAGATAAGTCTATTCACTCTCTACCCATGATAAATATGAGTGCACCTTGCTTGAAAATTTTCTTGTGTGTTTCCCAAGTAGCCACACCATGCCTCTCTCCAACACTTCAATAAGATTATATCTATGCTAAGAATAACATGAGTTCGTTTGACATAACCTCCCACTAGACACATCATGCTTGTGCATTGTATAACAATTCGATCTCCCATCAGATTCTTCCAAAGGTCGACTACTTCTGTCACTCACGACTTTCATTTTTCTTATTCAATTTTGTGCTTCATGACCATATTTGACAAGACACTAGTAAGTCATGCACCTTCACTCTTGAACTATGATTTCTCACTGCCCAAGTTAACGCATATCAAACTTTGCCATGATACACATGAATTTTATCTTGTTTGATGGTCATTCACTATATGTGCCATGACATGCCCTATAATCATGTGCACATTGATTATAATTCCCTAGCCATGACATAAATTATGTGTTTTCAAGTTTGGAAGGCATGTGAGTCTTTCTCCCTCTTTATGGCATATATAGTCCCATGACCACATTTAAAAAAAGGGCCAGCTTTAAACATTTGCACGACCAAGTTGCAAACCACGTATTAACTCCTTTATGAAATAGATACCTTCTCTTCCATATAGTGAAATCACGATATACACCATCCTATCTACATATAGTCACATTTATTCAGCCTTGTATTGGTTAAACGATGATCATGACCCACAATACAAACCTAATGGGTCATTTTTTTGTATTCATATGTTTTACCCACATGGTAAGCTTGACTGTGACAATAGAAATATTTTATGTAAGATTATCATCAATCTAGTCACATTGCAACATAAAACCACATTTGATTGGCATCCCTAAAAGTCATCCCACCATGTCCATGCCATGCATCTCCCTAAATTGATGCCCCCAAACCTGGACCATTGGCATGTTTTAGTCTTAGGTATGTAAGATAAAAGTACTTTTGTTAGACTCTTGATCGAAGTAATATGTGACTTTACCCAATGGCATGTAATGTAAATCCATAAATTATTTCTAGTACCTATGAGGCTGTCAAATTAAAATTATATCTCATGGTTAAGGGAAACTAAAACTCTAGCATTTGGATTTATCAATAAGACATAAATTCATTCATACTCACCATTTTTTGCTTCCCATTGTAGCAACATTCCCCGTTGCAAACATTTTTATCATCACTCACATAGTAAAGTGTTAGGTGTGATCATCTCCAAGTAGGTTATTATTTTTACTCATACATCTACTCATATAATTATACTCAGTCTTTGTCATGAACACCCTTTTACCTTGATACCTATGGCCACTATGATAAAGTAAAAAATAAAATAAAAAAATTTAGAGTATTGCTGCTACTCAAATGCAAACATTTTATGAATTTCCTTTCCTCTTTGTGAGACACATTTTCTATATAGTATGTCTTATTAATCAGCCATGCCCCATTTTGTGCCATAAAAAATAATACTAGTTACTTTTATTAGCACATGGAAACCCCTTCACATCATTTTTGCTCTCAGTTCGATATTATTTTAACAAGAAATCCACTTTGGCATCGAAATGTTTTATTACTATTATCATATCTATTATCTCAATGTATGCATGAACAATTCCCTCCCCTTTGTTACATTTTCCCCTTGAATGGGTGTACACAATACTCTAGCATCCATGTGGAACATAACAATAAACAATATTTTATTTCACGATTTTATATTCAAAATATTAATGGTTGCATGACAAATTGATTTTATTAGAATACATTATGAGCTTCATTAATAGAGGATCAAGGGGAAATCTAAGAGGACTAAACAAAATAAATAATATGACATGGAGGGTAAATAGAAATAAAATGATAATATTTTCTATTCCGTTTGACACAAATTTTAAGGAATTCGACTAGCTAACTCAAACTGGGCACTCGTACCTTGGAGGTCCTTCTCCCCCTCCTCCTACTTCACATGCTTCTCATAACATTCCTCTGCCCCATTCTAATATAATGTAATTTCAAGAACATCAACCACCCCAACAACTTGTTTATTGGAGTAAATATTACACTGAGAAGGGAGAGGGGGATGGGAATCAATGTGACAACAAATTCATATTTTCAAAACCATTTCATTAATAATGAATATACAGTAGTGCATTAGTAAATAACAATCATCATAGTAGTGAATGAAACTATGCATCAAGTAACAATCATCACATCAACACACGAGAACACCAAATTTTACAAGGAAACCCTTGTGAGAGAAAACCACAAATTCTTTTGGTCTTCTTCAATTTGATTACATGTATTTTCAAGCACCAACCTATTAGAGTTACCCACCCCCAAAATAAAATTTGTAGGCACCAACCTGTTGGAGGTACCAACCCCCAAAATGTGCAAGCACCGACTTGCAATAGGCTACAACTTGAGTGAGGCACCATACCTCAGCGGAGGCACTCACCTCCTTCTTCAACCTAATGTGGACCACTTTTCACAATATTTTAGACTGGATCTACAAGGACCACAAATAATATAATTCTCAGAAACTGATCATACCACTACTATCACAACCTTGTTCATCAAGCACTAATTTTTTCATGCCCTTGTAGAAAAACCTGTAGATTCACAAGCTCATGTAATCTACTAAAACAAGAGAGAAGAATCTACTTCTACTCTTTACAACGGAAGCCCATAAACATCAAGCAAACAATAATCAATAGAGGAAGAGAATCAAAGGCACATAACACAATAAATATCTGGGGAAAGCCACAGCTCAAAACCCCACTATTTGTTTTGTATTAATTTGGAAAATCAAGATGAAATTACAATGCTTGTTCTCTCTATAACAATCCCAACACTCAGCAAATTCAATCTCCAACTCATAAGCAAGCTCAAGGCCAAATCTTAGCCAATTCAAAAGCTCTCCAAGTCTCTATTCTAATGTGTAATTACTATGAAGGATAGCTTGTATTTAAAGCCTCTAAAAATAGCGCAATCCCTCAAGGACCAGTTCCTAATTGCATGCACTGGCAGTGCAACTCAGAAAAATCTAAAACAAATAGTACATTGTCCCTGCACTCTAGTCTCAACTGGGTCTTTCTCAGAATCAACATGCATGAGTTTCTGATGGTGGAATCTTCAGTTAACTAGAGTAGCACTAATTAGGTCACTAGTGTCCCAACTGACTGTTTACTCACTATTAGTTCTGTTAGTGTCAGTCTTTGCAGCCTTCCTTCAGCGATCAAATATGCTCTTTCAAAGTGATTTTGAAGTGTCAAGGTCAAATTTTGTCATTTCAAAGAGTTTTCAAGCAAAATTTGGTCACTAAGCATTAGGTCTAGGGTTTGCTTTCACTCTGTTTAAAGTTGCCCAAATGTCAGTCCATGTCATCATTCAGCTGAGTTTATCATCATTCATAGGGTTGTCATTATCATGTCAGTGTCAAATGAGTCATTTTACACTTTGTTCATGCTTCATGTTGCGTCCAGGCAAGGTCATTTCCCTCTCCTAGGGTTTTGAAGGCAATTTCTCTTGGATGGTCAAATCACCGGCAAAAATTGTTTCCAGATGTTCATACACCTTCCCCTACCCTTCACCTACCTTATCAAACACTTCCCAACACTCAGATCCCCCAAATTCCTCATTTTTGCACAAACCCTAGTTTCTAGCTACAACCTGGCAATTTTCTAGGTTTGGCCTGTGTTTTGTCCTTTTCGACCCCTTCCCCTCACTCAATCTCTGAGATTCCACTTTCCCCTGCTTCCTAACATCCCTCCCCACTCCCAAAAATTTTCCCAAGAATTTAGAAGCCCTCTATCCCCTTCATTTCGCTCCATTTCGACAAAATCCCTTGTTTCACACATCGGGACAAGTTTCACTCAAAAGCTGTTTCTGAGCAATCAAAGATGAATTTTGCAAAACTGAGAGAGGTTTTTGTCCACAACATGCCAAGGAAGAAAAACCTCTTTCACTTTTTACACAGGTGTCATGGTTTGAGAGAAATGTCAAAAATACCGGCGAGAACGAAGGTGCTCCAAGGACGGTTGGCCAAAGCACAAAAACGAAGGAAAACGCCCGATCCACTCCAAACTTTGGCCAAAGCCTCTTTGACTGAGCATGGTACTTGATTGGGGACTCCCAGCCCAAATTTCAAGAAATTTGGAGAAAATTTTGTCATTTGTGAATTTTTTGTGCAATTTACAGGTTTAGGCCATTGGAATGGTCTCACCCCGGGTGAGACCATTTTGGAGGACTGCTCGGAATTTTGAAAACTTGGCATTTTTGGAAAGGGCATGCAAAGAGAAAAATTACCAATACTTGGGAGAAGCCTAATTTTGAGATTTGAGCCTCCAAAAGCTCAAAATACATCAAAAAAATGACTTTCTGCCCACTTTTTGAGTTGCAGAAAGTGACCTTGGGAGAATTGATTTTTGAGGGGTCAAATCAACTCCAAATCCAGAAATTCCACTTGGGATGGAAAGTAGACAGATCAAGATTTCCAATGAGCCATCTTGCACCTGATTTGGACCAGTGGAACCCACTCAAAAACAGCTGTGAAGGTGCGCGACTAGAACTTCCAGGGGCGCGACCAGAACTTCCAGATTTGCCAGAATTCACATTTTTGGTCAAAAAACACTGTTTTGACTATGGTTGACTATTTTTACTTGTAGATGATGGATAAATGTAATATTTTCATGGCACTTTGGTAGATTTTATCTTTCTTTACCCTTCTAGAAGCTTCCATGATGTAAAAAGTGAAAAATTAATGCATGGATGAGTTAGCTAAGTAATAGAGGTAAGTTGTTTGGCTGCCTATTTTCTAGTTCTTAGTTTAGAATTAGTTCAAACTGCTCCTAGGAAGCTGAGCTCGACCCCTAGAGGTGGGGAAAGGAGTTAGATGGTCTAGATGGTTTATATTATGCTCTCTCCTTCTCATTTTCATGGTTGGACTCTTGTGTAAGGAAGCTTTATTGTATATTGTGCATCTATTTCTGCAATTGAAGGCAAGGAAAGCCAGGGTTTTACAGACATCTTTGAGGATTCTTGTGGATCTGATTGTTGATGGTGTGTTCTCTACATGTTCTTGTAAGTTTGTTTATGTGTTTCACATCTCTCTTATGCTTCTAAATTGGACAGATGAAGTGGTAAAGTTTGAACTCATGTTTTGACATGCTCAGCTTTTTAGTTTGTTCAATTTTAATGTTTTCTACTATCTAGAGAGGATTCGAATTGTGTGTTTGCCCTCTTTAGCTTCTCCTCTATCATCTCTGATCATCCATCTCAGATTAAGACATCAGCACTCATTCCTACCTTGCCCCTTAGATCCCCCTGTGAAAACTGTGCTCAATCCCCGCACTTTGAATTGCACTTCCACCAATTGCCACAAAACCCCCACAAATCATCAAATCAAACCCCTTATCAATTTACTAGCCTAAAATCTTTATTCTTAATTGGTCAGCCTAATCCTATTGAAAGATCTATCAAATCTGACCCGAGAGAGCCTTCTCATACCTCGTAGGGCTAGCTACGAGGTGAAATGGTTTGATGTAGCCTTGAGAGTTTGTCTATCTCAGCCTAGGTGAATTCCAAGCGCTAACAAGTTCTTGAAATTGATTGGAACTAGTTTAACTGGACTTAACTCAATAAATTGAGTTAACTAATTACAACTCATTCATAACTCATCCTGAACTCCTATAAGTTAGGGAGAACATATACATGTCTTCTAAAAGACTTCCAATTCGAATTTCCTAAATTAATTAAGTTAATTAAACTTAATTAATTATTTTCAAATTGCTATGAGAAAAGAATTCTATTTTAATTCACAGTTTAATTCAAGGACAAATTAAACTGGAATTTCTTGTTGCCATTTCTCAACAACCCTTTTCATCAATTTGTCATCAACATGTTCATTACAACAACCTTTTCATCAATATGGTACCATAACACCTTTCCTGGATCCTGTTTTGGTCATACATACAACACCTTCTCATAAACATTGAAACCTATTCATAAGCCCCAAAACAAAAAATATAGCTTTATAGCATCAAGAATACATATTCATGACTCTTGATAACCCTTGGAAATATCACAGCTAAGTTCTATTCATTTCCCCTTTTATAGAATTCAATTTGGCTTCAAAATCACCCCCAAAACCATATAAAACCATATAATAAATTAAGTGTTTGACAAAATGGCCCTTTCAGGGTGTGTTCTACAAAATGATATTTTCTGGAAGCAATTCTACAAAATTCTCCTCTCTAGTCTGCCTAACTATTTGACAAAATGTATTTTGTGGGCGTAAATAAAATACAATTTTTTTGACCTCAACCAAGTTCGAACTTGTAACCTCTCCCAAACAAGCACTGTCAAAACCAATTTAGTTATAGATTCAATCATTCATGTTACCCAAAAAATACATATTTAATGATCTAGACCATTTTTCCCAAAGTAAAGGATAAGCCTTTGGGCTTAACCATGCATATTAAACATATCTGAAGATACAACCATTCAACAAAATGGAGCTCACAACCTGTGCCTTTGGGCCAATGCACAAAAATAGAACTTTTGAATTGTGCTTTTGGGCCAATACACACAACATGTGCCTTTAAACCAATGCAACACAATATAATTCATGAACTGTGCCCTCGATTCAATACTACATAGTTCACAACCTGTGCCTTCAAGCCAACACAACAAAGTTCACAACTTGTGCCTTTGGGAGATTGATGCAGGAGCATCTTACCTCCAAGTCAAAACACATTTTGACTAGATCAGGGATCTTTCGTTTACCAAGGGATTTGGTTCCCCAAATTTAGTTTAATTGTTTAATTGAATGCATTTTCCTATGTTTCTTATATGAGTGAGTTGAGATGTAATTGAATCCACTCTTTGAGTAGATCTCGAGAGTGTGAGTAGATATCAAGAGTGTGAAAGAGTTAGAGAGATCTTAGGATTAGTTATATATCTTGAGAGATAAGTGGATCTAGAGGATCCTAGAGATATGGTTTGTTGAGCGATTTATGGTTTTGAACAAATTGTAGTTTAGAATCCTTAATTATAAAGATAAAGGTAGAGTAGAATCAAGAGAGATAAGTCAAGAGGATTAAGTGTGGAAGCCAAGTATGGTCCCAAGGCCAAGGGGATGAATCAATGTAAATCAGGCCAAGATAAACCTTTTTAAATTACATGTATATTTATTAATAAAAAGAAACACTATGTTTCGAGTGTTCTGAATCAATTTTTGTGAAAATTCTCTATTCATTATTGTGTAATAGAATTCCTGTAATCATAATTAATTGTGTGAAGCTCAGGAGGGAGAGTGATATGAAGATCATTTCTTAAAAGGTGAACAATCCTCTTGTAGAACCGAGATGCAGAAAAAGCGTTGAGATCTATAAATTGGGAAAGATTGTGATAATAAAAAATGAGGAGCACATTGAAGCTTTATCTAATTCCTCTATAAAAACCTACAACAAAATGGCAGAGAATAGAGTATAGCAACATTTTTATTAAGCCACAAGAATTGTCAATTGATGGAGATCGGAGTGACAGAAAATAAGTTCCATCAAGATTTTTCACCCCAAAACAAATTCCCTAGAAGAATCCACACCAAAGGTTTTCAAATGATATTGGATTATAAATCATCAGGACCAATATTTTGGTGGAAACATATGAAAGATATATTTGGTAGCTAATAGAAAGGTTTCCATCCTAGAGGTCAAAGTAGTGAAGAAACTTAAATCATTGGGAAAGAAAAAAGCACCAAGACAAACTTTTGGTGTGTGGCATTTCATAGAAATATTCCCATCTCGAAGGAAAACACCACAGAAATAAAAAGGGGAGACTTAATTCAAAATCACTGGGGTTCATTATTCAAAAGTGTTGGGGGTCGTCAGTTGACATGATGAAAAAATATTTGGTAGTTAACGTAGAAGAATATATATCTTGGATGTTTTTTCCCCGGAAATAAAATGAGGTCCTCGATATATAATTTCCAAGGCGACTCAGTACATAAAATATAGGGGCTGAAGTTATGGTCATGGGGTATGGTCATGTCAGACTCCTAATAAGAACTAGTGCTAGAAATCAAACGTCGATATTTTAGAATGAGGTTATATGCCATGGTCACAAGTGATACCCCACTAGTGTAAAGGAGCTTCGCTAATAAGGAAGGGGGCTACGAATAAATACTGGGGCCCACATTAGTTGAAACGTAAAGTTCCCCTCACATTAATTATATATGATAGTTAGATGGGTCCATGCCACTTGACAATACCACATGCATGTTATATCTCTCTCTCTCTCTCTCTCTCTCTCTATATATATATATATATATAAATATAAAGCTTGAACTCAGTGGATTTTAAAAGGACTTGTCCCTTCCCCTTGGCTCTTTATATTATTAGAGGTAAGTCGTTCAATAGTCATGATTAGGGTGTCCATATATATATCTATGTATTTCTAAAGGGAAAAGTTTGAAGGACGTGCCACTATCGGACTAGAGAATTGGGGTTTGTTATAAAAGGGGGATATTGTTGGTCAAACTTTATACCCTACATCAAAGTGGTATAAGAGAAGATTAAAACCTTCTTGTTCAAATAATTGAAGAATTTTGATAATGATGACAACACAGGAAGTGAATGTGAATAGGAGACATCAACAAAGAAGTTGCGAGAAAGAGAAATGCTTGAGAAAGGAACTATCATATTTGGACAAGTTTGAATGAGGTAAAACTATTTTTATATTAAAATATGAGGATTGGTGATTAGAAGATGGAATTTAATGTGGGATTATGGTTGGAAGAAAAGGAAAAGTATGTTTGCTCATTTAATAATATTGTAGTAATTCAGGTTTGGGAAGCATATCAAGTCAATATTTTTCATTTCAGTTTGATTAAAGATATCATGAATTGAGTTTTGAGAGAAAGAAAAAGAACACTAAGGTTATTTGAATATTATAGGCAGGGGTAAATTTTTGTAAATTTTAAATTAGAGTTGATTGTAGCAGATTGAAGAAGTTGATATGTTTTTGAGAGAATTTTTTTGAAGAAGTACAGAACATGTGTTCTACTGAATGATAGTTGGTTTAGTAAATTGGATCAAAGGAAGACTACTTAAGATAATATCTTATAAAGAAGAGGGATCACATGGCTCCCTCAGGAGGCGGCACATGTCACTCACTGGATGCTCCACATGGCATGATGTGGCATCCTACTGGGTGTACAATGTGGCAAGGCCAAGGTGAATAGGCACGCACGTGGGCCAATGGGAAGGTGCCACATAGTCCAATCAAATGGAGCCACATGGAACCTAGTTGGCGATCACATGGGCCCAATCAACCCATAGCTTAGCAAATGGCGTGACAAATTGGAAAGCAGAGTCATAATTAGTGGTTCAACTATTTAATTAAATGACACTGCGATTACCATATATATACAAATATATGGTTCATAATAACCATATTACCATATAAAACAAAACCAAACAACCAATTGGGGAGCCCACAAGGTTTGACCCCATGCCACCCACAAACCAATATAGCTACATGCCATCAAGTCACTAATAAAAATTTGTAATGTATGCTAGGCCAACATTATTTAAAGTGTGCTATGACATTTGGATGGGATAGCACAAGACATGGAGAGAATCCGAGAAGATATCTATGCTGCAAAAACCATGCTGCATGAGCATGTGTTTCGAGAAATATTTCATGGTATATTCTAGGGAATATCCTATAGAAATATCCCTGAAATATTTTGATTGTTGTGGCAACTTGAAGATTCCCTAAGGGGTGTAGAGGTGAATGCTACAGAGCTTGGTCAAGTTTATATTCATTGTTCATGAAATTTCGCATGGATTCCATTAATGTAGTCAAAATTGGGATTTGAGTAGTAGAATTTTAGGTCACCCCCATAAGTGAGGTATTTCCATGTATTTTTCCATGTACTTGTTGATGCCCCGAAAATCGGGTCGACAACAAGGGGGATACCCGCCCGGTCCGGACCTTGGTTGGCAGCTCCTTATCCGTTTGGTATAGCGGGTCCAACTGGGGATAATGGGACCAGTTTCCCAATCTATGAGTGTGTGTGTGTAGAATTTGATGTTGCTGATCTAACAGTTCCTATTTAAGATATTCTAATTCAAACTTTAATCTAATTTTATGCTATTGTAATCTAATAAACAGCACATCTAAATCTATACTAACCCGGGATGTAATTCTTCTATTATGCGATCTAAAGAGATTTCAAATAACAACTGGTAATAAAGATCATTCAACGATTATAAGAAAGGAAATCAATAAAGATGAACCACTTCGCATAAAAAGTTAGACGAAACAGTTGTGCAAAACATATCGCATAATGAGCTATTCATACATTAAGCATAAATAAATAGCTATCACCGTACAAAAGTGCCAAATGATAACTCAGGAATTCATGCAATAATATATAAACAACTAAAAACTGTATATCACTTTAACATATAAGCAGAAATGGTCAAGAGATAAAAGTACCATTTATGACTAGTCCTACTCATAAGCTTCAAGCAACGATGATTTATCTCTCCTTGCTCTAACATCCACTAAGAGTACAGAAGTGAAACATCAGTAGCAGATATCAAATGCAAACATCAACAAATCTTGATCCATTCATTCACCAAAACCTCCTCGAAGGGTGCAAAAGTGCATGTTCTGAGGACAAGTTTTTGATAAATTTCTGGACCCTTCTCTAAATGCATGAGAAGGGTTTAAATACTACTTACTAAATCTAATAATAACTTATTTACAAAAATTTTTAGGATACGGTTTAAATGACCGCCCTTTTCGAAGCAAAACTATTTCTAAAAATCTAATATCTAACTATTTCTGCATTTGCTCCTTAATGTTGAGAGCATTCAGTATTTTCCTGGGATAGTCAGTTGACTGTCTTCCGCTTTTGATTGAGCTAAGCAAACAGAAATGGTAAGAGTTGGCACCATCTTTTCAGCAACATCGATGATATACTCGAGAGTCATCTTCTGACCGTGTGGATTTACTGCGTATGCCCAGTAATAATCGAAGTTCAACTTGGTTAACCCTCGAATCGTTTCTGCCTTTTCTCTCAGCTTTATGTTTCCAGTTTGTTCTTTACCATTGCTTTCTTGCATTTTCCGGGCTTACAAGTGACTGAGCCGTTAGAGGCTTTGCTTTTTGAGCAATTTTCTCAGCGATGCGCGATTAGCGCTAGGCGCTAATCGCGCATCGGAAACTGCCTCCGTTCCTTGATCCGGGCTTCTCTGATGCGTTTTTTGCCTTTAGTGCCTTTTCCTTCACCGGGTATAAGCTTCAAAATTTGTAAAAATACTGCTTTCGTGAGCTCTTAACCTTGAGCTTAAAACTGCTTGTTGATACCAGCATCGTTCTGTGAATCTGTGGCTCTGTTGCATGCGGGCGCCTTTTCTCTGTCTTTGAACATTGGAGTTTTACCCTTTTTCCTCGTAGCTTCCTGCACATTGCTTTGCGTAACCTTTTGTCTTTCATTCCTGCAGTTCACACATGAGGAGAGAGTAATGATAATAAAAATCGATAGGAAAGTTTTAAACTCTACATATGTACAAAAACACGCCACCTGATGTGAACTAACTTTTCGAGTGACACAAAACCGTCTTTCATTAATAACTGGTGTATAATTCATTAATTATTATTTAAAGCGCGTATCCAGTTCTTGGTTTATGAAAAACTTTTTCTTGAATATTGAGCCAGGGAAATTTGCGATGGGGTGTTTCTGCGATTCGCATCGCAGCATCGCATTATCGCAGTATCGCATTGTGCTGTGTTATCGCAAGGTCGCTTGATTGCACTATCACAAGATCGCAGATCGTAGTACCGCAGTATCGCATTGTTATGTGTTTTTCATGTGACTTTTGTGATATGCGATATGCGATATCGCATATCGGATATCGGCGATTTTTTAAGGTTTTCCAATGTGAGCGTTTCTTAATGCATGCGATGCGATGTTTCTCGTGTCGCAATCTCGCAGTTTCTCATTTTTACTCATAAGGAAATGTCCTATCATTCTTTGCGCGATGCGATGTTTCTTAAGGAGTAAAATATATGAGCCTTAATTGAATTTTTTGAAATTTTTTACTAAGGGTCCCCACTTATCTAGTGTTATTGCTAATACTATATAAGGAAGGGGGTTGTTGGTGACCACAACAATTGGCGATTCATTTGGAAGAACCAGTTGTCTCTGTTTTTCTAAAAAAAATTTCAAACTTCCAAAATAGAATTTTTTTAAGAAAATATGCTCATTTGTCGTAGGTAGAGCCTCTGCTGCTAGCAGGCGTTTATAGCCTCGACAGGGTTACCTGTTACCCAACAATGATCCTGTATCCTACTTAGGGTGACCTACAACTTTCAAAGAAAAATCCACATCCACACTTATTGCTTTGATTTTCTTTTTATTCTTAAAGAACAATGTCTTGGTTTGGTAGCCAAATTATGACACAGTCATTCACTTGATTTATAACTTTGCTGAACAAGCTGGCTCGTGATGAGACCCCTTGTCTTTTGATTTGCAACAATCTTGAGTCATTTCCCTATTGTGGTGTACAGTATTGGCAAAGTCAGCAAATTATAATATCTGTGATAATGATAAGCCGGCTCGTGATGAGACCTCTTATTCTTCAAGATAAAGTGTATCCTTGGGTTGTTCCTTTGAAAGTTGTGATTTCCTTAGCAGGGAGGAAGTCATTGTTTCCTTAAGATAGCTCTGGGCGACAATAATAGAGTTTTTGGAAACAGTCATTTTACAAAGAATCTTTATTTTGTTATTGATACCTTTCATTGTACTGAGATAAAACAATTTCTTCACTAAAGGTTGTTTTCATCAAACTTTTTGAAGTTGAAACTAGTATCATATCTAGACTAGAGTTTTTAACTGTATCTATCAATAATAAAGATCAGTTTTCCAAAAGATTTGCTATTTATACAAGTGAAAAGTTCAAAATCTGAAAGAGAATTGGTGTCTTTTTCGTAACTGCCTAATGTAACCACTCACAACTGGTTTTATTATGAAGAAAGAAAAACAACTATTCTACAAAAATAGAAGAATAATCTTCTATGGAAAATATTTCTTGAGAATTTGTCCATTAATAGGCAAAGGATCCCTCCTACCTGCTAAATCCTGTAACACAAATGTTGATGGACCTATGACTTCTACAATTTGAAAAGGACCAAGCCACATTCTTTGAAATTTTGTATGTTTGCCCTTTTCTTCATGAGCCTTGTCCCACTTTAAAACTAAATCTCCCATCTGAAAATATTTTCTGGTTATTATGTTTGAATCAAAAGAGGATTTTACTAGTGCTTGATGATGAGCGTGCGTTTTCCTAGCCTATTCTCGTTGTTCTTCTAATTTAATTATTTCCAGTTGTCTCAGCTGTAAGGAGGAAGTGGGTACTTCATCAATGTATTGAACTAAAGACAAAGAAGGAATTGCTAGGTGAGTCGGAAGAACCACTTCTTTCCCATAAACCAAGTTGAAGGGAGAAGTGTCGATAGAAGCTTTTTGCGTTATTCGGTCTGCCCATAAAGCATATATCAAAGCCTTGTGCCAATTCTTCTGATTTTGGTCAACTGTTCTTTTAATAATCCTGATTAGATTTTTATTTGTTGACTCAGCTAACCCATTGCCCTGTGGGTAGTAATTGGCCGAATATTTAAGTTTGAATCCTCTTTTAAGTGCGAATTCAATCATTGCATTTCCAGAAAAGTATGATGCATTATCAAACATTAAAGCGGATGGCAATCCAAACCTGGTGATTATAAATTGATCTATGAATTCAATGATATTTTCAGAATTAGCCATCTTGAGCGGAACTGCTTCTACCCACTTAGTAAAATAATCTGTTGCTGTGAGGATGTATCTATGCTGCTTAGAAGAGTGAGGAACGATCTCACCTATTATGTCCAATCCCCACTGACTGAAAGGTTGCTTGATGTTTACCGGCTGTAGTGGCAAGGATGGCTTCTTTTGTCTTCCAGTAGTAGTTTGGCAGACTTGACATCTCCTCACGTAACTGTGCGAGTCTTTAAATAACGTGGGCCAGTAATATCCTGCGCGCAAGATTTTATGTGCAGTAGCATCTCCAACATAGTGTCCGCCTGCCGGCCCATTGTGGAGTTCCTGCAAAATTTTTTCAGCTTCAGCTTTCTCAAGACACCTAAGAAGAACAGAATCATAATTTTTTCTAAAAAGAATATCATTTATGAGCTGATATTGTTTGGCTTTCAACCTTAGAGCTCTTTTCTTAGTATGATCAAGGTGTGAAGGAGCATACCCGTTCTTAAGATAATAAATGACACCAGCATATAATGATTCTGCATCATTTAGGCTTATCTCACACATTTGTACCTTCTCAGATGAAAATTCAGAAATTTGTGATGCTCCAGCCAGCATTTTGCAGAAGCCTTGACCTCTTACAATATTTGCTGGTTTAATCTCAATGTCATATTCTTGTAAAGCAGTAACCCAATTGGCCCTTTTCTCACCCACATCCTTCTGTACTAGAAGATTCCTTACCGCTGGAAACGGTACTATAATCTTAGTATGGGTTTTGAGTAAGAAAGGTCTGAAGTATTTGACCGCTTTGAAAACAGCATAAGCCTGCTTCTCCACGTCTGAATAATTTAGTTTAGCACCCTGTAAATTTGAACTGAAAAACGCAATTGGAGCTTCCGCTTTTTCTTGATTTGCTTGAGTTAGAATCGCCGCATATGATTTATCTGAGGCAAATGTGTATAAAATAAAAGGCTCTAAAAAATTCGGAGTTGCTAAAGATGGAGCATTAATAATAGATTGTTTGATCAGGTTGAATACTTCATGTTCATCTTGGCCCCATTTAAAATTTGAGTTCTTTTTAATCATGGTTTGCAAAGGAGACACGATTCGTGAAAAATCTAGAACGAATCTCTTTACAAAGTTGATCTGGCCAAGAAAAGATTGCATGGCTTTTTTGTTGTGAGGTAGGGATATTTCAGAAATTTCTTTGATTCTGTCGGGATCGATGTGAATATCGGATTTTGATACTATGAATCCTAGAAGTTTCCCTTCACTTAGTGCGAAAAAAGATTTCTTTGGATTAAGTGAAATTCCATACCCTAAACATCATTGAAAGATTTGTTTCAAATCTTTGAGATGGTTGCTTCACTTCTTCGAATACACTGTTATATCATCCAAATAAATTACTACAGATTTATTGACTAAACCTTTAAATGCGATGTCCATGGCTCTCTGAAATGTGGCACCAACATTAATCAAACCAAATGGCATCTTTCGATATGTGTATGTGCCCCATTTAGTTCTAAATGTGGTTTTCAATTGATCATCAGGATGTACCAACACTTGATTGTATCCTGAAAATCCATCCAAGAAAGACATTAATTCTGAGCCCGCTACTGCCTGCAGTATCTATTCCATAGGTGGTAAAGGAAAATTATCTTTTTGACAGGCTTTGTTAAGGTTTCGAAAGTCAATACAAATCATAATATCTCTGTTTTTCTTTCTAACAGGAACCATATTGGAGACCCATTTGGAATGTCTGATAGGAAAGATTATTCTGGCTTTCAATAACTTATTGAGCTTAGTTTTTATCTGATTTTCTAGATTTGGGTGGATCTTTCTCAACTTTTGTTGGACAGGTTTTTCATTATTGATCATGGGAATAGTATGCTGGATGATGGATGTGTCGTATGTTTTCAGCTCATCATAATTCCAGGCAAAAACATTTTTATATTGTCTCAAAAGACGAATGTATGCTAGTTTCTCTTCGGGGGCTAGGCCGAGGCCTAGATTAATGTTTTGTGGTTTAGCATTAGTCCCTAGGTTTACTAATTCGTAGTTCAAGGTTGAACTTTGGAGTTTTGAATTGGTAGACCTCTTAAACCGATCTTTCAAATCGTACAAGTCTTCTAACTTGACCACCGACTTAGGTATAGCATTGTTAGTGCTATCTTGTTGCAATTGTCGATTGTGCTGGTCTTCGTCAATTATTTGATTGGAGTAGGATCCTTCGGATGTGAGGAAATTTACAATATTAGGATCGTCATTGAATACTCTCCAATTTGTGATGTTATCAGGAATGGATGGTCTAAAGATTAATTCTATTGAGAATCTATCTGGACTAAAATCTTCCGAAGGAATAAGCTTAGAAGCTATGTTAGCCAAAAGGTCTGCACTTGTGTTTTGGATTCTGGGGATTGAAGAGATATTAAACGCTATGAAATGCTCAGTCAGATCTTGAACTAAGGATTGATAATATTTTAAATGACCTGATAAGAAATGTATAGTGTTACATACTTGTTTAACCACAATCTCAGAGTCTCCAAAAACTTGAAGATACTTGACGTCTAACCCAATTGATTTGTACAGGCCTTGGACCAAAGCCTCATGTTCTGCTGTATTGTTTGTGCAATCGAATTCGAGTCTGCATGTGAGCATGATTTTATCTCCTTCTGGACTAATCAGAACGCATCCTGCTCCTGCTCCTTCGTTAGATCTAGAACCATCAAAAAATAATTTCCAAAACAAAGATTTATTTACAGGTTTATCTAAAAAATTGATACATTTTGAACTATATGTTCAAGAAAAATTTTCGATTTGGGACAGAACAGAGTGTTCTAAATAGGGTGATGCATGAGCATTGAAATTGCCGAGGAAAGAATCTACCGAGTAATTGCCAATAATGCTGCTGTTATACGCTACTGGTTCATTTCCCCCCTCTAACTCCGTTACTATGTATTTCTGGTGTAGCTCTCGTTCAACTTTTATTTGATTGGGTTTACCGTTGTAGGGCAGCCACATGTGCGACCAGTCGGTTGCGAAGTATCCATGAAGTTTTTCTGACCAATCCCTGCTAAGAATTAAGCCATAGAATTCAGGAATGTCAGCAACTAAAATGTCAATTACTTGACATACCTTTGGGTTGGATGACAACCTTATGGTTACTTGATTTAGTTCGCCAATCACTTCGACTTGGGATCAATCTAGCTGAACTATGCGTACTGCGGATTTCTGCGGTTGAACATTTAACTTGGCACATATGGATTTGGGTAAAATGTTCAATGAAGCACCAGAATCTACCAAACAATTGTGCACATTTTTATTGAAGATTTCATAAGTAAGGAGAAACGGGGGAGTGTGAGATCTTGATCTCCCTCCAATTAGAGCGATGTCATTTGGATCAATCTTATTGATCGCGTTAGTTGGAGGTCTTCCCATGTTATGGGAAGCTTGAGAAAGTACAGCGGCAGGCAACGGTGCAATTGGCACAGCATGTAATTCTTTCATCATTATCTTTTGTTGATGCTTTAACTTGCTCAGTTCGTAAAGGGTGATGTTGGCCCTAGTCTTCTTCATGTCTTCTATAATATTGTACTCCATTTCATCCGACACTATTAGTGTTTTAGATGGAGTTGTTTCATCTGTTTGGACTGGGCTGGTTTGAGTCACTTTAGATGTCATTTTCTTTGTTGCGACTTTATCCTTTGTTGTAGAGCTTGCGCTCTTCGGCTTAGGGGTAGTTTGGGGAGGATCAAGATGATTTTTACTTCGTGTGCTAACTGGGAATACTTCTTGATCTTCTTCTTGTGGGAGGATGAAATCCCACATTCCTTGTAATTCCACAACTTCTTCGTCATCAGTCTGCCCTTCAGTGGAAATTTCCTCTTCCTCTTCCTCAGATTTAGCATTTGAAATGGCATTGGGTGGCTTTGCATCCGTCGAAGGACCTCTTTTAAAAGCTCTGTAGGGCTTTTTCGAAGAAGTTTCTGCTACTTGCTTTTTTATGTTGACCATTTCATTGGACATGGTCTTTAGAACTTTCTGCAACCCTTCTAAATCAAATGGATCTTTTGCTTGTTTCTTCTTGGAGTCTTCCTTGAAGGTGACTTTTTTGGATTTACGTTCCTCTATCGCGGATTTCTTTTCAAGAGCTATTATTCGTTTCTCTACTGCTATTGCTTCTTTCATGTTATCAGCTAAGGTTGTTTTATTGGCTCTGTCCACGAAGATTGCTATGTTCGATGGTAGAGCGGTGATATACCACTCACATCGTACTTCTTCGCTGGGCTGGGAAGCAGTAGGAATTTTGTTGAAGATTTTGTTGAAACGTAAATTGAAGTCCTTGATAGGCTCTCTAGTTTTGGCTCTAAGATTGGATAGGTCATTGATTAACGTTGCCGTAGACCTGTCATCACCAAACTTGGTTAGGAATTGCTCCTGGAAGATGTCCCAACTTGTGATGGATCCAGAGGGTAATGAAAAGTACCATGACCCAGCTGTTCCTTGCAAAGTATAAGGAAAAAGCCGAACAACAACATCTTCATTAGTAACCCCATTGAGATTAATGGAAAGCATGAAGTTGTTTATGTGCTCTTCTGCTAGCATGCCTGCCTCGGGATTAAATTTAGGCAGCCATTTCTCAGGATGGGCCGGTATTTGACTCAAGGGTGCAGGCATTAAGACTGCCCCAGGGTTATTCCATGGAGACTGGGCCATTGTTGAACTGCTAACAGAGGAAAGTGCAGAAGATGATCCCTGTGGCTGGGAGGATGAGGATATTATGATTGTAGATGATTGAGGAGGAGTTGTGGGGGTCCCTGTGGACGTATGGACGATGATCTGGAGTGGTGGAGTGGATGGTTGACTTCACGGTGAAGAAGTTGAGATGGACGATGTTGACGAAAGAGTCTCACTGTCAGACTCTTTGGGTGATTTCCTCGCTCTTTTCCTGGTGGGAAGAGGTAATTCGGTTGGCTGAACGCCAAACTTTTCACTCTTTAGCCTGGTCAGGGGATGAGCAAGATTATACTGCGAAGTCACGTTGCCTTGAGATTTATCAGACCTCTGAGGAGAAATGGAAAATTGCTGAAGTTTGTGAATCAAAGATTCGACTTCAGGAAGTTCAACGGTAGATTGTTTTGAAATATCAGGGTGTGTAGCAGCGGTTGATACTTGAGCGACTTCTGACTCTGGATTTAAGTGTAATGGAGAAGTCGGGGGAGATGATGAGGGTGATTTACTCTCAGAATGGTATTCAGATTTGGATTTACTTGCCATTCATAGTTCAGGCCCTCCTTCTAGCGCCAAATATGTTGAAGCCCCGAAAATCGGGTCGACAACAAGGGGGATACCCGCTCGGTCTGGACCTTGGTTGGCAGCTCCTTATCCGTTTGGTATAGCGGGTCCGACTGGGGATAATGGGACCAGTTTCCCAATCTATGAGTGTGTGTGTGTAGAATTTGATGTTGCTGATCTAACAGTTCCTATTTAAGATATTCTAATTCAAACTTTAATCTAATTTTATGCTATTGTAATCTAATAAACAACACATCTAAATCTATACTAACCCGGGATGTAATTCTTCTATTATGCGATCTAAAGAGATTTCAAATAACAACTGGTAATAAAGATCATTCAGCGATTATAAGAAAGGAAATCAATAAAGATGAACCACTTCGCATAAAAAGTTAGACGAAACAGTTGTGCAAAACATATCGCATAATGAGCTATTTATACATTAAGCATAAATAAATAGCTATCACTGTACAAAAGTGCCAAATGGTAACTCAGGAATTCATGCAATAATATATAAACAACTAAAAACTGTATATCACTTTAACATATAAGCAGAAATGGTCAAGAGATAAAAGTACCATTTATGACTAGTCCTACTCATAAGCTTCAAGCAACGATGATTTATCTCTCCTTTCTCTAACATCCACTAAGAGTACAGAAGTGAAACATCAGTAGCAGATATCAAATGCAAGCATCAACAAATCTTGATCCATTCATTCACCAAAACCTCCTCGGAGGGTGCAAAAGTGCATGTTCTGAGGACAAGTTTTTGATAAATTTCTGGACCCTTCTCTAAATGCATGAGAAGGGTTTAAATACTACTTACTAAATCTAATAATAACTTATTTACAAAATTTTTTAGGATACGGTTTAAATGACCGCCCTTTTTCTAAGCAAAACTATTTCTAAAAATTAAATCTAATATCTAACTATTTCTGCATTTGCTCCTTAATGTTGAGAGCATTCAGTATTTGCCTGGGATAGTCGGTTGACTGTCTTCCGCTTTTGATTGAGCTAAGCAAACAGAAATGGTAAGAGCTGGCACCATCTTTTCAGCAACATCGATGATATACTCGAGAGTCATCTTCTGACCGTGTGGATTTACTGCGTATGCCCAGTAATAATCCAAGTTCAACTTGGTTAACCCTCGAATCGTTTCTGCCTTTTCTCTCAGCTTTATGTTTCCAGTTTGTTCTTTACCATTGCTTTCTTGCATTTTCCGGGCTTACAAGTGACTGAGCCATTAGAGGCTTTGCTTTTTGAGCAATTTTCTCAGCGATGCGCGATTAGCGCTAGGCGCTAATCGCGCATCGGAAACTGCCTCCGTTCCTTGATCCGGGCTTCTCTGATGCGTTTTTCGCCTTTAGCGCCTTTTCCTTCACCGGGTATAAGCTTCAAAATTTGTAAAAATACTGCTTTCGTGAGCTCTTAACCTTGAGCTTAAAACTGCTTGTTGATACCAGCATCGTTCTGTGAATCTGCGGCTCTGTTGCATGCGGGCGCCTTTTCTCTGTCTTTGAACATTAGAGTTTTACCCTTTTTCCTCGTAGCGTCCTGCACATTGCTTTGCGTAACCTTTTGTCTTTCATTCCTGCAGTTCACACATGAGGAGAGAGTAATGATAATAAAAATCGACAGGAAAGTTTTAAACTCTACAGATGTACAAAAACACGCCACCTGACGTGAACTGACTCTTCGAGCGACACAAAACCGTCTTTCATTAATAACTGGTGTATAATTCATTAATTATTATTTAAAGCGCGTATCCAGTTCTTGGTTTATGAAAAACTTTTTCTTGAATATTGAGCCAGGGAAATTTGCGATGGGGTGTTTCTGCGATTCGCATCGCAGCATCACATTATCGCAGTATCGCATTGTGCTGTGTTATCGCAAGGTCGCTTGATTGCGCTATCGCAAGATCGCGGATCGCAGTACCGTAGTATCGCATTGTTATGTGTTTTTCATGTGACTTTTGCGATATGCGATATGCGATATCGCATATCAGATATCGGCAATTTTTTAAGGTTTTCCAATGTGATTGTTTCTTAATGCATGCGATGCGATGTTTCTCACGTCGCAATCTCGCAGTTTCTCATTTTTACTCATAAGGAAATGTCCTATCATTCTTTGCGCGATGCAATGTTTCTTAAGGAGTAAAATATATGAGCCTTAATTGAATTTTTTGAAATTTTTTACTAAGGGTCCCCACTTATCTAGTGTTATTGCTAATACTATATAAGGAGGGGGGTTGTTGGTGAACACAACAATACTCTAAATTATTTTGTTGAGATAATTATATAGAGGCCTCTCAACTTTGAATATGGGCCTAGAGACATAGCTCACGCATTGTGAGTGAAATTCGTTAACAAATATTAGTGCATTGTCTATAATGTCTTCATTTTGTGTTGCTTCTTCGTGGATGTTGAATTTATGGTATTTTCATGCTCTTTAATAAATTTTGTTTAACACCACTAAAAGAAAGTTCTCAGATCACTTGTAGTGATTAATGGTCCTCCATTAATTACGTCTACATCTACCCCTATGACCACAGGTCTTATTCCTACTTCATCCTTCAAGAACTTGCTCTCCTCACTTTAGAAAAATATTCATGGGCTTATTTTCCCTCCACTTAGTACATTCATGGGTACCTCCACACGAGTTACCATATAATATCCGTTCATATTGAGCCAAGGTTCTAGTTCATTCATGTTTAGTATTCCTATGTCCAATGTTGGAGGGTCAAATTTCTTGTTTACATATTGTTTCTTGGGCCCCATGATGGGTGTCGATATCTCAGTAGGGGGTGCGACTATACAAAATCATGGATTTTATTTTGGTTGGAATCCTCTCACCTCATTCATGTCATCCTCTAGCACAACTGGGGATATTTTCATTTCCAGTGGGTTCTCAAATCATTTTTGAAGTAAACTACTAGGGGGATCCACATTTCAAGATCACACATATAGCCCATGGAATGCCTAAGGGGGTGGTAACACTTTATATATGTTTAATACATGGGGTTATAATCCTTTTGGTAATATTTTTAGAACACCCTTTGGCCCAGGAGGTCAACAACCTTTCGGGAATCGTTTTGCCACTAGGGGAATTCATCGTGGGGTATTAACCAACAACATGTTTACTCGAGTGCTAGAGCTAACACCTCTAGTCAAACCACTTCCATGAGTCAACCTAACACTAGGAACCAAGATATGGGTCGAGCACCTCCTCCACTTGGGTCATATGGGGCACCTAACCCCCCCACCCCCCCCCCCCCCCCCCAAAATCATCATTCAACTCACCTTTCTTGGAAACACTAGCTTTGCCTAATTTGTCTAAGTTAATGAACGATCCCATCAAGAATAATCCTGCATGGCCACCTATCCCACATAAAATACCAACACACATTCATAAGTTTGATGGAAAACTTGGAGAAGACACTGCACCCCACATCACTATATATTTTTTGTGGTGTTTTTCCAACTCATTCATGGATGATACCATTAAGTTGCATCTTTTTAGCAGACTCTTACTAGTATTGCTGCTAAATGCTACTTTGACTTAGAGTGTGCCACTTATGATACTTCCCTATATTTATCTTATGATTTTTTTAACCACTATCAAATACTTGTTAGGTATGAGGCTAATACCGATATCTTCACTAACTTATGCTAGGATAAATCCAACCATGTTTTTGATCATATTCACGAGTGGAGAAGGAAACATAGTCTTCTCATAATTAAGCTTCTTGATGAGTTTCTACGTGAGTGGTTCAATAATCCCTTATTGCTAAGATTAATAGATGTTGATATTTGTATTTGATGAGGTACTCCAAATCTTGGGCTAGAGGTTTGTGGAGGAATTGGCACCACAAAGTCACTTGTGGGATAAGAACCCAAGCGGGGGGTTTTGTACCCAAAGGTGTGGGGCCAAAACCATTAGGATATTTGATGAATTGGCACATGGAGATGGAATAACACCCTTAAAAGAGTAGGCTAAAACTTCAAGCACCATGAGATCCCTTTTCAAAGTGGAGATATTAATTTTTATGTATTTGTGTGGGTGAAAATGTCTTAGAATTCAAGTCATCCTTAGCATAAGTGGCCTTCTTGATGGGATAAATGACAACATAAGAAAATATATAAAAGGAGTGAGGAGGAACCTCATTCCTCACCAATTGTAGCATCTCTCTCTCACATTAATTCTAAAATTAGGGGTCAAAATCATCAAGGAGTCACAACCCTAGATTCCTAAATGAAGGAGAGAATAGGATGAATATTGAGGCATGCTTTCATGATTGTTTGGGATGCATTTGGGGAAGAGAAAGGAAACGAGGAAAGGAGGGTCTGTGGGAGACTAGGGCAAGCATGTTTGGGGCTATTCTAGGCATAAAATCAGAGGTGATATCTTTGTTGCAGACCGAGGTATTCTGTTATGAGTGTAGGTGGGATGAAGCCCTATTTAGGGAGGTCGAGTAGCCTACTAAGCTCCCTAAACTAGGCTACAATCATCTCCAGAAAGAGTGCAACAAGAAGAGGTTTGTAGGTACAAGGAATATATGTCTTATGTAGGGATAATATTCCCTAGATAGGTTCAAGTTCTATAGAATGGTAAAACTCAAATTCCAAAGTGTTTTTGGGAGCATAAGTGGCCATCTTCAAGGAGGGAAGGTGCAGGATTAGAGTCCTAGTTAAGGATAATTTGGTGGGAACCTTAAGGCTATAAGGAGGGCAGCAAGTATGTGACCCAAGTAGCCATATATTAATTGGAAATAAGGAATTTTACAGTTGAAAGGAGGGTGGAGATGTTTGATCTTTGAGACACGAAAGAAGGAGGTCAAAAGGAGCAGTTTGACTAGCCCTAGATTTTTGATTAGAGAAAGAAATCTATAACAGAAGTGGGAAGCCCTCCATGCCTTAATTTTTCTTCATCGAGCAGCACAGGAAGACAATAGTGGGAATAATTCCCTATTATTTGTGTCCTTAAAGGACTAAGGAGTAGCTAGTGAAAAGGAAGTCCCAAAGGTGTTGACTTCTTGAAGGACAAAAGAGCAACATGTGGTAAGTTGGTGAAGACCCTATGTGTTGGTTGTTGATGGTCTAATGATAAACTAGAGGATAGATGAGAGTTGTGTTCGGTGACCTAAAGGAGTTGGTTCATTGATAGAGGCAGGTTGGTGTTGCTACATATTGGAGCTAAAGGACTGGGTAGATGTGTTCGGGGTAAGACCAATGGAGTTGTCAAGTGCACCAGATCAACTAGTGGGTCAAATTGTATATTGTTTAGGGTAGATTGGTTGTTGAAGGACTACCACAAAAACTTAGTTTGTATTCTTGTATCAGTGGATGTGTGAGGGATATTATCCCTGTTATGGAAGCCTTAGACAATTATATTACATTTTTTATTATAAGGAAGCTGTGTTGTTGAAAAATTATAAAAAGTTATCTATATTGTGCACTAGTTGATTTACTGTTGTTTATATTCCGTTGTGCAAAGTAGTTTGTTGTGGCATTTGGATTGGTAGTGTTAGTTATTGTAAGACCCTAACCTAGATTCTAGTACCATGGACAAACAACATGGTATCATAGCCACTTTGAAGGGCCAGTGAATCAGAGTGTGCATAACGAAGCAACGTAGAGGGAGCTGATATTTTCTAGATCATGGAGCAGAGGGTTCAACTGAAGCTATGGAGATGTGTTCTTGACTATCTTGGAAATGATATTGGTTGGGAGCTCTAGTGGATTTGTGGTGAGACTGGGAACCACAGTTTGTTTTACGATAGGTTGCTGATAATGGACTTTCTTTGACTTGTCATGGATCATTGGGACAACTCAATGATTTCTTTGGCATGGATGAGATTGGTATGATCGAGATTTCTTCATGTGATGGGCTATTGGAAAGCTAGTTTCTTCATTGGATTTTGATGTTGCATATATGAGATTGGAGGGATGTGCACATGTTGTGTTTGATGCAGAAGGATGATTTCTTGCAGGGCTGGGTTTCGGTGATAATGGCTCATGTTCGACTACAACTTAGATTGACCTTGCAAGACACGAGATCAGTAGCAGGTTGAGCCAGTGGAGATTATGTAAGCTCAAAGGGAGCATCCCTATGGAAGTGTTTAGGTCTTAAGGTCCACATGTGATGAAGAAGAGTAACTACTGAGATAGTGTGGTTAATTCTATAGAGTGTGCTGTAGTGACAGATGCTAGATGGGTTAGTGTCACTTGTGATAATGATGGAGACTTCCTACTATTAAAAGTACCTCCCTTGCTATGAGGGTGATGAGCCTCATCATTGGGTAATTATATGGGCCTTAATTCACCTCCTAGCTTAGCCAAACCAACTCTTCTCACAACTTATTACATGTTTTGATTATATTTTTTTTAATGAGATGAGTTAAAGTGAGATATTATGCCTAGTGGACTAATATGCATTGAATGCAGGTTTGGAAGAGAAAATCAAGGAATTTTGGCAAGACTAAGGTTTGAAACTTGAATGACACAAGGGAGAGAGATTTTAGGAGGTAAATCCTCCTCATTTACTCCTCCCCCATTTGAATATTCCTCCATTAATCCCACCAGCTCATGAAGAAGCCAAGTCATGAAGATTAGAAGGAAATCGAGCAAGTGATAGACAAAGAGTTAGTTCATCTCAAGTTTGGGAGCCGAGCATCCCTAAATTTAAGGAAGTCGTTGGGGATTTCTGTTTTATAAGTGGAGAGGCCTAGAGCCTCATTAGGATTCGAATTTTGATTGTAAAAATTCTAGTTATTTTCGAGCTCCAGACTTGTGGAAGATTTTGATGTAATTTTCTATTTTGGTAATAAGAATGAGATTTTTCTTGATCCAGTACTGAGTTAATTCAGAGGGCTGAAGCTCTTGGGTTAGGGCCCAACCCTAGCAGCAAAGGCTCCTCTTCTTGTATTTGTATGCTTAGCTTAGTTTCATTGATTCATGATTAAACTGTCTTTAGAAGTATTTCATTGTAAGTAGTGTAGATTTGTTTAATTGTTTATTAGTTTGCTTCCATTTGTGCCTTACTTCAGTAGTAGGTTAGAGGGGATAAAAGAAGAATCACAAAGCTATTAGTAGGTTTATTGGCCTCACTAATTCCTTCTGGGATCATGATTTTAGGAAAATACCCTTATGTAAGCCCAAAAAGACAGATTTCCATTTCTTTCATAGTATTTATAGTTTACTGTACTTGAACCAACATTTGATCAGTTTTGCAAAGTAGGATTTTATTTCCATCTCTTCTATCTTCACTCTTGCAGCAGATATCATCCATGATTTCATTTTATTAAGCAATTTCCTCATGCATAAGGTAGATAGTTAGTTCATTAAATTATGCTTTTCTAGCTCATGAGAATTCTTCTTGCTTACATGACTTTTTGGAAATTACACATGTTTGATGCAGAGTAGGTGCTTCAGAAGTAGAAAAAGATCTCATAGCAAGAAACCACCTTCCATCTTCATCCACCCATAGGCATTCCTTATTTTCATCAAAACCTTCACCAATTTCATCATTTTACATAGAAATTTCCCCAAGCATGTTGAGAAAATCCAACCATCTCCTAAACTTGGTTTTGGGTTCTGGGTGATCCTAGGCCTTTTCTCACTCCATTCCACCCATCAACCACCTTCCCTAAGTCTTCCATCCGCTCCAACACCCATCATTTTTCTCACGACTGTATCCTATAAAAATACAAGGAATCCTATAGGTTTCTAGTACATCCTGTAGGTTTTCCTGTAGTAGCTTGTTTTCAAGCCAAATTGAGGGAAAACCTCTAGGAAGCCTCCCGAGGTCACCCAAGGGTCTCCCAAAGCTTCCAACCATCTCTTGAACCTTCCAGCCATCCACTAGCATCCCTAAACCACCTGCCACATCACAAAAAGAGATTAGCTTGCACACTTGATTTTTCATGAAAAGCATAAAAAGACAAAACAGATTTATTACAGTCCTTCACATGCATAACAATGATGTTTGATGTTTTTACTTCCATGCTTAGGAAAATATAATTTTTTTCATGTTAATTTAGCATTATTGCAAAGCATAACTCTTAGCAGTTACTTAGGAAATGGTGTGCCTTAACATTGAATTTCAGTCTTTTTCATTATTACAGTAGATCATCTCTCTCTTAGAGTAGATTTCGATTTCTTTCATCAAGGAACCAAGATTCTTCTGACTACAAATAAGTATGGCTTGAAAACCCTAGTGGTCTCTCGCCATCTGAACAAGTGACAAAAGACAGAACCATCACTTTTACTTGTGTATACAACACTGTCACCTCCAAGTTTGTATGAACCACGGGTTGATAAAGTATAGCTGGTAGCCCAAGAGTTGTAGCATTCTTGCTGCAATATTAGTGCTCATCAGAGGGAGTGTTGATTTGTAGCTTGGGAGGTATTTAAAACCATAGGTTAGAGGGTTGTGGAGGAATTGGCACCACAGTCACTTGTGGGCCAAGAACCCAAGTGTGCGGTTTTGTACCCAAAGGTGTGGGGCGAAAACCATCAGGAGATTTGATGAATTGGCACATGGAGATGGAAGATCACCCTTAAAGGAGAAAGGGGAAACTTCAAGCACCATGAGATCCCTTGTAAAGGTGGAGATATTAATTTTTATATATTTGTGTGGGTGAAGATGTCTTAGAATTCAAGTCAGCCTTAGCATAAGTAACCTTCTTAATGGGATAAATGACACCCTAAGAAAAATATAAAAGGAGTGAGGAGGATCCTCATTCCTCACCAATCATAACATCTCTCTCTCTCTCTCACGTAAAGTCTAAAATTGGAGGTCGAAATCCTCAAGGAGTTGTTTTCATGACTATTTGGAATGTGTTTTTGGCAGTGAAAGGCAACAAGGAAAGGAGGGTCTATGGGAGACTAGGCTGAGCTTGTTTGGGGATTTTCTAGGCATAAAATCAATGGTAGTTTCTCTGTTTCAGGATGAGGTCTTCTGCTGTTACTACAAGTGAGAAGAAGGCTTGTTTAAGGAGACTAAGCAGCCTAATAGGCTCCCTAAACTAGGTTACAGTCATCTCCAACAAGAGCGCAACAAGAGGAAGTTTGTAGGTAGGAGGAATATGTGTCTTACATATGGATATTATGCCCTAGATAGGGTCAAGTTCCACAAAATGGTACAACTTAGATTCCAAGGTGATTTGGGAAGCATACGTTATCATCTTTAAGGAGGGAAGGTGCGGGACTGGAGTCCCAGTCAACGAAATCTTGCTGGGCACCTTAAGTTTGTTAGGAGGGTAGTAAGTAGGTGACCCAAGTAGCCCTAGATTAGTTGGAAAGAATTACCTTGACAACTGTAAAGAGGGTGAAGTTTTATGAGCTTAATGACTCATCTTTGAAGGATGAAAGAAGGAGGTCAAAGGAGTAATTTGACTAGCACTAAATTTTTGATTAGAGAAGGACATCTACAGCAGAAGTGGGAATTCATCCATGCCCGAAGTTTGTATTCATTGGGCAGAACAAGAAGACAATAGTGGGAAGAAGTCCCTAAGGGTTGTGTCCTTGAAGGAATAAGGAGCAACTACTGGGAAAGAAGTCCTAAAGGTGTTGACTTCTTGAAGGACAAAGGAGCAACAAGTGGGCAGTTGGTGAAGACCCGATGTGTTTGTTGTTGATGGACTAATGATCAACTAGAGGGAAGATGAGATTCGTATTCAGTGACCCAAAGGATTTGGTTCATTGATAGAGGTAGGTTGGTGTTGCTGCAGATTGGAGCTGAAGGACTAGGAAAATGTGTTCAGGGTATGACTAGTGGAGCTATGAAGTGCACTAGATCATCTAGTATGTCAGATTGTATCTTGTTTAGGGTAGATTGGTTGTCAAAGGAATGACACCAAACCCTATTTTATATTCTTGTATCAGTGGATGTATGAGGGATATTATCCATGGTATGAGAGCCCTAGACAATTATATTACAGTTTGTTAATATAACATAGTTTGTTAATGCACTAGTTGATTTACTATTTTTTATATTCCACTGTGAAAAGTAGTTTGTTGTGGTATTTGGATTGGTATTGTCAGTAATTCTAAGGCCCTAACCTAGATTCCAGTACCATGGAAAAGCAACATTGAATATGTGGCAAAGGTAGGAACCCAGACTAAGGAGCAAGCAATCATGTGCGCCCATCTACTGGAATTGATATCTTCTCAAGCAAGTACCTTATATGAGATTATTCCTAATGATCCTCGATCATCAACTGGTCTCATGAATCGCAAACCCAAAACCCATGATCATGGAGTTGTGGGGTTCATATCTTCTAGAAACATAGGCCAACTAGCCTCTCAAATGGATCAAATGAATATATCTTCTAGTACCCTGGATGGAAATACTTCAACTCAAACTCCTAATATTCCTTTTCCCACCTCTAAGGTCAATTCTGTTTAATCCACATCAACCAAGAAGCCTTAAAAACTGGGAGGTAAGAAGAACAAGAACAAGTATAAAACTTCCAATGGTGGACAAGGAGCATCACAAACCCAAGAGAACATTGGGATTCGTAACAAGGAGAAGAAAAAGAAGTATAGTTTTCCTTGCAATATTTGTGGGGAAGACCATCTTAGTCATGAGTTCCTATGGATGGATGAGATTCATCTTTATGTCTAACAACAATGTGCTTCTTGTTAACCAACTTCCTTAACAAATACTTCTTTGGCCTGGCAACAACACACTGTTTGTTACCCTCCACCACCTTAGGAAGGAGGTAGTGGGGGCAACACTTATCATAATGCCTTGTCTTCTACACAAGATGTATTTATGGTTAAGTTAGACATTAATGTCATGGTGAAAGTGCATAATTATGAGAATCCAGAGAGTCAAACTTCTACGTCATAGCCTGTGACCCAACCTCCACCTGATGGAATTCTTCACTTTGATAAGCCATCACTAAAAACTGTGTTGTGTCTGCCTAAGATTGCACTTTGAAAGACTACACATAATCCTAATGCAACAATTTCTCACAACTATAGTATTGCTGAGGATATGGCCCAAGCTCTAGCTATTATTTCTTCCCTAGAAGTTTTGCAATGTTTCCAAATTCAATGCAAGGCATTGTTATCTACAAATGGTGGGGTGGATCCCTTGGATTCTAATATCACAACCTTTGATCCTTCTTTATGGAAACCCCATCTTCCACATCATTTAGCATTCCATATTATGGTCCAAGTTTTTAGATAACATGTTCTTATGAAAATTTTGGATGAGGGGACATTGACTTTCATTATGTAATAAAATTGTTGGAAGGATCTTAGTTGTCTAACATTGTCTACACCTAGATCAACAATGAAGGATTTTAATGGGCATACCTTGAAACCTAAAGTGGTATTTTCCACTTTACCTATCAAGATAAGGGGGAAATGTTATTTATTGAGATTGAGGTCATTGATTCACTGCTTGATTATAACCTTCTACTTGGGTGAAATTATTTTTATGTTATGATTGATATAGGAGGCTCTAGGAAACCTCAAAAATAAAAGTTCTCAAAATTTGATGCAAATAGTGCCATGTCGAAGAGATTGATGAGATGATTCCAACGCAATTTGAATCACAACAAATGAAGATCATATGAGGAAGATAACACGGTATGAAGTTCACATGAAATGGGAAAAATGTTGACAGGGCTGCAACCAGAGAGTGCCACATGGAAAGGATGTTGATGTAGCATATTCATGGAGTTGGTGTGTCAGGACAATGGTGACATGGAAAATCAACATGTGGCATAGCATGGAGATGAAATGTAGCATTGAGTCAATAGTGAAATGGCATGGCATGTCAATTACATTATGTTGAGTTGGCAGGATGACTTAGAGCTAAGCTAGCATGCTATGTGGCACTTACTATGTATCAGGTGGTCCAATAAGAGGCTGCCACATGGTAGCCTCTGAAAGGATAAAAGAGTTCAACAAATGATTATATGGGTTTTTGTTTATTATCTATGGTTATAAAAAATAAACCATGTTACTCCATGTAACATCCCAAAGGGGGAGGCCCACAGGTTTAACCTTGGGACTCCCCAACAAACTAATAACTTAATATAATCTGCCAAAAAATATGCTCAATGGTTGGGATTTTCTAAGTCCACCCTCCAAAATATATTTAAACCTATGTTACTCATTCGAACAAGGGCAGGGGAAATGGGAGAGGACCCACACACAAAAATTAGAGAAGTGCGCCTAGTCATGGCATGTTTTATGATGCAATATTGTAATTAATGCAAAAGTATAGTCTGCGTGGCATGATTTTCAAGGCATTGGAGTCCCAAAGGAGGCCATGAGTGATGGTGACAAAAATTATGGTGTTTATAGTCATTCTTCATGATTTTTTGAGATGATTCCACTTGTGTAGGTAGAATTTGGATATGAGTAGTGGATTTGAGGGATCATGGTTTAAATCCCACATGTGTCATTAGTACTTGGCATAAATTTCAAGATAGAGATGTAGTTTTCAAAAGTTGGTCATTTTTACAGTCAAAAGTTGTAGAATGGTGATACAGACCTGCTGGTGCTATGTTTTGAGCAGTGGATCTAAGGGCTCATGTTTAAAAGACCACATGTGTCATTAATTCTTGGCACAAATTTCAAGATAGAGATGCACTTGTCAAAGTCTGGTCATGGTTAGAGTAAAAAGTTGTAGAGTGACGAGAAAGACTTGTTGGTGATATTTTTGCTATGTTTTGAGCAACAGATTTGAGGGCTCATGGTTTAAAGCCTATATGTGTCATTAATGCTTGGCATGCGTTTTGAGACAAAGA
This sequence comes from Pinus tabuliformis, assembly GCA_031772625.1. NCBI lineage: Eukaryota > Viridiplantae > Streptophyta > Pinopsida > Pinales > Pinaceae > Pinus > Pinus tabuliformis. The sequence goes on along the minus strand of CM062811.1, from coordinate 14,143,789 downwards.
TGTACTTTTTAGAAGATAGTCATGTTTATAGTCAAGACTTGCAAAATGATGTGATGGAACTAAAGGTGGTGCGTTTCCTGAGTTTCTAATTGATCCTTTCGGCATGGAAACCAATGTAAGTCTCATTTATTGTTTATTCTCTCCCTTACAAGAGAATGTGTACTTGCAGATTATCTATGCTCTTTGTATGTTTTAGTAAGGTAGAAATTTGAAACATTATAGAGAACACTTTTTTTTAGCTCATGCATGCGAACCAAGATGGTGGGACACTGCAACAAAACTCTTTGTTTGGGCATGTGCATGCAAATTAAGATGATGCAACACTAAAAGGGAACTCTTTATTTGAGCTTGTGCATGAAAACTGACATAATGTGACACTGAAAGGGAACTCTTTGTTTGAGTCCATGCACATAAATCAAGATGGTGTAACATTGAAAGGGAGCTCTTTATTTGAGCTCGTGCATGCAAATCGAGATTGTGTGGCACTAAAAGGGACACATTTCCACTTAAATTGAGAGTTCATTACTTTTGTATTATTAAAGGATAACGTTTCTTTGAAGGAGAGACATTGTCATTTGAAGTGAGAGTTTAGTCCTTTTTTATTGAAAAAGGAGATCATCTTGAGGAGAAACTAATGAAGTGGCTACGAAGTTGAGTTGAGCTAAAAAATGTAGCCCACACTAGGTGAACTCCATTGCCAATTCAATGATCTCTTTTCTTATGTGATTGATTTTGTCTCATGTTTTCTTATGGATGTTATTTCCACAATTATGATCATTAAATGCATTAAGTAATGAATTGTTGGGACTTTCAACACATTCACAAGTTTAATATTCAAATTAGATTGATTTTTGTTAATGAAATCATGTTAGAAGATCAATATTAAGAATTCGAGTCCTATTCAAGGGGATTTCATCCAGATCAAGTTTGGGAATGTCTGCCTCCCAGATTCAGATCAATGAATACAATTGTGTGTTAATATTTTGAGTCTTGATGTTCCCCCATCAGGGTATGATAGTCACCATTGACCAATTAGGATTTTGTAAGCATGATCTTCGATTTCACAATAGTTAGTCTGCCCCATTTGTAGGTAATTCCACCACTCTTGCTGAGAGAATTAGGGTAGGGATGTTCAAAGACTCCTCATTAATGGGCATATTCCATCTTCTTACACCTAAATTGTCACAATCATCTAACACCATCAACATGGTAAAATCCATCTCATATAACTTTGATGGATCTACCAATCCTTGGCTCCATCCTTCTCTTAGGGATGTTGGCCTCTTGGTGAAATGATGCCTCTTGAACTTGAGTCAAGTTCTTCCTATGGTGTCAAACTTGAATCTTATTCCATTGCATATGTTTTTGATGGATCCATTACTACTTGGATTGATCCTTCTCTTACAACCTTGGTATATTTAGAGAAATGGCACCAACTGGTTATGAGTCTAGTTCTTCTCTCGATGTCAAACTTTATTCTCACTCCCTTGTATATGATTATGATGGGTCCACTAACCCCTGGATCATCCTGTTAAGTTCTTTCTATGATGTTGAACTTGATTATCCTCCTTGCCCTGTCCAGCTGTCACTCATTCTTATTCCTATGCCTTTCGAGATACGATGATGCCATTTGATGATGACATCATGGAAAACATCATGATTGTAGAAATTTCTACAAACTAACTCTGATAGCATGTAGAAATTAATGTGTAGATTCAAAACTACTCATGAAATTTACTATATCACAAGACTCGAAGCTACTCTAATGATCTACGAAAGTTAATTCACCACCTAGAACACAAATCATAGACATGTAAAAAAAACATCACACATGCACAGAGATTTATTTAGGGGAAAGAAATTGCTCAAAACCCCTTCCTATTTTTATTGCATTAATCAAAGAATCTGGATGAATGCAATATGTTTGCTCAAGCTTGAGCACAACCTGCACCTGTATCTTCTATCCTCTGCTTGATTGACTAAACCTGACCAATACTTAGCCAATTTCAAGCCTTCTCAAGCTCCTAATTCCTTATGTTGTTCCTTGAGGAATTAGGCACCTGTTAATTGGGAAATTCCTCCAAAATGCTTGCATAGTTCCTAGGATTGATCATCTGACCAATAAAATGAACTATACACTCAATCTAGTATACAATTAATTGTACATTGCCTTGGAAACTACACCACAACTGAGAAATTCAAATTCCTTGCATGCATGAGCTAATTTAGGCTGATTCGTTAGTTATCTGGATGATCATTGAGTGTGGTTAAAGTTCCATTTCCACAACTTGACCTTCCACTAGTTCCTCCAATAGTTAGAACTAGTTTAACTAACCATAACACAATTTAATTGAATTAAATTGCTACAACTGAAATTAACTCAACCGAGGCTCCTTAAATTTAGTAACCCACTACATGCAACTGAACTTCATGCCCCTAACTCAAATTAACTAAGATATACTCCTACTTTTTAGGAATCAACTCAAGTAAATTGAAATTCAACTGATTAACTCTAATTGACTATTCTTAGCTGAGTGACAAGATCCATGTCACCTCAATTAACTCCTCCAAGTTGTTTGCTGATGTGGAATTTCAAATTTCCTCAATTTTAATTAAGAAAAACTCAAAATTGAGACTTTCTTGTTGCATTTTTAATAATGATCTCTGATTTATCTTAGGACTATCCATCTCATCCTTTATTCCCCCCCGCCCCCCCCACCCCCTTTGGTCAGACCTATGGAATGGCTACTTGCACACCTTTGTTTCTCTGTGATATGTCTATTGGGCGCAAGATCTTGATATCACCAAAGATGTGCTCTTTAACCATACTTATTAAATATTTATCATAATATTCCCATCGATGTTCCTTAGAAACCTAGGGTCATGGAACCTTATGGTTGAAGCATATTTCCCTCATGATGATATTTCTCTTTAAACCTCTCCTTCTGCCATCATCCACGACATCCTCCCTCTTTTATACTGATCTCAAAATGGGGCTCTTAGGATTCTTGTCTAACTTACAAGAACCTCTCCCACTTCCAAAGCTTTAAATTTTCCCTAGTCTTAATGATTAACCAATGTGGAATTAAGAAATGCTTGAAAATAAGGTGTATGCTGGCATGTGTTTTTAATTGTTTATGTGATTTTAAAATTCAGTTGTTCGTGTTGATATGTAAACACATATGATAATAGATAAATTCAACAATAAGCAAACACATATGACAACAATTTAATACGGAGTTCACTCGAAACACTTGGGCTATGTCTCATTGAGCTCTACTCAACTCGACTAGGCTCCCTGGGATTACGACAACAGTTCTTTTACAAGTTCCACACTCAACTCCAATGTTTTACACAGGAACATTGGGCTCAGAAGACCATCTTATCTCTTGGCTCTTGGAGCTCTTCGGCTTTCTGGCTCTGGCTCTTGGCTCTAACTCTAGCTCTGGCTCTTTGGCTCGGGCTCTAGTTCTGGCTCTCAGCTCTCGCTTCTGGCACTCGCTCTGGCTCTTGGCTCTGGCTGTGGCTCGTGGCTCTCTGCTCTGGCTCTCTAAGCTCTTTCTCTCGGCCTTTGCATGCTTTTGTGAGTCGCTCGACCTCCAAGCAACTCTAACAACAATATCCTGCTATCAATTGAGCTCTCTGGCTTTTCACTTGACCTCCGAGTGAATCCAAAGACTCTTTGCGCATTTAGCTTTTTCTCGTTGTTCGCTCTCCTATCTTCTTCTCCTTGATCTATCTTTGTCAGTCTGTGGCTTTAAGCCATCTGCTTCCTAACTGTTCATTTCCACTTTCAGCTCTCTCGTTCCCTGCCTCTATCCATTTGAATCCCTTCTTCGACTGTTACAGTCACTGCATCACACCTCACAGGGAAGTGGCCACCTATTCCGTAACGGATAAGTGTCAGGTTCACCGGAAACACTTGATCGTTTGAAACGACCGTTATTTCCGTTTACTCCAAGAATGCCCGCAAAACACGAATCTCTGCCAACTCATCATCCACGTCGGACTTCAAAGTCCCACACAATCTACTTTATGACTTTGTCAAATCTGGTCATCCATCGGTCGCATCTTCGCCGTTGATCTGGAGCCTCCAGATCCTACGGTCTCCGTCCATATCGCGCGGGTAAGTTGTGTGACCTTTACTTGCGCGATGTGAGTGGTTTTCTCTCTCATCCACTGGACACGTGTCACCCAGTGTATGGAATCACGTGGGACTCGGTCGAACCTGCTTACCGCCTGAAGTGCTTGCGATATCCTGCCGGTTTTGGCACAGGACCCGCCTTCTGATGGAATCGGCGATTCCCGTACGGTTTTATGCCTTTTCCTCGTGATTGAGTGCTTGGGGCTTTCCTTCACTGAGGGGGATGCCCTGCGATACGTGATTAGCACTTTAGCGCTAATCACGTATCAGAAACTACCTCTATTTTTGGATTTGGCCTCCCGATTGCCAATTTGTGCCAGTGCGCAGTCACCATGGGCCAACGGTCTATGCGCTTTGACTGAGGGTCCTCATTGTTCCGTGCTGACCACAAATTTCCATTGTTCAGAGGTTATTTCTGATAAGCTCGATATCCACAAGACTTTGAACTTCGGCATGAGTTTCTTTACAGAGTTTGGGTAACTTTAAGAGAGTTTAAGGATCCAATTCGGATCATGCCTTCCCACTAAAAGAACTTTTGGTCCACCAAAAGACTGATATATTGATCTGAGTAGTAAATGAGAGTAACAACACCCTCTTCTTTCAGCCTCCCTACACTTGCCTTTGCATAGTGCCTCTGAACCACAATCTCTAACCACTTCCCTTCTTGGATGGGTTGGTCGTCTTGGGAAGAACTGTTTTCCTCCTTGACTTCATGCAGAACTTCTGCTGTGAATTTTACAGAAGGTAGTTTGAACTTCTTTACCTTGATCCTTGATCCAAGGTGGCTCAAACGAATGTGAAGTACATCTGCTCCACAAAACTTTCATTTGTACCTGTTTGAAAAGCTTCCAACAACAACTGTTAACAACAGCAGGTATACAGACAAAAACTGGATGGACTAACTCCTACTTCAACAAAGAAACATATTTCACATCTTGTGAACCCTTCCTTGTCTTATATCTGCATACAAATGATTGGCTAGATAAAAAGCCAATAAAACATGCCTTTAAAGCAAATGACCCTTTAGGTCAAGCATGTAGAAAAAGACCTTTAGTACTCTTTTCCAGAAGATGAGACACTTCATCATTATCTCCATTTTGGAGACGAAGTTAACTTCTCCCAAGCCAACATTACATGCATCTCATGCTGATGCATGCATTCCATCTATCAACTTTCACTTAAGTACACTGTACTTTCGAAGCTGAAATGAACATATTGTTGCGGCAATAAAGTGAGTTTCCTACTCAACTTCTTTCCATTTACCATTTTGGTAAGATCCTACAACTTGCATTTATTCCACAAAATAATGCAAACAGATGCATCAAAGGACATGCAGCCTTAATTGGATAAGAATTCTAACCATTTCTTACCAATCCATTTCAAGGGTCCCTCCTTGGTTTGCACATCAGCATCAATATGTGAATCATCCTGAAACACATTAATCATGGAATCTTTATTTCCATCCCTGCCATTTTCTTTTTCCACCTTCTCCTTCAGCTTTGGTGGAAGCAATGCTGGATTCAAAGTCCAACACCTTTCAACAAGATGCCCTTGCTTGTGGCAGTAAGTGCAACACATGTGCATCCTTTTGACAACATGATTTGCCTTGTTCTGTGGACCTTTGGCTGCTTGTTTCTTTTCCTTCAAAAGTTTCCTGTATGTGGCCATCCTCTTCCAACATCTAGAAACATAATGGTTATCCAAACCACAAAAGCAACATGCAATTCTTTTTCCAGGCTTTACAAAATCAAAAGGAATGTGTTTAGAACTAGATTTATACTTTCCTTTTTCACCTTTATTTCCTTCAGGAGTACTGGTGAAGCAAATGAAGAAGTGGCTCCCTTTAGAACACCATCACTTTCTTCAAGGCTGTCAGAGTTTCCACAACTCTCTGGTTCAAGTGTGTGCTTTTGAACACCTGCATCCTACAAATGATGTTTCAAGCTATTGCATTCCTCCTGAATACAATCCTCACACTTCTGAGGTAGAGGACCTGCAATGAAACTCCTTTTTGGAACTGTTTCAATGGCCTTCATGGAAGCTTTGGAACTCTCTCCATAAGACTGTCCATAACCGAGACCCAAATACTTAGGCCTTTCCTCAACCATTATTGGCTCAACAATACCTTGTGCATATTTTCCCAATCCTTTTCCTTCATAGCCCATCTTGGACATTAGCTTGGAACCTATGCCTCTAGTATGTTTTTCAAAAGAACCAATATAAGCATTCTTAGAAGAATTTGAAGACAAATTGGAATGGTTTACCTCTTCTTCAAGCTGATACTTGACCAAGGCTTCTTTGGCAACAAAGAGTTGTGACTCCAACTCATGCATCCTTTTCAGGTTCATATTTGCAATATGAAGTTGCCTCTCCATTTCCTACAATTTTCCAGAAAGCATCTGCTTCTCTTCCTCCACGGAATTCAACTGCTCTCTAAGTATGCTACTCTTCCTTCCATCCTCATACATTTCTCTTACCTTGTTCATCATGATGAACAAGTCTTGCTTCATGTCTCCATCAAAGGAACTTGTGAAGAAAGAAGAATTTGAGGATTCACTTGTAGAAGTCATCATTATGCAAATGAACAAAAGAACTTCAAACAAGATTATTAAAGAGATTATTCAATAACCTCTTACAACAACCTTTTGTGCTTCAAGGATTGCCCTGAGGTCCTTTGGGATAGAAGAATGCCTTCAGCCCTTCTTCTTTCTTGTCCTTCCTAGACTGAGCTATCAATAGCTTTCCCTTCACCTTTGCAAACTCAAACAATAGTCAGTTTGTAACCAAGCATAGAATCAATGAGGCAATCAATCCTTGACTGTCCAAAAACCTTTCAGACAAGCAATCTTTGCCCTGTCAATCAAGCACTCTGATACAAATTTCTTTGAAGGTGGGGTTAATCAATCTTAAGCTCTGACACCACCTGATCTGAAAATGGGGCTCTTAGGATTCTTGTCTAACTTACAAGAACCTCTCCCACTTCCAAAGCTTTAAATTTTCCCAAGTCTTAATGATTAACCAATGTGGAATTAAGAAATGCTTGAAAATAAGGTGTATGCTGGCATGTGTTTTTAACTGTTTATGTGCTTTTAAAATTCAGTTGTTCATGCTGATATGTAAATACATATGATAATAGACAAATGCAGCAATAAGCAAACACATAAGACAACAATTTAATACGGAGTTCACCCGAAATGCTTGGGCTACGTCTCCTTGAGCTCTAGTCAAATCGACTAGGCTCTCTGGGATTATGGCAACAGTTCTTTTACAAGTTCCACACTCAACTCCAATGTTTTACACAAGAACATTGGGCTCAGAACACCATCTTATTCCTTGGCTCTTGGAGCTCTTCGGCTTTCTGGCTTTGGCTCTTTGCTCTGGCTTTGGCTCTTGGATCTGACTCTAGCTTTGGCTCTTTGGCTTGAGCTCTGGTTCTAGCTCTCAGCTCTCGCTTCTGGCACTCGCTCTGGCTCTTGGCTCTGGCTGTGGCTCATGGCTCTTTGCTCTGGCTCTCTAAGCTCTTTCTCTCGGCCTTTGCATGCTGCTGTGAGTCGCTCGACCTACAAGCAACTCCAACAACAATATCCTACTATCAATTGAGCTCTCTGGCTTTTCACTCGACCTCTGAGTGACTCCAAAGACTCTCTGCACATTCATATTTTTCTTGCTATTCGCTCTCCTCTCTTCTTCTCCTTGATCTATCTCTGTCAGTCTGTGGCTTTAAGCCATCTGCTTCCTAACTGTTCATTTCCGCTTTCAGCTCTCTCGTTCCCTGCCTCTGTCCATTTGAATCCCTTCTTTGGATGTTACAGTCACTGCATCACACCTCACAGGGAAGTGGCCACCTTGTCGGGCGGATGAATCATTCTTGCGGACAAGACCGATCTCCCTAGTATCTAATGATATCTAGCGACAAGAAAACCAAACAAATTCTATCTTTCTCTAAATATGCAATTTATAAATAAAGACCAACAGGTGTTTTAGGCCTACCTCAGGTCCAGTGCTAGTTTGTGGAAGCCACGCTCTATTGATCCAAATGAGCTCCCTTTTAAAGAATCTGCAAACACAAACAAGCACACATATTAAATAGCACCTGCATAGCCAATATAATAAACCATGCTTATCTGAGAAAAATGAATCTGATTGTATTAACTTTAATCAAAGAAGAACTTTACAACCTTGGTGCCTTGATGCTGTACAAGCTCCTCCCAGGGTCCAGCAAGAATCTCCTCTACTTTGACAAGTTTCACTCTCTTCCCAAAGAAGCCAAAAGGTATGTAATCTCTCCTCTCAAGCTTAACTAGGAAGTCTTAATTCCAATAACATTTACCCTCAAAAATGTTCAGCTTTCAACCTCCCTAGCAACCAGCCCAATGCCTCAATTTATAGTGCAAAGGAGGGAAGTTACTAGGTCCACCTTCAAAGGGATAGAGCCCTCCTTCAAAGGGATAAGCTCCTCTCATCAAGGGGTTAGCTCCTTTAGTTATGGGATGCATGAACCACCTAGGAGTGAACCAACCATGTCAAGATTCCTTCTAGAAGCATCCAGAATTAACCCAAAGTGAGTTTTTAAGAATAAAATTGCACCTTTTTGACTTTTACAGGGGTCCGCACCCACTCCTTTAGAGACAGAGCGGGCAGGTCCGCAGGTAATAGTAAGAGAAAGTGTGGAACTAGAGGTTTATAGATTTTCAAAGACTTTCTCTCATTTTTAAAGCTTGACATGAAGAGCCGAGGTTTGAGACTTGCAAAGGAGGACAGTATGAGTGGTGATAGACTCACACTAACTGCAGAAAGTCATGGTGACAATATTTTGTGTAACACACCTATTCCGTAATAGATAAGTGCCAGGTTCACTGGAAACACTCGATCGTTTGAAACGACCATTATTTCCGTTTACTCCAAGAATGCCCGCGAAACACGAATCTTTGCCAACTCATAGTCCATGTCGGACTTCAAAGTCCTGCACAATCTACTTTATGACTTTTTCAAATCCGGTCATCCATCGGTCGCATCTCTGCCGTTGATCTAGAGCTTCCAGATCCTATGGTCTCCGTCCATATCGCGCGGGTAAGTTGCGTGACCTTTACTTGCGTGATGTGATTGGTTTCCTCTCTCATCCGCTAGACATGTGTCACCCAGTGTATGGAATCACGCGGGACTCGGTCGAACCCGCTTACCGCCTGAAGTGCTTGCGATATCCTGCTGGTTTTGGCGCAGGACTCGCCTTTTGACGGAATCGGCAATTCTCGTACGGTTTTATGCCTTTTCCTCGTGACCAAGCGCTTGGGGCTTTCCTTCACTGAGGGGGATGCCCTTCTTTAGTGCTAATCGCGTATCAGGAACTACCTCTGTTTTTGGATTTGGCCTCCCAATTGCCAATTTGTGCCAGTGTGTGGTCACCATGGGCCAATGGTTTGCGCGCTTTGACCGAGAGTCCTTGTTGTTCCGGGCTGACCACAAATTGCCATTGTTTAGAGGTTATTTCTGATAAGCTCGATATCCACAAGACTTTGAACTTCGGCATGAGTTTCTTTACAGAGTTTGGGTAACTTTAAGAGAGTTTAAGGATCCAATTCAGATCATATACGAAATGATTCTTGGTATTGATCCTAAACTTCTTGCACATTTTCTTCATAGGAGCCTGCACAATGCATCTCCCAATTGGGTACCTAACATCATTCCCAATCATGAAGCACAATGGTGCTCATCACATTTGTGTCGAATTTAGAGCATATGATTGTTCGAAGTATACTGATCTTGATGGGTGCATCATTTTAGAACCACCTAATGGGCTCCATCTTGGGTCATATTGTGTCTATTTTTGTGGGCATGGTTCCCTATACATATATATGTAGTATGCTTTTTACTTTTTCGTGCATGTGTGTTTCGTTTTGGTCCTTTTTTTATCCTTTTTATTACTTGGTTTAAAAATGTTCATATCCTCTTTGATCTATGTAAGATATACCTATGGCACTAGCGATAGTTCTTGAAACATTGCTTCCATATCTTGGGTTCTCTATTTTCCTGTTGATGAACTTTTAGTTCAGGGGGAATCTTTCTTTGCCCTTCCACTAACAATGTTGCAGAATACAACACCATCATTGAACTCTTAACCAAAGCCATTTCTCTAGGAGTCTATTAGTTAGTGGTCAACATGGACTCTTAGCTCATGGAATCACAACTGAATCAAATCTATAATTTTTGGCATCTTTCCTTGTTTCATCATTATTTAAGGGCATGCATGCTTGAACTTTCATTTGATTACATCACTTATCAACATGTCCCTTAGAGTTTTAGTGCATTGACTTATTCGTTAGGTAAATATCTGTTGGAATGGAATTTATCCCATTTATAATTAAGATAACTACACATGCATGACATACATAAAAACATGGGATCCATTGTATATCATTCACACATTCATAAATAAAAGACTTAAACCCATATGTATATATATGTAGAAATTGATTTGCATACATCATCATGATCTAAAAATGGTAGTGTCAAAAATGGGATCGCGAGCTTAGGGGCATAAGCCCATCACATACACACTAATTTCCACACACAAAATCCCCTGAAGGGATCCTACATAGTGGAACCCTAACACTACTCATCATTTGAGTCACTTTGTGCTTGGTAACACACAACCATCCTGACCTCTCGATGGAGAATCTAGTCCATCTTGCTGAACACACCAATGATGTGGCATTGCATATGATGTGGAGCATCCTAGAATTGGGTGAGAGATACACCCATTGTCAACCCCTCCAAGTTCCACTGCACCTACCTCAACTCATTGCGGTTAGTGTCCTCCTCCTCGTCACTCTCCTCGTGAGTTGTTAGTGGCTCGATCACTCTAGTTGCTCCTCGATAGTCATATGGAGACTCACACTCAAGTCTCTATGGTGCAACATATGTGTCATAAAACATGTTAATTATTAGTGCAATATACCATCAAAAAAATTAACAAACATAAAAACTTAAAGAAAAAAATTTCACTTGCCCAAGTCTCCCCACTGCTTGTCAGGGGGGAAAATTAGGTCAAGGTCTCTGCGGAAATCTGCTCTTGCATTTGCTTAGTCACTGATCCATAACCATTAATCATCTAAACATATGATGTAATAATTTTCATATGCTCAAACGAGTGCTTCTCCCCCTAAGCTTGGTAACAATTCATTCCATCTATTAATATGTGGTGTTGATATCCCCGGCAATGCTCATACAACATATGTTCATAACATCAAAATGTACTCGACAAAGAGAGGTGCCAAGATACTATTGTATCCAAACATACTTTAATTTCCTATTTTTCATTTGGTTAGTTATTCCTTCAAGTTCACAAGTAGACCCTCACACCAATTAAATACTGAAGGGATCATGTTTTGTACTATTATGTCCAGCTAAATTTTGGAAGCTATATGGGGACTCACTATTCTCACCACATGGATAAAGGTAAATAGGATGTTGCATAGTGGGATATCTATCACTTTTTTAATTGAGATTTTCCTACCTGCTTTGTGGGCAAGGGGAGCATAATACGTTTCCATCCATTCCTCCACTGATCTCTCCCTAACTAAAATCCTTCCAAATACTATAACTAGGGCACCTTGACTTGATAAACTCATGAGGAAGTACACATATTCTATGTCTGTGGTATGATATCTACAACTCATGGTTCCAACAATGAAAACCTCTCATTGGCAAGATCACGAGGGTTACTCACATATTCGTTGACCATAACTGGGGTTTTATTACTTTTGGTTTAGTCAAACTACATATCCTACAAATCTCCACAATATACCTAAATAAGCCTATTGTGATACTAGTAGGATATGTAAATTTCCATGGATATTCCATTGGAAAGTTCATCATAAAAAATCTAATAAAATTATGCTTAAAACTCCTCTCCATTATGAGGGTTTATTTCTCTTTAGATTTATGGATATGTAAAATTACTATTTGTTGTGTATGCATGCAAATTATAGTTATGTAGAAAATAGAGAATAGTGAAATAAAAACTCACAAACCACAATTGACACAATATATAACTTGGGAAATCCTTTTGGGAAAAAACCCAACTGGAAGGTGAGGCCACTCTACCCTCTTTCTATGAATAGAAAATGGTCATGAGTACAAAGAAGTAAGGCCTTTAGCCCATGGGCTATTATAGTGCACAAATCCTTTATGTGTACTCTCTCTCTATTGTTCTTGGATACTCTGCTCATCTATGGAACAAAACACACTCACATATAATGGAACCCATTTTCCTCATAGTGGCCCAGTTAAAACAAAACCCAATAGCCTCCCAATGGTTAGTTTTGACTCCTTCAACTCTTAACGAGAGTTGCAATATGGAATATTCTAAAGTCTTCTTCATCATGTTCACATGGCTAGCTCCTTTTCAATGAGAAATTGGTGTTGATGTGTTATCCTCTTGAATGATGGTGGTAAGTTTTGATAGGTCAATTTTTGGGAGGCATAACTTTCTCATACAAATTTTGATTTGGGGATCAACATGTAGATTATGGAATCTAGGTCCATAATAAGTTGGGGATCACAAAATGTGTTCATTTAATGCCTTAAACTGGCTCCTAAATTTTATGACCCAAAATTTTCCAAAATAGGACCACCTGTAAAAATGGTCCTATGAGTGATTTGTCTACTTTTTCCACTCTAAAATCATTGAGATGGATGACAAACAATATAATGATCCAATCTAGATCAACATTCCAGATCACACTGTGTAATTAATCAATGCATACGTTGTTACAAAAGAGAAGGAGAATCATACATTCTAATTGACAAGTGACTCAATCACACATACATAATGGTACTATAGATCAAATCAATCACATAACTTGTATAACGATTCTAGCATAATAGATCAATACACACAGTATAAAAACAAATAAGGAAGAAAGCTACATTATAAAGTTATGGAATAGGGGCAACGTGGCTGAGTTGGTGGGCCCTTTCCAACTAATATTACATTACCTGAAGAAAATTCAAATCACTCACAAATAAAACTAAAGGCATATAATTAGAAAGCATGAGCAAGACGTTATATTTCTCTCTTAAAAAACACATGAGGAAATTGCAGAGGTACCTAGTGATCATATCGATCATACTCAAACTCACAATATTACAATATATTAATACAATTTGATCAACCTCTTCCCATGATCAAGGGTTGAAATATATAATTTTACATAGAGAACATGACCAGTAGGGTGATTTAATGAATCCCCTGTCTCATGCATTGGGGCTATAGAACATATACTAGAATGGATCAAATTGGTTGATTCTAACGAATTCCCTTACAATATTAAAATTGAATCCAAAGGCTTACAACTAGAAATTATTTGACATGTGCATATTTGGGTGGATCATTTTATAGGTATAATAATCTTTGTTGAACACCAAATTCAGAGTCTTGGTTGACTATTGCATTGACAATATACCAACAGATCCCTTAACCACCGTTGACCCAATTTGATAAACATGAGAGCTTATTGAGGTCTCCATAAGAAAAACTCATGTTGTGGTTTTTTCTCAAGAGGTGTGGAATCACATTAACCATGGAGCTAGTTACCAGGAACCATGTTAGTTATATGACCTAGCTCAAAACTAACATTAGTGGCAAATGACCTTACTTAATCCTTTTAATAGATTAAAACATTGGACATATTGATGATTTAATAACATTTTACCTTGTGTCCATTTTTAATAACTTTTTCTCTTTAGTGGTGTGAAAAGGAAGATAATGCTTCAATAAGAAAGGAGTTTTATGGGGTAAAAAAGGGTGACTAGAAATGAGAAGAACGTTAATTCAAAACCTTGAGAATTTTTCTACTAATTTCCTATAACTCTATATACCTAGATCTCAAATCTAGCTTCATGGTTGTGTTTTGTATCTAATAGATTTCTATTGACTTCTTTTGTGTCCCAATCTGAGCTCTAATTAGTGAGTTATTGCCTCTGGTATTAAATTGGTACTTTATTTTTCCCTTCCATTGTTTTAGGCATCAGTTCCTCATGATTACTCCATTTTGAAATTGTAATATGTCATTGAAATCTCCCTCTGGGATTCTTCATTCAAGTTGCAAATAATGATCACAAAATTTTATTGCCCAAAAACATTTTTTAGGGCCTAAAAAATTCTTCGCAAGTTAATGACCCAAAAAGATTAGTGAAAATTATGAAAAACTACAAAGCCTTATGTTGTCCTAGTACTCTAAATTAGCTAAAAACCACCTGTAACTTTGTTCTATAGTTGTTAATGGATATATGGATTTCCTCTATGCACCCCCAAATGGAAAGTACATTTATGTATACATATCTGCCAGTTCTCATTTCACACAAACTTAATTTGCATGTCTTTACTTGGACACTTGGCACACATGCAACATTTTTCTTTTCCTTTAGGTCCCTGTTGAAAATAGCAACAAGAAATGCTAAAAATAGAAGTGCTAAAAATAGCACTACTATAAATAGCAGTTGGGGTACCAATGTTGGACATAGCAACAAGGAATGAAAAATGGAAGTGCTATAAACAACATCGCTAAAAATAGCAGTTCGGTATAGATTCCTATTTTAGTTAGTCCCTGAACTAAAATAGAGAAGTAAAAATTCGAATTTGATCTTAGCAACTGTTTGTAAAATAATTAATTAATTCACCATGAGTTAATTAATTGTAGAAAATCAAACATGAAGTCTATGTAGGACATGCAACAATTTCTCCATTGATTGAAGAATTTATCCATCAGTTAAAGAGATAAGGATGAGTTGTAATTAGTTGGCTCAGTTAACTCAGTCAAGTCTAGTTAGATTAATTCAAACGGTTTGTTGAATTAATGTAAGTTTAGTTAGTTAATGCTTGCATGCATGTAACTACTGCACTTCATATAACTGAATATTCTCTCATAAATAACTCATGCATGTCAGTTCAGACAGAGACCTAGTTGAGATTAGATGGAGGGGCAGTGTACTATCAATTGCTAGAATATTCCATTGTGAATATTCCTTGCATGCAGAAGGAATTCTTTCCTTGAGGATTGCGCAGTTACTTCTTCAGGTTTTGTGAGTGTGATGAGGCCAATTCACACATGTGGCTTCACTGGACGGCAAGAAAAACTGCACAAGGAAATAGGAGGCTTGGAAGGCTTGAGGAGGACATACACTATGTTTATTTAGTCTATGAGCAGTATTGTTTGATTACAGAGAGAGTAGGATAGCTTGAGAGATGATTCTTTTTGTAACTTGAACAAGATTTCCACTTGTATGATAATACAGATATTGGGGTTTTAGGCTGAGGCTTCCCCTAGGTTATTTCTTCTGTGTTTCATGTGTATGATTTCTTCTTCTCTATTATATGTGTTCCGATTGATCTTGCTCAAATTGATTAAGCTTCCACAAAGTTTGATATTAGAAGTAGATCAAGTATTTTTCTTTAGTATATTGCATTATCAGGGGATCTATGGTGAAATTTCTACATGGCATTGGAGCAAAGTTGATCAAAGGAGAAGAACAGTATACGAAGAAGAGAATTCGAAGTAAGAAAAAAAACTTTGGGCCGAGATTTTGCAGAGTAGATCTGAATTTTTTTTAAAAAATTTGCAAAACAAATAGTAGGTTTGGATTCCTTGCGGAAAAAGACCCAAATTCAAAAAAAATATTGACTGAATCGGAGTTTGGATGAGGGAGATATCGCTGCTTTAAAATCAACTATTTTTCCAGAAAATTTCATGACGGCGAGAAAGATGAAACAGATTGCTGTGCTAGCCAAGAACCTATATGCACTTGAGGTACAAGATGCATGCAAATCCTTGAGGAGAAAGGAAAAGGTTAGATACTTGGTCGTTGAGAGGGAGAGTAAATTACCTCTCAACATGCAGCGCTAGAAGAAGTCTCAGACAATTGTGGAGGAGCCACAATTGGTGAAGCAACTTCAGGAGGTTGTGGAGTAGCCACAACTGGATAAGCCGAGAGGAGACTGAGTGGAAGCATCCACTTATGTAGAGACCTCCAGTAGGGGGAAATTTTGAGCCAAGTGGGCAGAGGGATCACATGCATCCATACCTCCAGGTCAGAGGTGGGGTGATGTGGAGTGACAGTCCCAAGAAGGCTGGAATAGGGGCAGGATCATTGAGGTACCCAACCTATTTGATCAGACCTTGCTATGGGAGTCCCGATGAGGAGTAGCAAGACTGTCGAAGTGGGTAGAGACAGATGCGGATGAAGCGGCAGAGAGAGCTACAGTGCAGGAGTCCAAAGACTATGCAGAGCTAACATGCTGCAACAATGCGAGAGGCACAGGAGTGTTGCACCAGTGCAAGATGGCACAGAGAGGTGTGCAATGGTGTGAGATGCATGGAGTGTTGCAGCAGCTCAGAGGTCAGAGAGGGAGCACTTGTTAGCGGCAGATGGAGCTTCAACATCAGAGGATGTTTCTAGCCCAACAGGGAGGTTAGTTGGGAGTTTTTTTGTTTCTAGAGTTGCTGGAGTAACAACACTTGGAAGAAGTGTTGCATGCAGAACATTCCAAAGGTTCAGGATCGGGTTTGAGTTGAATGCCTTTCTTGTTGAGAGGGAGTGTTGAAAATAGCAACAAGAAATGCTAAAAATAGAAGTGCTAAAAATAGCACTGCTATAAATAGCAATTCGGGTACCAGTGTTGGACATAGCAACAAGGAATGAAAAATGGAAGTGCTATAAATAGCATTGCTAAAAATAGCAGTTCAGGATAGATTCCTATTTTAGTTAGTCCCTGAACTAAAATAGAGAAGTAAAAATTCGCATTTGATCTTAGTAGCTGTTTGTAAAATAATTAATTAATTCACCATGAGTTAATTAGTTGTATAAAATCAAACATGAAGTCTATGTGAGGCCATGCAACAGTTTCTCCATTGCTTGAGGAATTTATCCATCAGTTAAAGAGATAAGGATGAGTTGTAATTAGTTGGCTCAGTTAACAGTTTCAAGTTCAGTTAGATTAATTCAAACAATTTGTTGAATTAATGTAAGTTTAGTTAGTTAATGCTTTCATGCATGTAACTACTGCACTTCAGATAACTAAATATTCTCTCACAAATAACTCATGCATGTCAGTTCAGATAGAGACCCAGTTGAGATAAGATGGAGGGGTAGTGTACTATTAGTTGCTAGAATATTCCATTATGAATATTCCTTGCATGTAGAAGGAATTATTTCCTTGAGGATTGTGTAGTTACTTCTTCAGGTTTTTTGAGTGTGATGAGGCCAATTCACACATGTGGCTTAACTAGACCCCAAGAAAAACTATGCAAGGAAATAGGAGGCTTGGAGGGCTTGAGGAGGACATATACTATGTCTATTAATTCTATGAGCAATATTGTTTGATTGCAGAGAGAGCAGGATAACTTGAGAGCTGATTCTTTTTATAACTTGAACAAGATTTCCACTTGTATGATAATATAGAGATTGGGGTTTTAGGCTGAGGCTTTCCCCGGGTTATTTCTCCTGTGTTTCATGTGTATGATTTCTTCTTCTTTGTTATATGTGTTCCGATTGATCTTGCTCAAATTGATTAAGCTTCCGCAAAGTTTGATAGTAGAAGTAGATCAAGTATTTTGCTTTAGTATATTGCATTATCAGATGATCTACGGTGAAATTTCTACAGTCCCCACTAAGGCCCCTTAGCTTACATGGAGCCTTACTAACCTTTACCAATATGGAAGGGTCCCACTTCATCTACCAGTTTTCCACACAAAAATATTTTATAAGTTCTGATGACATAGAAGGTCCATTTTCCATTTCTTCCCAAAGCATTCCACTTACACACCTACAAATTTGATGGTTGATTTTGGAGTAGATCAATGACCCATAATTCATATTAGGTTGGAATATTCACACAATTTAATATAACGTTTCATTCCAATGGATCCAAAAACCATGATTGACTTAAGTTAATGGTCTATATCCACATCGGGTTGTAACATGCATAGTGCTTAAAAGAGAGTTACATCTTCAATGGATCCAATGATCATGATTCAATCAATTATATGGTCTATATTAATATCAAGTTGCAACACGCATGATGGTTAAAAGAGAGTTTCATTTTTTATGGATCCAATGACCATGATATATTCAATTTTATGGTATAGATCCATATTACAATGCAACATGCATTATGGTTAAAAGAGAGTTACATTTATAATGGATCTAATGGATGCAATCCACTTGATTTGATGGTCCAAATCCATCTTGGGTTGTAACATGAAGCATGGTTAAAAGAGAGTTACATTTTCAATGGATCCAATAGCCACAATCCACTTGATCGAATAACCCAAACCATATTGAATTGTAACATGCATGGTGGTTAAAAGAGAGTTACATTTATGATGGATCCCATGAACATCCAAGTAGATCAATGATCCAAATCAATTTTGGATTAGAAGGTGTGAGGGGGTTTATCAACCTATTGACTTCTTATGGTATCTAGTTGTGCACATATTCACACATATTTTCCTTCACATGCCAACTCAACTACCACCTAACAATGCAACTCGTTATTGATGTCATAGTATGAAAAGTTTCAAACTTTCATTTTTTTTTTTTCTATTAATAATGTTTTTTTTGTTTTGTTTTGTTTTTGTTGTTTTTGTTTTTGTTTTGTTTTTGTTTTTGTTTTGTTTTTTGTTTTTTGTTTTTTGTTTTTTTGTTTTTGTTTTTGTTTTGTTTTGTTTTTTGTTTTTTGTTTTGTTTTGTTTTTTGTTTTTAGTGTTTTTTGTTTTGTTTTTGTTTTTGCTTTTTTGTTTTGTTTTGTTTTTTGTTTTGTTTTGTTTTTTTTTTCCCGTGAACTTCCATCTACATGGAATTGGTAGCTCAATTGCTACAATTCACCCATACAATCACTCAATTTAAGCCCATAACCTTTACTTTTACCTTTATGCATATATTTTGACATTCAATGAATATTTTTCCTTTGAATCCCATTCTAAATTGGCAATTCACCCCTTTTCTCTTCCTAAGGAATTATATTAAATTATCGCTATATAACTTGTAATATATATTTTTTCTTTTGCAAGCAAAGTTGGACCCATATGGCTTGATTGTTGTAAGATTCACTTTGATACCACTTTTTAATACCCAGTTACCCATTGGGGCATATCAATACCAATATAACTCAGTTTTTCTAAAATATCCCCTGAATTCATTTCCTATAACATATGTCCAGAGAATTTAATGTATCCTAATATGAAATTATATCATGTGTAGGATAATTTATTTATTTATTTATTTTTATGTTGTGGTTCACACACACCTTCGGTTAGCTGGTGGCGCTATGTCCACGGGAAAATCTAGGGTTGACGCCCTTGGCCTATAACAAGACCTAACCCCAAGAGCTTTTAGGAATTGACCATGTGACCTCCCAAATGGCGAGGCCCCGAGTTGACCAATTGAGCTAACTCTTGGGGATTGTGTAGGACAAGTTTTTTATAATTGATACCATTTAAATTATTGTTCATGTGTAGCATGTGAAAATACATATATAATCATAGTGGAAGATGCAAAACTTAAAAACAAATACTTATCTTTTAAAGGAAATGTTGACTAGCTACAACCATCAAACCTTCCACCCAGCCATATACCACGTTGCTCATAATATCCCTTGAGTTGGGGCCACAAATCCATAAGAACAATAAATTACTTAAAGTTATCTATGGCACATAACTAGTTCCAAACATGAATAGGTCCATGGTACCAAACTTCATCAACCTCCAACCAATAGTCTTGCATCCCCCATTAGCCCACACAACCCAAGGTAGTGCACCCCATTGTTTGGACCCACAATTTATCAAGTTGTTAGACTACCCTTCTAGGGTTTACATTTCAGTTGCAATGGATGTCTTAGAGCCTTGTGGCTTCTAGGAGTTCTAGCTATTCTTAGCAATATTTCCCTGGTACTTTTTCGGCCTCACATTGGGGAAAATTATCTCCCTTATTTTACTAAACCTACCTAGTATTTTACTAGGATCTAACCATGTGACAGGGTTGCCCCTTCTTCCCTTCCTGTGAATCTAGCCAACTCCCACCATTCAAAATTGTGTAGTGGAATCATGTAATCAAATTAAAACTCTCACTTTTATGTGCATGCCCCTTTTTTAAAAAATGACACTCAATAAAGTCACTTGATGGACTTAGGATAAAAAAATGTGCACTTTTGACATGGGATTATTTTAATGATATCTTATCCCTCTAGGCTTAAGTCCTTCATCACTTATCCCTCAATCCCCATTCACACTCATGGAATCTTAGCCCCCCAATTCTCTCTTGTCTAACTTAGTATGTAACAATGGTGCACTTTATTAATATTTGTGTAATTATAGGCTTACGAAACTAGGCTTTCTATGCCTTTATCACATAATCTCAGTAACCTAAAATCACATAGGCACTCTAGCCTAAAAAACACAGGAACATAAACACATTGATCTAAACACATAGCACATGGGAACATAGACCCCAACATTAATGGTCTATATCCACATCAGGCTGTAACATGCATAGTGCTTAAAAGAGAGTTACATCTTCAATGGATCCAATGATCATGATTCAATCAATTATATGGTCTATATTAATATCAATTTGCAACATGCGTGATGGTTAAAAGAGAGTTTCATTTTTGATGGATCCAATGAACATGATATATTCAATTTTATGGTATAAATCCATATTACAATGCAACATGCGTTATGGTTAAAAGAGAGTTACATTTATAATGGATCTAATGGACGCAATCCACTTGATTTGATGGTCCAAATCCATCTTGGGCTATAACATGAAGCATGGTTAAAAGAGAGTTACATTTTCAATGGATCCAATAGCCACAATCCACTTGATTGAATAACCCAAACCATATTGAATTGTAACATGCATGGTGGTTAAAAGAGAGTTACATTTATGATGGATCCCATGAACATCCAAGTAGATCAATGATCCAAATCAATTTTGGATTAGAAGGTGTGAGGGGGTTTATCAACCTAATGACTTCTTATGGTATTTAGTTGTGCACATATTCACACTTATCTTCCTTCACATGCCAACTCAACTACCACCTAACACTGCAACTCATTATTGATGTCATAGTATGAAAAATTTCAAACTTTCATTTTTTTCTATTAATAATGTTTTTGTTTTGTTTTGTTTTGTTTTTTGTTTTGTTTTTGTTTTTTTTGTTTTTTGTTTTTTTGTTTTGTTTTGTTTTGTTTTTTTTTTTCCCAGGAACTTCCATCTACATGGAATTGGTAGCTCAATTGCTACAATTCACCCATACAATCACTCAATTTAAGCCTTTGGTTTTACCTTTATGCATATATTTTGACTTTCAATGGATTTTTTTCCTTTGGATCCCATTCTAAATTGGCAATTCACCCCTTTTCTCTTCCTAAGGAATTATATTAAACTATCGCTATATAACTTGTAATATATATTTTTTCTTCTGCAAGCAAAGTTGGACCCATATGGCTTGATTGTTGTAACATTCACTTTGATACCACTTTTTAATACCCTCGGTTACCCATTGGGGTATATCAATACCAATATAACTTAGTTTTTCTAAAATATCCCCTGAATTCATTTCCTATAACATATGTCCAGAGAGTTTAATGTATCCTACTATGAAATTATATCATGTGTAGGATAATTTATTTATTTATTTATTTTTATGCTATGGTTCACACACACCTTCGGTCAGCGGGTGGCTGTACGTCCACGGGAAAATCTAGGGCTGACACCCCTAGGCCTATAACAAGACATGACCCCAAGAGCTTTCGGGAATTGACCATGTGAACTCCCAAATGGCGAGGCCCTGAGTTGACCGATTGAGCTAACTCTTGGGGCTTTTGTAGGATAATTTTTTTGTAATTGATACCATTTAAATTACTGTTCATGTGTAGCATGTGAAAATACATATATAATCATAGTGGAAGATGCACAACTTAAAAACAAATACTTATCTTTTAAAGGAAATGTTGACTAGCTACAACCATCAAACCTTCCACCCAGCCATAGAACATGTTGCTCATAATATCCCTTGAGTTGGGGCCACAAATCCATAAGAACAATAAATTACTTAAAGTTATCTATAGCACATAACTAGTTCCAAACATGAATAGGTCCATGGTACAAAACTTCATCAACCTCCAACCAACAGTCTTGCATCCCCCATTAGCCCACACAACCCAAGGTAGTGCACCCCATTGTTTGGACCCACAATTTATCAAGTTGTTACACTACCCTTCTAGGGTTTACATTTCAGTTGCAAGGGATGTCTTAGAGCCTTGTGGCTTCTAGGAGTTCTAGCTATTCTTAGCAATGTTTCCCTGGTAATTTTTCGGCCTCACATTGGGGAAAATTATCTCCCTTATTTTACTGAACCTACCTAGTATTTTACTAGGATCTAACCATGTGATAGGGTTGCCCCTTCTTCCCTTCCTGTGAATCTAGCCAACTCCCACCATTCAAAATTGTGTAGTGGAATCATGTAATCAAATTAAAACTCTCACTTTTATGTGCATGCCCGTTTTTTAAAAAATGACACTCAATAAAGTCACTTGATGGACGTAGGATAAAAAAATGTGCACTTTTGACATGGGATTATTTTAATGATATCTTATCCCTCTAGGCTTAAGTTCTTCGTCACTTATCCCTCAATCCCCGTTCACACTCATGGAATCTTAGCCCCCCAATTCTCTCTTCTCTAACTTAGTATGTAACAATGGTGCACTTTATTAATATTTGTGTATTTATAGGCTTACGAAACTAGGCTTTCTATGCCTTTATCACATAATCTCAGTAACCTAAAATCACATAGGCACTCTAGCCTAAAAAACACAGGAACATAAACACATTGATCTAAACACATATGCACATGGGAACATAGACCCCAACGTAGTCCCCAAAACACCAACCTAAACACGGTATGTACATGACACACTAAGTGCTATTGTAGGGGTGTTACACCTACAACTTCCACGTATGCATAATTTCGGTTAGTAGCCCCTTATTTGGGCCAAATGCAAGGCACACAAAGTACTTGATCAACACAAAACTTGTTAACATGCAACACATGATAGAATTCACATGCACTTTGATGTGAAAATCCTCATAGTCTCTATCTATCCAATAGATAAGCATAGATACTTGTCCATATGACAAACCTACAAATAAAACAAACAAGGTGTAATCAATACATAATAAAATATGTGGTATTTATACCTTTAATTGTAAGGAATTCATTTCCCTGTTTATATAAAAATAGTACAAGACTCACACTGATGCTAATGCGGTGATGAAATGCATCAATATGGACATTTGTGTCTCTTCTACGAGAAGGCACACCATTGATGCACACTATTGGTGAATTGTCCTTTATAGCACACTGATAATGAGTCATCCCACAAGATGCATCGATACAATTATAGACATTAGATGAAAAAATATGTCATTTCTAATATGAGGCACATTGTTAATGAATATCAACCATTTACATTCTTTATGTAGTGTAACACATCAGTAATGGAGCATCCCACTAGACACATTAGTGCTAGTGTAGTCAATAAATGCATCAATATGCACATTGGTGCCTCTTTTAAGATGAGACACAGTATCAATGCACACCAACCATTTTAATGTGTTTATTTTTTTAATGCACCAATAATGGGGCACCCCTATAGATGCACCTCTCATTTTGCTTCCTATGAATTCACAGGTTGCACCATGAAGTCTAGTGTGACCAGAACTACAATGAAGAACACCATATGAAATTTTTTGAAATGTAAAAAAGGGCCGAACTTAATCCCAATCATAAATTTTAATTTGGTGAAATTGAAAATACGGAGATAACAATAAATTTACTTGGTCTCTTCCTACCTAAGGAGTCATGGTTTCCCTATTGAGAAAAAAAATAAAAATGTGCATTGTTTTCCAAAGTTTGAAAATGAATTAAATTCGTTGGAAAATCTATCAAACTAAGGAAGAAACACTATAGAGAACTAAAAAGGGATTCACTATAGAAGGAGGGTATGCACCAATGCTTTTTTACTGGTTGAAAGCACGAAAGGAAATGTGACAATGAAGTTTGGTTTAGTTATTTTTTTATTTTTGTTTTTCCCTATCATGATGCATCCGACAATAAGACTCCTCAGTGAATTATGGGGTTACCAAAATGCATTGATACATATTTTTTTAATATGAAATTAATGTTTTGTAAGTGAAAGAAATGAACATGCAGTGCATTATGCATATCATAATGCACAAGTGCATTGTAATATTCATAATATCTAGTTCAATTTTTGAATATGTAAAAAAACTTAAGGCCATAGTACATTAAGTGCACCGTTAATGTTTTTATTGTGCACCATTGTTATATACACATTAGTGCATTTAAGGTTTTTGAGCACATCAATAATTTTTTTTGGCCTTTTTAAATTAATGTTTTTACGGAAAAACCAAATGTTCTACATTGATCCAATATGTCCTTCACACATGCACCAATGCTCTTAATTTAATGTCGAACATATATATGCATTTTATTATATTTTTAAATAAAAAATACATTTTAACATTTTTATAATAATAATAGTTATTAATGTTTAATAGTTCAACATCAATGTGTTATGTTCATAAGAATAATAGTGCATTGTGACGGTTTAGGCACATTGATGTAAAAACGTCTATAAAATCATTCAACTTCCCACATTCGCTAGTAAGCTCTTCTATAAATAGAGAAGTGATAAATTTTTTGGGGAGGTTCCATAAAAACCCCCACTACAATGTGTTCTCGTTGTAGTGAAAAGTCATCCCAATTATCCCTTAATATTTTACTACTAATGCAAAAATTGTTCAAGTGAAATAATTTTATTAGAGTTGAGTGTCTTATCATTGCTTTTCTTACTCTCTCAATTAATCTTAATAAGTAGGAAACATGTTTCTTTACAACAATAGTAGGGATACTAACCTTATTGAGGATATGGACATGTTGGAATTCAACCTTTATGGAAATATTTTTTTTAATATCTTCTACTGCTATATAGTCCCTACCTCTTATACCATCATTAAAAACAATCAAGTTAACCTAAGAAGAGTCCATTTTTACACAAGTAGAAAAACCACACAAAATCCTATTATTATCCCTTCATTCAAGTCCATAACAATATTTGTCACAATATAAATTGGCAGATATAGATCAAAGAACCACAAAAGTTATAGGTATGGGCATAAGCATTTTAATCGATTCTTCAAATAACAAGTCTTTTAGTTGCAGATCATTATTTGAAGCTAGATAAGGCTACGGATCTAGGCTTCATTATGAGGTTTAGGAAATTTAGGAACAAATCAAGCAAAGGGTACATTATTAAGGAGTCTAGGGTATGTGAACTTATTACTTGAATACAATTATTGGAGATTTATCTTCTATTTGTTAGCATTTTATATATCTTCTAAATTAATATTAAGAAAATAGTGATAAATTCACAATTGAATTCTTCAAAATAAAAACATTGCGGAAATATAAAATGTGAAACTGAGAAAATAATGCAAACACACATAAAACTATGACAATGTTATTTTTGGAAAATTGTCCCTAGAAAAACCCTAAAGGGAAAACTAGTGCAACAAATGTGGATTTTATTATTTCTTCAGCAAATTCAAGAGTGAAATACTCTACCTAACAAATTGGCAAGGATTCAACAATATTTACTAAAAAATTAATCTGGAAGACACCCTTCTCTTCCTCTGCAATTGATTTGGCCTCTCTTAGATTGCTCATACTCCCTCTGGCCACTTGCACTGTAGCCTAGAAATGTGCACTACCTAGATGAATAAATTCATAGAACCCTGAAAATGCCTCCAAGTGAGATGTCTAGCTTCCCTTTGCCTCTGAAATCAATTTACTCCATCTTCAGGACACTAATCTGACAACTGGAAACTAAACTGTGGCTCTTCTAGCAACTCAAACTAGGAATTTCTAGTTATTCACACTAGTTATAGCGACCCTCTCTACAGATGAATTTGAACTCCTATTTCTTATATCTCGAACACTAGAAAATACCGAGGAGAATTAACTTTGACTACTACTCTTGAATCTATGTTGAAACCATTTCTCCAATGCTTTACCTTGCTTCAAGTACGCCCTTGTAGAACACATGCAACTAGGTAGTCAAACCGCTCAACTCGTAACTGATGCCATCTTCAAGCCCTTCAACTTGCTCTTATAGTTTCTCATTGGAGTCTCAATGGCCATGATTTCATTCCACCAATGGCTAAGATCAATTTGACTTCATCAATAGAAGTATCTAGAGCATATTCGAACTTCCTTAATTAGTTAACTTCAATTAACCAATTTTCCTAGGTTAGACCTAGGAAATAATTAAATTATGGCTAGTTAAATTAATTAAGGTGCCTCCAAGTATTTTCTCAGAAAACCTTTTCTTGTTTTTTGAGATCTCATGTTCCTTAACCTCTTAGACATCATCTGAGACTAGAACACTTGTCCGCTTCTACCAAACTCAAAAAACTAACACTCCCTCTTAGCAAGGAAGGTGTTCTCCACTATACCCATTTGTTCTCTGAAATATATGAACTTGGCCTTCCCTAGAGCCTTCATGACTATATCAACCACTTGCTAGTCTGTGGGAACATGTTGTAGCTGAACTGATCCATGCTATTGGTATATGACATCCGTGATACCTCCTTCCTTCACATCTTCATCTGATCTGACTCACTGTTACTTGAAATAACTGTGAAGAAATTACATCAACAATCATTGTCCACCATGCTAATTCACATACTCGGATGGCATACTGTTGATGCCTTTATCCTAAAGTCATCACTGCACCTATGTGCATTGATATCTCAAAGCCTGAAGATCAAGCTTCTATAGGGTTTCTCCCTCTGAAGTTAGACTCCCTCTGAGTCTCAAACTCTCACCAATATACCATGTCACTATAACTGGCCTTGCACATGTCTCCTGATTATCTAGTTGTGCCTAGCCAGATCTACATTATCTCTTGACTATCTAACTATGCCTAGTTTCTAAAACTTCGATCCTCCTGCTACTTTACTACTGTGGGATCATGTAGAAAAGGTACTAATCCATGTGAGGAATATACAACAATTGGATTTGATCTACTAATCAAGCCCTCGATGGCTAGATCTAAACATCCTACTACTACACCTAGTTTCTAACACTTCGATCCTCCTGCTACTTTACTACTGTGGGATCATGTAGAAAAGGTACTAATCCATGTGAGGAATATACAATAATTGGATCTGATCTACTGATCAAGCCCTCCATGGCTAGATCTAGACGTCCTACTGCTCCTCCCTCGGAACCTGCCTGATCTCTCATATTGGAGTATCATATTACTCCTCCATCTAAGGATAATGCTGCAAACCTAGAAAACTCAGCCTCCAATATGGAATACCAGTCATCAATCTCTACCGAATTTGTTGTCTTCTTCCCCTTATTTTCCTTCTTCCTCTTCAGACACTGGGTGACGTAGTGACCAAACTCACCACATATAAAGCACATGACCTTTGATAGGTCCTTCTTCTTCTTCTCTACTTTAGAGTATTATCCATGGATGGGACCCTTCTTTGATTTTACCTTCCTTGGAAGAATGAAATTTTCTTCCTCCTTCTCTACCTTCGATGCCTTCCCACCTCTATTGGTAGTACCTTCTACGAGACTAATCCTCAACTCCTCCTGAGTGAACTCACCCCATAGGCACTTCAAAATAGGAAGTTTGTCTCGCCCATAAATCACTTGGAAAAATGTACACCACTCCTTGGTAAACTCATTGAGAGTTGTGCACACCAACTCACTATCTGATGGTTTCTCTCTAATAGCTACAAGTTCATCTTTGACACCCCGAATTCTGGCGAGATAGGATCTAACATTCTCACCCTTCTGCATCTTGAAAATTCTCAACTTCTCCTTGAGAATCATCTTCCAATTCTCAGATGGATCCTAGTATAGCTTCATTACAACATCCCACATGTCCTTTGCTATTGTCTTATCTACAACATGTAGGATGATGTGATACTGAACTCCATCTAGGATTATTCTCTTGGCTTTGGCCATATACTTCTTATACTCATGGTATTGGATAGGATATTTTATCTCGAAAACAACTGTTGTCACAAACCCCTACAAACCATGCTCATCCAATAGGAATTGCATACTGGAATTCTAGATGCCAAAGTTGGAGGCAACATCCAACCTGCTTTGATATTTGAGTCTTGTTGCGTCCATCTCTACGAAACTAAAAAAACAGAGAAATAAAACTAGGAAATTTTCTTCTTCTTATGAAAAACTAATTTGACCTTGTCTCTACTACTCACACCCCTCCTGGAATGCACAGATCTTCTCCTGGTAAATTCGTGCTTATCTGTGGTCTCCTTCCCAAAACTCACATTGTCTAGAACTTCACTCCTAGGTAACTCACTCTACCTCCAGATATCCTTCTTTGGTATTAGCACACGTACTGCTGACCCTGAAATACTCACTAGTTGGACTGGAAAGCTCACAATGGAAAATCATTTTTCTTATTATGACCTTATTTTGGTAGAATAAATTGCCTTCTTTCCTCCTACTAGAAAGTTGGAAACGCTGTGAGAATTTCTAGAAATTCCTTCTTTTTGTGATTTCTCTTCCTTGCCCTACACTGATCTACTACTGCAAAACACTTGCTGCAAAATCATTCCGCTAGATCTCCTATGATAAAGAACCAATCTGCTCATCGGAACCCCTCTTCAGAAATCCTTATTGCTCACTGCTATGTCTATGAGTCAAGTAGAACTTTTCCTCCGACCTAGACTGAAAATCGATCTGATGTCTCTCCTATAATTCACACATCTTG
Source organism: Pinus tabuliformis (assembly GCA_031772625.1). Lineage (NCBI taxonomy): Eukaryota > Viridiplantae > Streptophyta > Pinopsida > Pinales > Pinaceae > Pinus > Pinus tabuliformis. The sequence goes on along the minus strand of CM062811.1, from coordinate 14,114,743 downwards.
GCTAGGCTACACAAATTTAAAATATTTTTCTTCGGATCTCCCTTTGAACTACATAAATCTTGCTTCCTTCACTTCTAGATCCTCTAATCTAATCTTTTTCACTTCGATATCATGTGAAAATTCCTTGAATGAAATTACTGGAAATTTATCTTTTAAATGTTGGCATTTTATTTGTCTTTTGAATTAATATTTGAAAAATAATGATAAATTCAAATTTTCATTTTTCACGATAAAAACGTTGTGGGAATATAAAATATTGAACTCATAAAATAATGCACACACACTTAAAAATATGACACTATTATTTTTGGACAATTGTCCCCAGAAAAATCCTGAAGGGAAAACTAATGCAACAGATGAGGGTTTTATTATTTCTTCGGCAAATTGAAGAGTACAATAATCTTCCTGCCAAACTAACAAGGCTATGACAATCTTCTACTGGAAAAAATAATATAGAATACACCCTTGTCTTCTTCTGCAACTGATCTGGCCTCTCCTAATTTGCTTGCATTGTCCCTGGCCACTTGCACTACAACCAATAATTTCATATTGTCTGGCTGAATAAATTCATAAATCCTCTAAAATTCATCCAAGTGAGACATCTAGCCTCCCTCTACCTATGAAACCAATTTTCTCTTCCTCTAGGACACTAATCCGGAAACTGGAAATTGAACTATGGCTCTTATGACAACTTTGCACTAGGAATTCATCATCATATTTCTTGTCTCTTGGACAATAGAAAATAATGAGGACTCACTATTCTCACCACATGGATAAAGGTAAATAGGATGTTGCGTAGTGGGATATCTATCACTTTTTTAATTGAGATTTTCGTACCTGCTTTGTGGGCAAGGGGAGCATAATACGTTTCCATCCATTCCTCCACTGATCTCTCCCTAACTAAAATCCTTCCAAATACTCTAACAAGGGCACCTGGACTTGATAAACTCATGAGGAAGTACACATATTCTACGTCTGTGGTATGATATCTACAACTCATGGTTCCAACAATGAAAACCTCTCATTGGCAGGATCACGAGGGTTATTCACATATTCGTTGACCATAACTGGGGTTTTATTACTTTTGGTTTACTCAAACTACATATCCTACAAATCTCCACAATATAACCAAATAAGCCTATTGTGATACCAGTAGGATATGTAAATTTCCATGGATATTCCATTGGAAAGTTCATCATAAAAAATCTAATAAAATTATGCTTAAAACTCCTCTCCCTTATGAGAGTTTATTTCTCTTTAGATTTATGGATATGTAAAATTACTATTTGTTGTGTATGCATGCAAATTATAGTTATGTAGAAAATAGAGAATAGTGAAATAAAAACTCACAAACCACAATTGACACAATATATAACTTGGGAAATCCTTTTGGGAAAAAACCCAAGTGGAAGGTGAGGCCACTCTACCCTCTTTCTATGAATAGAAAATGGTCATGAGTACAAAGAAGTAAGCCCTTTAGCCCATGGGCTATTATAGTGCACAAATCCTTTATGTGTACTCTCTCTCTATTGTTCTTGGATACTCTGCTCATCTATGGAACAAAACACACTCATAAATAATGGAACCCATTTTCCTCATAGTGGCCCAGTTATAACACAACCCAATAGCCTCCCAATGGTTAGTTTTGACTCCTTCAAATCTTAACTAGAGTTGCAATATGGAATATTCTAGAGTCTTCTTCATCATGTTCACATGGCTAGCTCCTTTTCAATGAGAAATTGGTGTTGATGTGTTATCCTCTCGAATGATGGTGGTAAGTTTTGATAGGTCAATTTTTGGGAGGCATAACTTTCTCATACAAATTTTGATTTGGGGATCAACATGTAGATTATGGAATCTAGGTCCATAATAAGTTGGGGATCACAAAATGTGTTCATTTAATGCCTTAAATTGGCTCCTAAAGTTTATGACCCAAAATTTTCCAAAATAGGACCACCTGTAAAAATGGTCCTATGAGTCGATTTGTCTACTTTTTCCACTCTAAAATCATTGAGATGGATGAAAAACAATATAATGATCCAATCTAGATCAACATTCCAGATCACATTGTGTAATTAATCAATGCATACGTTGTTACAAAAGAGAAGGAGAATCATACATTCTAATTGAAAAGTGACTCAATCACACATACATAATGGTACTATAGATCAAATCAATCACATAACTTGTATAACGATTCTAGCATAATAGATCAATACACACAGTATAAAAACAAATACTGAAGAAAGCTACATTATAAAGTTATGGAATAGGGGCAACGTGGCTGAGTTGGTGGGCCCTTTCCAACTAATATTACATTACCTGAAGAAAATTCAAATCACTCAGAAATAAAACTAAAGGCATATAATTAGAAAGCATGAGCAAGAAGTTATATTTCTCTCTTAAAAACTACATGAGGAAATTGCAGAGGTACCCAGTGATCATATCGATCATACTCAAACTCACAATATTACAATATATTAATACAATTTGATCAACCTCTTCCCATGATCAAGGGTTGAAATATATAATTTTACATAGAGAACATGACCAGTAGGGTGATTTAATGAATCCCCTGTCTCATGCATTGGGGCTATAGAACATATAATAGAATGGATCAAATTGGTTGATTCTAACGAATTCCCTTACAATATTAAAATTGAATCCAAAGGCTTACAACTAGAAATTATTTGACATGTGCATATTTGGGTGGATCATTTTATAGGTATAATAATCTTTGTTGAACACCAAATTCAGAGTCTTGGTTGACTATTGCATTGACAATATACCAACAGATCCCTTAACCATCGTTGACACAATTTGATAAACATGAGAGCTTATTGAGGTCTCCATAAGAAAAACTCATGTTATAGTTTTTTCTCAAGAGGTGTGGAATCACATTAACCATGGAGCTAGTTACCAGGAACCATGTTAGTTATATGACCTAGCTCAAAACTAACATTAGTGGCAAATGACCTTACTTAATCCTTTTAATAGATTAAAACAATGGACATATTGATGATTTAATAACATTTTACCTTGTGTCCATTTTTAATAACTTTTTCTCTCTAGTGGTGTGAAAAGGAAGATAATGCTTCAATAAGAAAGGAGTTTTATGGGGTAAAAAAGGGTGACTAGAAATGAGAAGAACATTAATTCAAAACCTTGAGAATTTTTCTACTAATTTCCTAGAACTCTATATACCTAGATCTCAAATCTAGCTTCATGGTTGTGTTTTGTATCTAATAGATTTTTATTGACTTCTTTTGTGTCCCAATCTGATCTCTAATTAGTGAGTTATTCCCTCTGGTATTAAATTGGTACTTTATTTTTCCCTTCCATTGTTTTAGGCATCAGTTCCTCGTGATTACTCCATTTTGCAATTGTAATATGTCATTGAAATCTCCCTCTGGGATTCTTCATTCAAGTTGCAAATAATGATCACAAAATTTTATTACCCAAAAACATTGTTTAGGGCCTAAAAAATTCTTCGCAAGTTAATGACCCAAAAAGATTAGTGAAAATTATGAAAAACTACAAAGCCTTATGTTGTCTTAGTACTCTAAATTAGCTAAAAACCACCCGTAACTCTATTCTATAGTTGTTAATGGATATATGGATTTCCTCTATGCACCCCCAAATGGAAAGTACATTTATGTATACATATCTGCCAGTTCTCATTTCACACAAACTTAATTTGCATGTCTTTACTTGGACACTTGGCACACATGCAACATGTTTTCTTTTCCTTTAGGTCCCTGTTGAAAATAGCAACAAGAAATGATAAAAATAGAAGTGATAAAAATAGCACTACTATAAATAGCAGTTCGGGTACCAGTGTTGGACATAGCAACAAGGAATGAAAAATGGAAGTGCTATAAACAACATTGCTAAAAATAGCAGTTCGGGATAGATTCCTATTTAGTTAGTCCCTGAACTAAAATAGAGAAGTAAAAATTCGAATTTGATCTTAGCAGCTGTTTGTAAAATAATTAATTAATTCACCATGAGTTAATTAGTTGTAGAAAATCAAACATGAAGTCTATGTAGGACATGCAACAATTTCTCCATTGATTGAAGAATTTATCCATCAGTTAAAGAGATGAGGATGAGTTGTAATTAGTTGGCTCAGTTAACTGAGTCAAGTCTAGTTAGATTAATTCAAACAGTTTGTTGAATTATTGTAAGTTTAGTTAGTTAATGCTTGCATGCATGTAACTACTTCACTTCATATAACTGAATATTCTCTCATAAATAACTCATGCATGTTAGTTCAGACAGAGACCTAGTTGAGATCAGATGGAGGGGCATTGTGCTATCAGTTGCTAGAATATTCCATTGTGAATATTCCTTGCATGCAGAAGGAATTCTTTCCTTGAGGATTGCACAGTTACTTCTTTAGGTTTTGTGAGCGTGATGAGGCCAATTCACACATGTGGCTTCACTGGACCCCAAGAAAAACTGCGCAAGGAAATAGGAGGCTTGGAGGGCTTGAGGAGGACATACACTATGTATATTCAGTCTATGAGTAGTATTGTTTGATTACAGAGAGAGGAGGATAGCTTGAGAGCTGATTCTTTTTGTAACTTGAACAAGATTGCCACTTGTATGATAATACAGATATTGGGGTTTTAGGCTGAGGCTTCCCCTGGGTTATTTCTTCTATGTTTCATGTGTATGATTTCTTCTTCTCTGTTATATGTGTTCCGATTGATCTTGCTCAAATTGATTAAGCTTCCACAAAGTTTGATATTAGAAGTAGATCAAGTATTTTTCTTTAGTATATTGCATTATAAGGTGATCTATGGTGAAATTTCTACATGGCATTGGAGCAAAGGTGATCAAAGGAGAAGAATAGTATACGAAGAAGAGAATTCGAAGTAAGAAAAAAAAATTTGGGCCGAGAGTTTGCAGAGCAGATCTGAAATTTTTTTAAAAAACTTTGCAAAACAAATAGTAGGTTTGGATTCCTTGTGGAAAAATACCCAAATTCAAAAAAAAAATCGGCTGAATCGAAGTTTGGATGAGGGAGATATCGCTGATTTAAAATCAACTATTTTTCCAGAAAATTTCATGACGGCGGGAAAGATGAAACAGATTGCTGTGCTAGCCAAGAACCTATATGCACTTGAGGTACAAGATGCATGCAAAGCCTTGAGGAGCAAGGAAAAGGTTAGATACTTGGTGGTTGAGAGGGAGAGTAAATTACCTCTCAACATGCAGCGCTAGAAGAAGTCTCAGACAATTGTGGAGGAGCCACAATTGGTGAAGCAGCTTCAAGAGGTTGTGGAGTAGCCAAAACTGGATAAGCCGAGAGGAGACTAAGTGGAGGCATCGACTTATGCAGAGACCTCCAGTAGGGGGAAATTTTGAGCCAAGTGGGCAGAGGGATCACATGCATCCATATCTCCAGGTCAGAGGTGGGGTGATGTGGAGTGACAGTCCCAAGAAGGCTGGAATAGGGGCAGGATCATTGAGGTACCCAACCTATTTGATTAGACCTTTCTATAGGAGTCCCGATGAGGAGTAGCAAGACTGTTGAAGGGGGTAGAGATAGATGCAGATGAAGTGGCAGAGAGAGCTATAGTGCAGGAGTCCAGAGACTGTGCAGAGCTAGCATGCTGCAACAATGCGAGAGGCACAGGAGTGTTGCACCAGTGCAAGATGGCACAGAGAGGTGTGCAATGGTGTGAGATGCATGGAGTGTTGCAGCAGCTCAGAGGTCAGAGAGGGAGCACTTGTTAGCGGAAGATGGAGCTTCAGCATCAGAGGATGTTTCTAGCCCAACAGGGAGGTTAGTTGGGAGTTTTTTTGTTTCTAGAGTTGCTGGAATAACAACACTTGGAAGAAGTGTTGCATGCAGAATATTCCAAAGGTTCAGGATCGGGTTCGAGTTGAATGCCTTTCTTGTTGAGAGGGAGTGTTGAAAATAGCAACAAGAAATGCTAAAAATAGAAGTGCTAAAAATAGCACTGCTATAAATAGCAATTCGCGTACCAGTGTTGGACATAGTACCAAGGAATGAAAAATGGAAGTTGTATAAATAGCATTGCTAAAAATAGCAGTTCAGGATAGATTCCTATTTTAGTTAGTCCCTGAACTAAAATAGAGAAGTAAAAATTCGCATTTGATCTTAGTAGCTGTTTGTAAAATAATTAATTAATTCACCATGAGTTAATTAGTTGTAGAAAATCAAACATGAAGTCTATGTGAGGCCATGCAACAGTTTCTCCATTGGTTGAGGAATTTATCCATCAGTTAAAGAGATAAGGATGAGTTGTAATATTGAGTTGTAATTAGTTGGCTCAGTTAACAGTGTCAAGTTCAGTTAGATTAATTCAAACAACTTGTTGAATTAATATAAGTTTAGTTAGTTAATGCTTGCATGCATGTAACTACTGCACTTCAGATAACTGAATATTCTCTCGTAAATAACTCATGCATGTCAGTTCAGACAGAGACCCAGTTGAGATAAGATGGAGGGGTAGTGTACTATTAGTTGCTAGAATATTCCATTATGAATATTCCTTGCATGCAGAAGGAATTATTTCCTTGAGGATTGTGCAGTTACTTCTTCAGGTTTTTTGAGTGTGATGAGGCCAATTCACACATGTGGCTTAACTAGACCCTAAGAAAAACTGCGCAAGGAAATAGGAGGCTTGGAGGGCTTGAGGAGGACATATACTATGTCTATTCAGTCTATGAACAGTATTGTTTGATTGCAGAGAGAGCAGGATAACTTGAGAGCTGATTCTTTTTATAACTTGAACAAGATTTCCACTTGTATGATAATACAGAGATTGGGGTTTTAGGCTGAGGCTTTCCCCGGGTTATTTCTCCTGTGTTTCATGTGTATGATTTCTTCTTCTTTGTTATATGTGTTCCGATTGATCTTGCTCAAATTGATTAAGCTTCCGCAAAGTTTGATAGTAGAAGTAGATCAAGTATTTTGCTTTAGTATATTGCATTATCAGATGATCTACGGTGAAATTTCTACAGTCCCCACTAAGGCCCCTTAGCTTACATGGAGCCTTACTAACCTTTACCAATATGGAAGGGTCCCACTTCATCTACCAGTTTTCCACACAAAAATATTTTATAAGTTCTGATGACATAGAAGGTCCATTTTCCATTTCTTCCCAAAGCATTCCACTTACACACCTACAAATTTGATGGTTGATTTTGGAGTAGATCAATGACCCATAATTCATATTAGGTTGGAATATTCACACAATTTAATATAACGTTTCATTCCAATGGATCCAAAAACCATGATTGACTTAAGTTAATGGTCTATATCCACATCGGGTTGTAACATGCATAGTGCTTAAAAGAGAGTTACATCTTCAATGGATCCAATGATCATGATTCAATCAATTATATGGTCTATATTAATATCAAGTTGCAACACGCATGATGGTTAAAAGAGAGTTTCATTTTTTATGGATCCAATGACCATGATATATTCAATTTTATGGTATAGATCCATATTACAATGCAACATGCATTATGGTTAAAAGAGAGTTACATTTATAATGGATCTAATGGATGCAATCCACTTGATTTGATGGTCCAAATCCATCTTGGGTTGTAACATGAAGCATGGTTAAAAGAGAGTTACATTTTCAATGAATCCAATAGCCACAATCCACTTGATCGAATAACCCAAACCATATTGAATTGTAACATGCATGGTGGTTAAAAGAGAGTTACATTTATGATGGATCCCATGAACACCAAGTAGATCAATGATCCAAATCAATTTTGGATTAGAAGGTGTGACGGGGTTTATCAACCTATTGACTACTTTTGGTATTTGGTTGTGCACATATTCACACTTATCTTCCTTCACATGCCAACTCAACTACCACCTAACAATGCAACTCATTATTGATGTCATAGTATGAAAATTTTCAAACTTTCATTTTTTTCTATTAATAATGTTTTGTTTTGTTTTTTGTTTTTTGTTTTTGTTTTGTTTTTTGTTTTTTTTGTTTTTTGTTTTGTTTTGTTTTTGTTTTTGCTTTTTTGTTTTGTTTTGTTTTGTTTTTTGTCTTTTTGTTTTGTTTTTGTTTTTTTGTTTTGTTTTTTTTTTTTCCCGTGAACTTCCATCTACATGGAATTGGTAGCTCAATTGCTACAATTCACCCTTACAATCACTCAATTTAAGTCCATAACCTTTGGTTTTACCTTTATGCATATATTTTGACTTTCAATGAATTTTTTTCCTTTGAATCCCATTCTAAATTGGCAATTCACCCCTTTTCTCTTTCTAAGGAATTATATTAAATTATCGCTATATAACTTGTAATATATATTTTTTCTTTTGCAAGCAAAGTTGGACCCATATGGCTTGATTGTTGTAACATTCACTTTGATACCACTTTTTAATACCCCTAGTTACCCATTGGGGCATATCAATACCAAAATAACTTAGTTTTTGTAAAATATCCCCTGAATTCATTTCCTATAACAAATGTCCAGAGAATTTAATGTATCCTAATATGAAATTATATCATGTGTAGGATAATTTATAGTTGGGGCTACAAATCCATAAGAACAATAAATTACATAAAGTTATCTATGGCACATAACTAGTTCCAAACATGAATAGGTCCATGGTACCAAACTTCATCAACCTCCAACCAACAGTCTTGCATCCCCCATTAGCCCACACAACCCAAGGTAGTGCACCACATTGTTTGGACCCACAATTTATCAAGTTGTTAGACTACCCTTCTAGGGTTTACATTTCAGTTGCAAGGGATGTCTTAGAGCCTTGTGGCTTCTAGGAGTTCTAGCTATTCTTAGCAATATTTCCCTGGTACTTTTTTGGCCTCACATTGGGGAAAATTATCTCCCTTATTTTACTAAACCTACCTAGTATTTTACTAGGATCTAACCATGTGACAGGATTTCCCTTCTTCCCTTCCTGTGAATCTAGCCAACTCCCACCATTCAAAATTGTGTAGTGGAATCATGTAATAAAATTAAAACTCTCACTTTTATGTGCATGCCCCTTTTTTAAAAAACGACACTCAATAAAGTCACTTGATGGACTTAGGATAAAAAAATGTGCACTTTTGACATGGGATTATTTTAATGATATCTTATCCTTCTAGGCTTAAGTCCTTCGTCACTTATCCCTCAATCCCCATTCACACTCATGGAATCTTAGCCCCCCAATTCTCTCTTGTCTAACTTAGTATGTAACAATGGTGCACTTATTAATATTTGTGTAATTATAGGCTTACAGAACTAGGCTTTCTATGCCTTTATCACATAATCTCAGTAACCTAAAATCATATAGGCACTCTAGCCTAAAAAACACAGGAACATAAACACATTGATCTAAACACATATGCACATGGGAACATAGACCCCAACATTAATGGTCTATATCCACATCAGGCTGTAACATGCATAGTGCTTAAAAGAGAGTTACATCTTCAATGGATCCAACGATCATGATTCAATCAATTATATGGTCTATATTAATATCAAGTTGCAACATGCATGATGGTTAAAAGAGAGTTTCATTTTTGATGGATCCAATGACCATGATATATTCAATTTTATGGTATAAATCCATATTACGATGCAACATGCATTATGGTTAAAAGAGAGTTACATTTATAATGGATCTAATGGACGCAATCCACTTGATTTGATTGTCCAAATCCATCTTGGGCTATAACTTGAATCATGGTTAAAAGAGAGTTACATTTTCAATGGATCCAATAGGCACAATCCACTTGATCGAATAACCAAAACCATATTGAATTGTAACATGCATGGTGGTTAAAAGAGAGTTACATTTATGATGGATCCGATGAACATCCAAGTAGATCAATGATCCAAATCAATTTTGGATTAGAAGGTGTGAGGGGGTTTATCAATCTATTGACTTCTTATGGTATTTAGTTGTGCACATGTTCACACTTATCTTCCTTCACATGCCAACTCAACTACCACCTAACAGTGCAACTCATTATTGATGTCATAGTATGAAAAATTTCAAACTTTCATTTTTTTCTATTAATAATGTTTTTTCTTTGTTTTGTTTTGTTTTGTTTTTTGTTTTTTGTTTTTTGTGTTTTGTGTTTTGTGTTTTTTGTTTTGTTTTTGTTTTTGTTTTTTTTGTTTTTTTGTTTTTTTGTTTTTTTGTTTTTTTTTGTTTTTTTGTTCTGTTTTGTTTTTGTTTTTTTGTTTTGTTTTTTTTTTCCCAGGAACTTCCATCTACATGGAATTGGTAGCTCAATTTCTACAATTCACCCATACAATCACTCAATTTAAGCCCATAACCTTTGGTTTTACCTTTATGCATATATTTTGACTTTCAATGGATTTTTTTCCTTTGAATGCCATTCTAAATTGGCAATTCACCCCTTTTCTCTTCCTAAGGAATTATATTAAACTATCTGTATATAACTTGTAATATATATTTTTTCTTCTGCAAGCAATGTTGGACCCATATGGCTTGATTGTTGTAACATTCACTTTGATACCACTTTTTAATACCCCCAGTTACCCGTTGGGGCATATCAATACCAATATAACTTAGTTTTTCTAAAATATCCCCTGAAATCATTTCCTATAACATATGTCCAGAGAGTTTAATGTATCCTACTATGAAATTATATCATGTGTAGGATAATTTATTTATTTATTTATTTTTATGCTATGGTTCACGCACACCTTCGGTCAGCGGGTGGCGATACATCCACGGGAAAATCTAGGGCTGATGCCCCTCGGCCTATAACAAGACTTGACCCCAAGAGCTTTCGGGAATTGACCATGTGACCTCCCAAATGGCGAGGCCCCGAGTTGACCGATTGAGCTAACTCTTGGGGATTGTGTAGGATAATTTTTTTATAATTGATACCATTTAAATTACTGTTCATGTGTAGCATGTGAAAATACATATATAATCATAGTGGAAGATGCACAACTTAAAAACAAATACTTATCTTTTAAAGGAAATGTTGACTAGCTACAACCATCAAACCTTCCACCCAGCCATAGAACACATTGCTCATAATATCCCTTGAGTTGGGGCCACAAATCCATAAGAACAATAAATTACTTAAAGTTATCTATGGCACATAACTAGTTCCAAACATGAATAGGTCCATGGTACCAAACTTCATCAACCTCCAACCAACAGTCTTGCATCCCCCATTAGCCCACACAACCCAAGGTAGTGCACCCCATTATTTGGACCCACAATTTATCAAGTTGTTAGACTATCCTTCTAGGGTTTACATTTCAGTTGCAAGGGATGTCTTAGAGCCTTGTGGCTTCTAGGAGTTCTAGCTATTCTTAGCAATGTTTCCCTGGTACTTGTTCGGCCTCACATTGGGGAAAATTATCTCCCTTATTTTACTAAACCTACCTAGTATTTTACTAGGATCTAACCATATGACAGGGTTGCCCCTTCTTCCCTTCCTGTGAATCTAACCAACTCCCACCATTCAAAATTGTGTAGTGGAATCATTTAATAAAATTAAAACTCTCACTTTTATGTGCATGCCCCTTTTTTAAAAAATGACACTCAATAAAGTCACTTGATGGACTTAGGATAAAAAAATGTGCACTTTTGAAATGGGATTATTTTAATGATATCTTATCCCTATAGGCATAAGTCCTTCGTCACTTATCCCTCAATCCCTGTTCACACTCATGGAATCTTAGCCCCCCAATTCTCTCCTGTCTAACTTAGTATGTAACAATAGTGCACTTTATTAATATTTGTGTAATTATAGGCTTACGAAACTAGGCTTTCTATGCCTTTATCACATAATCTCAGTAACCTAAAATCACATAGGCACTCTAGCCTAAAAAACACAGGAACATAAACACATTGATCTAAACACATATGCACATGGGAACATAGACCCCAACGTAGTCCCCAAAACACCAACCTAAACACGGTATGTACATGACACACATAAGTGGCATCGTAGGGGTGTTACAGCTACAACTTCCACGTATGCATAATCTCGGTTAGTAGCCCCTTATTTGGGCCAAATGCAAGGCACATAAAGTACTTGATCAACACAAAACTTGTTAACATGCAACACATGATAGAATTCACATGCACTTTGATGTGAAAATCCTCATAGTCTCTATCTATCCAATAGATAAGCATAGATACTTGTCCATATGACAAACCTACAAATAAAACAAACAAGGTGTAATCAATACATAATAAAATATGTGGTATTTATACCTTTAATTGTAAGGAATTCATTTCCCTGTTTATATAAAAATAGTACAAGACTCACACTGATGCTAATGCGGTGATGAAATGCATCAATATGGACATTTGTGTCTCTTCTACGATAAGGCACACCATTGATGCACACTATTGGTGAATTTTCCTTTCTAGCACACTGATAATGGGTCATCCCACAAGATGCATCGATACAATTATAGACATTAGATGAAAAAATATGTAGATTGATGTCACTTCTAATATGAGGCACATTGTTAATGAATATCAACCATTTACATTCTTTATGTAGTGTAACACATCAGTAATGGAGCATCCCACTAGACACATTAGTGCTAGTGTAGTCAATAAATGCATCAATATGCACATTGGTGCCTCTTTTAAGATGAGACACAGTATCAATGCACACCAACCATTTTAATGTATTTATTTTTTTAATGCACCAATAATGGGGCACCCCTATAGAGGCACCTCTCATTGTGCTTCCTGTGAATTCACAGGTTGCACCATGAAGTCTAGTGTGACCAGAACTACAATGAAGAACACCATATGAAATTTTTTGAAATGTAAAAAAGGGCCGAACTTAATCCCAATCATAAATTTTAATTTGATGAAATTGAAAATACAGAGATAAAAATAAATTTACTTGGTCTCTTCCTACCTAAGGAGTCATGGTTTCCCTATTGAGAAAAAAAAAAAAAATGTGCATTGTTTTCCAAAGTTTGAAAATGAATTAAATTCGTTGGAAAATCTATCAAACTAAGGAAGAAACGCTATAGAGAACTAAAAAGGGATTCACTATAGAAGGAGGGTATGCACCAGTGCTTTTTTACTGGTTGAAAGCACGAAAGGAATTGTGACAATGAAGTTTGGTTTAGTTATTTTTTTTATTTTTATTTTTCCCTATCATGATGCATTCGACAATAAGACACCTCAGTGAATTATGGGGTTACCAAAATGCATTGATACATATTTTTTTAATATGAAATTAATGTTTTGTAAGTGAAAGAAATGAACATGCAGTGCATTATGCATATCATAATGCACAAGTGCATTTTAATATTCATAATATCTAGTTCAATTTTTGAATATGTAAAAAAACTTAAGGCCATAGTACATTAAGTGCACCGTTAATGTTTTTATTGTGCACCAATGTTATATACACATTAGTGCATTTAAGGTTTTTGAGCACATCAATAATTTTTTTTGGCTTTTTTGAATTAATGTTTTTACAAAAAAACCAAATGTTCTACATTGATCCAATATGTCCTTCACACATGCACCAATGCTCTTAATTTAATGTCGAACATATATATGCATTTTATTATATTTTTAAATAAAAAATACATTTTAACATTTTTATAATAATAATAGTTATTAATGTGCCTTAATAGTTCAACATCAATGTGTTATGTTGATAAGAATAATAGTGCATTGTGACGGTTTATAGGCACATTGATGTAAAAACGTCTATAAAATCATTTAACTTCCCGCATTCGCTAGTAATCTCTTCTATAAATAGAGAAGTGATAAATTTTTTGGGGAGGTTCCATAAAAACCCCCGCTACAATGTGTTCTCGTTCTAGTGAAAAGTCATCCCAATTATCCCTTAATATTTTACTACTAATGCACAAATTGTTCAAGTGAAATAATTTTATTAGAGTTGAGTGTCTTATCATTGCTTTTCTTACTCTCTCAATTAATCTTAATAAGTAGGAAACATGTTTCTTTACACCAATAGTAGGGATACTAACCTTATTGAGGATATGGACATGTTGGAATTCAACCTTTATGGAAATATTTTTTTTAATATCTTCTACTGCTATATAGTCCCTACCTCTTATACCATCATTAAAAACAATCAAGTTAACCTAAGAAGAGTCCATTTTTAGGCAAGTAGAAAAACCACACAAATCCTATTATTATCCCTTCATTCAAGTCCATAACAATATTTGTCACAATATAAATTGGCAGATATAGATCAAAGAACCACAAAAGTTATAGGTAAGGGCATAAGCATTTTAATCGATTCTTCAAATAACAAGTCTTTTAGTTGTAGATCATTATTTGAAGCTAGATAAGGCTAGGGATCTAGGCTTAATTATGAGGTTTAGGAACAAATCAAGCAAAGGGTACATTATTAAGGAGTCTAGGGTATGTGAACTTATTACATGAATACAATTATTGGAGATTTATCTTCTATTTGTTAGCATTTTATATATCTTCTAAATTAATATTAAGAAAATAGGGATAAATTCACAATTGAATTCTTCAAAATAAAAACATTGCGGAAATATAAAATGTGAAACTGAGAAAATAATGCAAACACACATAAAACTATGACAATGTTATTTTTGGAAAATTGTCCCTAGAAAAACCCTAAAGGGAAAACTAGTGCAACAAATGAGGATTTTATTATTTCTTTAGCAAATTCAAGAGTGAAATACTCTACCTAACAAATTGGCAAGGATTCAACAATATTTTACTAAAAAATAAATCTGGAAGACACCCTTCTCTTCTTCTGCAATTGATTTGGCCTCTCCTAGATTGCTCATACTCCCTCTGGCCACTTGCACTGTAGCCTAGAAATGTGCACTACCTAGATGAATAAATTCATACAACCCTGAAAATGCCTCCAAGTGAGATGTCTAGCCTCCCTTTGCCTCTGAAATCAATTTACTCCATCTTCAGGACACTAATCTGATAACTGGAAACTAAACTGTGGCTCTTCTAGCAACTCACACTAGGAATTTCTAGTTATTCGCACTAGTTATAGCGACCCTCTCTACAGATGAATTTGAACTCCTATTTCTTATATCTCTAACACTAGAAAATACCGAGGAAAATTAATTTGGACTACTACTCTTGAATCTATGTTGAAACCATTTCTCCGATGCTTTACCTAGCTTCAACTACGCCCTTGTAGAACACTTGCAACAAGGTAGTCAAACCGCTCAACTCGTAACTGATGCCATCTTCAAGCCCTTCAACTTGCTCTTATAATTTCTCATTGGAGTCTCAATGGCCATGATTTCATTCCACCAATGGCTAAGATCAATTTGACTTCATCAATAGAAGTATCTAGAGCATATTCGAACTTCCTTAATTAGTTAACTTCAATTAACCAATTTTCCTAGGTTAGACCTAGGAAATAATTAAATTATGACTAGTTAATTTAATTAAGGTGCCTCCAAGTATTTTCTCGGAAAACCTTTTCTTGTTTTTTGAGATCTCATGTTCCTTAACCTCCTAGACATCATCTGAGACTAGAACACTTGTCCGCTTCTACCAAACTCAAAAAACTAACACTCCCTCTTAGCAAGGAAGGTGTTCTCCACTATACCCATTTGTTCTCTGAAATAAATGAACTTGGCCCTCCCTAGAGCCTTCATGACTATATAACCCACTTGCTAGTCTGTGGGAACCTGTTGTAGTTGAACTGATCCATGCTATTGGTATATGACATCTGTGATACCTCCTTCCTTCACATCTTCAACTGATCTGACTCACTGTTACTTGAAATAACTGTGAAGAAATTACATCAAA
Organism: Pinus tabuliformis; assembly: GCA_031772625.1. Classification (NCBI taxonomy): domain Eukaryota; kingdom Viridiplantae; phylum Streptophyta; class Pinopsida; order Pinales; family Pinaceae; genus Pinus; species Pinus tabuliformis. The sequence continues at coordinate 14,098,962 of CM062811.1, read as the reverse complement.
AATCATTGTCCACCATGCTAATTCACATACTTGGATCGCATACTGTTGATGCCTTTATGCTAAAGTCATCACTGCACCTATGTGCACTGATATCTCAAAGCCTGAAGATCAAGCTTCTATAGGGTTTCTCCCTCTGAAGCTAGACTCCCTCTGAGTCTCAAACTCTCACCAATATACCATGTCACTATAACTGGCCTTGCACATGTCTCCTGATTATCTGGTTGTGCCTAGCCAGATCTACATTATCTCTCGAGTATCTAACTATGCCTAGTTTCTAAAAATTCGATCCTCCTGCTACTTTACTACTGTGGGATCATGTAGAAAAGGTACTAATCCATGTGTGGAATATACAACAATTGGATTTGATCTAATAATCAAGCCCTCCATGGCTAGATCTAAACATCCTGCTACTACACCTAGTTTCTAACACTTCGATCCTCCTGCTACTTTACTACTACGGGATCATGTAGAAAAGGTACTAATCCATGTGAGGAATATACAACAATTGGATCTGATCTACTGATCAAGCCCTCCATGGCTAGATCTAGACGTCCTACTACTCCTCCCTCGGAACCTGCCTGATCTCGCATACTGGAGTATCATATTACTCCTCCATCTGAGGATAATGCTGCAAACCTAGAAAACTTAGCCTCCAATATGGAATACAAGTCATCAATCTCTACCAAATTTGTTGTCTTCTTCCCCTTATTTTCCTTCTTCCTCTTCAGACACTGGGTGACGTAGTGACCAAACTCACCACATATAAAGCACATGACCTTTGATAGGTCCTTCTTCTTCTTCTCTACTTTAGAGTATTATCCATGGATGGGACCCTTCTTTGATTTTACCTTCCTTGGAAGAATGAAATTTTCTTCCTCCTTCTCTAGCTTCGAGCCCTTCCCACTTCTATTGGTAGTACCTTCTACGAGACTAATCGTCAACTCCTCCTGAGTGAACTCACCCCATAGGCACTTCAAAATAGGAAGTTTGTCTCGCCCATAAATTACTTGGAAAAATGTACACTACTCCTTGGTAAACTCGTTGAGAGTTGTGCACACCAACTCACTATCTGATGGTTTGTCTCTAATAGCTACAAGTTCATATTTGACACCCCGAATTTTGGCGAGATAGGATCTAACATTCTCACCCTTCTGCATCTTAAAAATTCTCAACTTCTTCTTGAGAATCATCTTCCAATTCTTAGATGGATCCTAGTATAGCTTCATGACAACATCCCACATGTCCTTTGCTATTGTCTTATCTACAACATGTAGGATGATGTGATACTGAACTCCATATAGGATTATTCTCCTGGCTTTGGCCATATACTTCTTATACTCATGGTATTGGATAGGATATTTTATCTCGAAAACAACTGTTGTCACAAACTCCTACAAACCATGCTCATCCAATAGGAATTGCATCCTGGAATTCTAGATGCCAAAGTTGGAGGCAACATCCAACCTGCCTTGACATTTGAGTCTTGTTGCGTCCATCTCTACGAAACTAAAAAAACAGAGAAATAAAACTAGGAAATTTTCTTCTTCTTATGAAAAAGTAATTTGACCTTTTCTCTACTACTCACACCCCTCCTAGAATGCACAGATCTTCTCATGGTAAATTCGTGCTTGTTTGTTGTCTCCTTCCCAAAACTCACATTGTCTAGAACTTCACTCCTAGGTAACTCACTCTACCTCCAGATATCCTTCTTTGGTATTAGCACACGTACTACTGACCCTGAAATACTCACTAGTTGGACTGGAAAGCTCACAATGGAAAATAATTTTTCCTATTATGACCTTATTTTCGTAGAAAACATTGCCATCTTTCCTCCTATTAGAAAGTTGGAAACGCTGTGAGAATTTCTAGAAATTCCCTCTTTGTGTGATTTCTCTTCCTTGCCCTACACTGATCTACTACTGCAAAACACTTGCTGCAAAATCATTCCGCTAGATCTCCTATGATAAAGAACCAATCTGCTCACCGGAACCCCTCTTCAGAAATCCTTATTGCTCACTGCTATGTCTATGAGTCAAATAGAACTTTTCCTCCGACCTAGACTGAAAATCGATCTGATGTCTCTCCTATAATTCACACATCTTGGCTAGGCTACACAAATTTAAAATATTTTTCTTCAGATCTCCCTTTGAACTACATAAATCTTGCTTCCTTCACTTCTAGATCCTCTGATCTAATCTTTTTCACTTCGATATCATGTGAAAATTCCTTGAATGAAATTACTGGAAATTTATCTTTTAAATGTTGGAATTTTATTTGTCTTTTGAATTAATATCTGAAAAATAATGATAAATTCAAATTTTCATTTTTCACGATAAAAACATTGTGGGAATATAAAATATTGAACTCATAAAATAATGCACACACACTTAAAAATATGACACTATTATTTTTGGACAATTGTCCCGAGAAAAACCCTAAAGGGAAAACTAATGCAACAGATGAGGGTTTTATTATTTCTTCGGCAAATTCAAGAGTATAATAATCTTCCTGCCAAACTAACAAGGCTATGACAATCTTCTACTGGAAAAAATAATATGGAATACACCCTTGTCTTCTTCTGCAACTGATCTGGCCTCTCTTAATTTGCTTGCATTGTCCCTGGCCACTTGCACTACAACCCATAATTTCATATTGTCTGGCTGAATAAATTTGTAGATCCTCTAAAATTCCTCCAAGTCAGACATCTAGCCTCCCTCTACCTATGAAACCAATTTTCTCTTCCTCTAGGACACTAATCCGGAAACTGGAAATTGAACTATGGATCTTTCGACAACTTTGCACTAGGAATTCATCATCATATTTCTTGTCTCTTGGACAATAGAAAATAATGAGGACTCACTATTCTCACCACATGGATAAAGGTAAATAGGATGTTGCGTAGTGGGATATCTATCACTTTTTTAATTGAGATTTTCCCACCTGCTTTGTGGGCAAGGGGAGCATAGCACGTTTCCATCCATTCCTCCATTGATCTCTCCCTAACTAAAATCCTTCCAAATACTCTAACAAGGGCACCTTGACTTGATAAACTCATGAGGAAGTACACATATTCTACATCTGTGGTATGATATCTACAACTCATGGTTCCAACAATGAAAACCTCTCATTGGCAGGATCATGGGGGTTATTCACATATTCGTTGACCATAACTGGGGTTTTATTACTTTTGGTTTAGTCAAACTACATATCCTACAAATCTCCACAATATACCCAAATAAGCCTATTGTGATACCAGTAGGATATGTAAATTTCCATGGATATTCCATTGGAAAGTTCATCATTAAAAATCTAATAAAATTATGCTTAAAACTCCTCTCCATTATCAGAGTTTATTTCTCTTTAGATTTATGGATATGTAAAATTACTATTTGTTGTGTATGCATGCAAATTATAGTTATGTAGAAAATAGAGAATAGTGAAATAAAAACTCACAAACCACAATTGACACAATATATAACTTGGGAAATCCTTTTGGGAAAAAACCCAAGTGGAAGGTGAGGCCACTCTACCCTCTTTCTATGAATAGAAAATGGTCATGAGTACAAAGAAGTAAGGCCTTTAGCCCATGGGCTATTATAGTGCACAAATCCTTTATGTGTACTCTCTCTCTATTGTTCTTGGATACTCTGCTCATCTATGGAACAAAACACACTCATAAATAATGGAACCCATTTTCCTCATAGTGGCCCAGTTATAACACAACCCAATAGCCTCCCAATGGTTAGTTTTGACTCCTTCAAATCTTAACTAGAGTTGCAATATGGAATATTCTAGAGTCTTCTTCATCATGTTCACATGGCTAGCTCCTTTTCAATGAGAAATTGGTGTTGATGTGTTATCCTCTCGAATGATGGTGGTAAGTTTTGATAGGTCAATTTTTGGGAGGCATAACTTTCTCATACAAATTTTGATTTGGGGATCAACATGTAGATTATGGAATCTAGGTCCATAATAAGTTGGGGATCACAAAATGTGTTCATTTAATGCCTTAAATTGGCTACTAAATTTTATGACCCAAAATTTTCCAAAATAGGACCACCTGTAAAAAGGGTCCTATGAGTCGATTTGTCTACTTTTTCCACTCTAAAATCATTGAGATGGATGACAAACAATATAATGATCCAATCTAGATCAACATTCCAGATCACACTGTGTAATTAATCAATGCATACGTTGTTACAAAAGAGAAGGAGAATCATACATTCTAATTGAAAAGTGACTCAATCACACATACATAATGGTACTATAGATCAAATCAATCACATAACTTGTGTAATGATTCTAGCATAATAGATCAATACACACAGTATAAAAACAAATAAGGAAGAAAGCTACATTATAAAGTTATGGAATAGGGGCGACGTGGCTGAGTTGGTGGGCCCTTTCCAACTAATATTACATTACCTGAAGAAAATTAAAATCACTCACAAATAAAACTAAAGGCATATAATTAGAAAGCATGAGCAAGAAGTTATATTTCTCTCTTAAAAAATACATGAGGAAATTGCAGAGGTACCCAGTGATAATATCGATCATACTCAAACTCACAATATTACAATATATTAATACAATTTGATCAACCTCTTCCCATGATCAAGGGTTGAAATATATAATTTTACATAGAGAACATGACCAGTAGGGTGATTTAATGAATCCCCTGTCTCATGCATTGGGGCTACAGAACATATATTAGAATGGATCAAATTGGTTGATTCTAACGAATTCCCTTACAATATTAAAATTGAATCCAAAGGCTTACAACTAGAAATTATTTGACATGTGCATATTTGGGTGGATCATTTTATAGGTATAATAATCTTTGTTGAGCACCAAATTCAGAGTCTTGGTTGACTATTGCATTGACAATATACCAACAGATCCCTTAACCAACATTGACCCAATTTGATAAACATGAGAGCTTATTGAGGTCTCCATAAGAAAAACTCATGTTGTAGTTTTTTCTCAAGAGGTGTGGAATCACATTAACCATGGAGCTAGTTACCAGGAACCACATTAGTTATATGACCTAGCTCAAAACTAACATTAGTGGCAAATGACCTTACTTAATCCTTTTAATAGATTAAAACAATGGACATATTGATGATTTAATAACATTTTACCTTTTGTCCATTTTTAATAACTTTTTCTCTTTAGTGGTGTGAAAAGGAAGATAATGCTTCAATAAGAAAGGAGTTTTATGGGGTCAAAAAGGGTGACTAGAAATGAGAAGAACGTTAATTCAAAACCTTGAGAATTTTTCTACTAATTTCCTAGAACTCTATATACCTAGATCTCAAATCTAGCTTCATGGTTGTGTTTTGTATCTAATAGATTTCTATTGAATTCTTTTGTGTCCCAATCTGAGCTCTAATTAGTGAGTTATTCCCTCTGGTATTAAATTGGTACTTTATTTTTTCCCTTCCATTGTTTTAGGCATCAGTTCCTTGTGATTACTCCATTTTGCAATTGTAATATGTCATTGAAATCTCCCTCTGGGATTCTTCATTCAAGTTGCAAATAATGATCACAAAATTTTATTACCCAAAAACATTGTTTAGGGCCTAAAAAATTCTTCGCAAGTTAATGACCCAAAAAGATTAGTGAAAATTATGAAAAACTACAAAGCCTTATGTTGTCTTAGTACTCTAAATTAGCTAAAAACCACCTGTAACTCTGTTCTATAGTTGTTAATGGATATATGGATTTCCTCTATGCACCCCCAAATGGAAAGTACATTTATGTATACATATCTGCCAGTTCTCATTTCACACAAACTTAATTTGCATGTCTTTACTTGGACACTTGGCACACATGCAACATGTTTTCTTTTCCTTTAGGTCCCTGTTGAAAATAGCAACAAGAAATGCTAAAAATAGAAGTGCTAAAAATAGCACTACTATAAATAGCAGTTCGGGTACCAGTGTTGGACATAGCAACAAGGAATGAAAAATGGAAGTGCTATAAACAACATTGCTAAAAATAGCAGTTCGGGATAGATTCCTATTTTAGTTAGTCCCTGAACTAAAATAGAGAAGTAAAAATTTGAATTTGATCTTAGCAGTTGTTTGTAAAATAATTAATTAATTCACCATGAGTTAATTAGTTGTAGAAAATCAAACATGAAGTCTATGTAGGACATGCAACAATTTCTCCATTGATTGAAGAATTTATCCATCAGCTAAAGAGATAAGGATGAGTTGTAATTAGTTGGCTCAGTTAACTGAGTCAAGTCTAGTTAGATTAATTCAAACAGTTTGTTGAATTAATGTAAGTTTAGTTAGTTAATGCTTGCATGCATGTAACTACTGCACTTCATATAACTGAATATTCTCTCATAAATAACTCATGCATGTCAGTTCAGACAGAGAACTAGTTGAGATCAGATGGAGGGGCAGTGTACTATCAGTTGCTAGAATATTTCATTGTGAATATTCCTTGCATGTAGAAGGAATTCTTTGCTTGAGGATTGGGCAGCTACTTCTTCAGGTTTTGTGAGTGTGATGAGGCCAATTCACACATGTGGCTTTACTGGACCCCAAGAAAAACTGCGCAAGGAAATAGGAGGCTTGGAGGGCTTGAGGAGGACATACACTATGTCTATTCAGTCTATGAGCAGTATTGTTTGATTACAGAGAGAGCAGGATAGCTTGAGAGCTGATTCTTTTTGTAACTTGAACAAGATTTCCCCTTGTATGATAATACAGATATTGGGGTTTTAGGCTGAGGCTTCCCCTGGGTTATTTCTTCTATGTTTCATGTGTATGATTTCTTCTTCTCTGTTATATGTGTTCCGATTGATCTTGCTCAAATTGATTAAGCTTCCACAAAGTTTGATATTAGAAGTAGATCAAGTATTTTTCTTTAGTATGTTTCATTATTAGGTGATCTATGGTGAAATTTCTACATGGCATTGGAGCAAAGGTGATCAAAGGAGAAGAACAATATACGAAGAAGAGAATTCGAAGTAAGAAAAAAAAATTTGGGCCGAGAGTTTGCAGAGAAGATCTTAAAATTTTTGTACAAAACTTTGAAAAAAAAATAGCAGGTTTGAATTCCTTGTGGAAAAAGACCCAAATTAAAAAAAAAAATCGGCTGAATCGTAGTTTGGATGAGGGAGATATCGCTGATTTAAAATCAGCTATTTTTCCAGAAAATTTCATGACGGCGGGAAAGATGAAACAGATTGGTGTGCTAGCCAAGAACCTATATGCACTTGAGGTACAAGATGCATGCAAAGCCTTGAGGAGCAAGGAAAAGGTTAGATACTTGGTGGTTGAGAGGGAGAGTAAATTACCTCTCAACATGCAGTGCCAGAAGAAGTCTCAGACAATTGTGGAGGAGCCACAATTGGTGAAGCAACTTTAGGAGGTTGTGGAGTAGCCACAACTGGATAAGCTGAGAGGATACTGAGTGGAGGCATCCACTTATGCAGAGACCTCCAGTAGGGGGAAATTTTGAGCCAAGTGGGCAGAGGGATCACATGCATCCATACCTCCAGGTCAGAGGTGCGGTGATGTGGAGTGACAGTCCCAAGAAGGCTGGAATAGGGGCAGGATCATTGAGGTACCCAACCTATTTGATTACACCTTGCTACGGGAGTCCTGATGAGGAGTTGTAAGACTATCGAAGTGGGTAGAGACAGATGCAGATGAAGCGGTAGAGAGAGCTATAGTGCAGGAGTCCAAAGACTGTGCAGAGCTAGCATGCTGCAACAATGCGAGAGGCACAGGAGTGTTGCACCAGTGCAAGATGGCACAGAGAGGTGTGCAATGGTGTGAGATGCATGGAGTGTTGCAGCAACTCAGAGGTCAGAGAGGGAGCACTTGTTAGCGGAAGATGGAGCTTCAGCATCAGAGGATGTTTCTAGCCCAACAGGGAGGTTAGTTGGGAGTTTTTTTGTTTCTAGAGTTGTTGGAATAACAACACTTGGAAGAAGTGTTGCATGCAGAATATTCCAAAGGTTCAGGATTGGGTTCAAGTTGAATGCCTTTCTTGTTGAGAGGGAGTGTTGAAAATAGCAACAAGAAATGCTAAAAATAGAAGTGCTAAAAATAGCACTGCTATAAATAGAAATTCAGGTACCAGTGTTGGACATAGCAACAAGGAATGAAAAATGGAAGTGGTATAAATAACATTGCTAAAAATAGCAGTTCAGGATAGATTCCTATTTTAGTTAGTCCCTGAACTAAAATAGAGAAGTAAAAATTCGCATTTGATCTTAGTAGCTATTTGTAAAATAATTAATTAATTCACCATGAGTTAATTAGTTGCAGAAAATCAAACATGAAGTCTATGTGAAGCCATGCAACAGTTTCTCCATTGGTTGAGGAATTTATCCATCAGTTAAAGAGATAAGGATGAGTTGTAATATTGAGTTGTAATTAGTTGGCTCAGTTAACAGTGTCAAGTTCAGTTAGATTAATTCAAACAATTTGTTGAATTAATGTAAGTTTAGTTAGTTAATGCTTTCATGCATGTAACTACTGCACTTCAGATAATTGAATATTCTCTCATAAATAACTCATGCATGTCAGTTCAGACAGAGACCCAGTTGAGATAAGATGGAGGGGTAGTGTACTATTAGTTGCTAGAATATTCCATTATGAATATTCCTTGCATGCTGAAGGAATTATTTCCTTGAGGATTGTGCAGTTACTTCTTCAGGTTTTTTGAGTGTGATGAGGCCAATTCACACATGTGGCTTAACTAGACCCCAAGAAAAGCCGCGCAAGTGAATAGGAGGCTTGGAGGGCTTGAGGAGGACATATACTATGTCTATTCAGTCTATGAGCAGTATTGTTTGATTGCAGAGAGAGCAGGATAACTTGAGAGCTGATTCTTTTTATAACTTGAACAAGATTTCCACTTGTATGATAATACAGAGATTGGGGTTTTAGGCTGAGGCTTTCCCCAGGTTATTTCTCCTGTGTTTCATGTGTATGATTTCTTCTTCTTTGTTATATGTGTTCCGATTGATCTTGCTCAAATTGATTAAGCTTCCGCAAAGTTTGATAGTAGAAGTAGATCAAGTATTTTGCTTTAGTACATTGCATTATCAAATGATCTACAGTGAAATTTCTACAGTCCCCACTAAGGCCCCTTAGCTTACATGGAGCCTTACTAACCTTTACCAATATGGAAGGGTCCCACTTCATCTACTAGTTTTCCTAACAAAAATATTTTATAAGTTCTAATGACATAGAAGGTCCATTTTCCATTTCTTCCCAAAGCATTCCACTGACACACCTACAAATTTGATGGTTGATTTTGGAGTAGATCAATGACCCATAATTCATATTAGGTTGGAATATTCACACAAGTTAATATAATGTTTCATTCCAATGCATCCAACAACCATGATTGACTTAAGTTAATGGTCTATATCCACATCGGGTTGTAACATGCATAGTGCTTAAAAGAGAGTTACATCTTCAATGGATCCAATGATCATGATTCAATCAATTATATGGTCTATATTAATATCAAGTTGCAACATGCATGATGGTTAAAAGAGAGTTTCATTTTTTATGGATCCAATGACCATGATATATTCAATTTTATGGTATAGATCCATATTACGATGCAACATGCATTATGGTTAAAAGAGAGTTACATTTATAATGGATCTAATGGATGCAATCCACTTGATTTGATGGTCGAAATCCATCTTGGGTTGTAACATGAAGCATGGTTAAAAGAGAGTTACATTTTCAATGGATCCAATAGCCACAATCCACTTGATCGAATAACCCAAACCATATTGAATTGTAACATGCATGGTGGTTAAAAGAGCGTTACATTTATGATGGATCCCATGAACATCCAAGTAGATCAATGATACAAATCAATTTTGGATTAGAAGGTGTGAGGGGGTTTATCAACCTATTGACTTCTTATGGTATTTAGTTGTGCACATATTCACACTTATCTTCCTTCACATGCCAACTCAACTACCACCTAACAATGCAACTCATTATTGATGTCATAGTATGAAAAATTTCAAACTTTCATTTTTTTCTATTAATAATTTTTTTTTTGTTTTGTTTTGTTTTTGTTTTTGTTTTGTTTTTTTTTTTTTTTTTTTTTTTTTTTTTTTTTTTTTTTTTTTTTTTTTTTTTTTTTTTTTTTTTTTTTTTTTTTTTTTTTTTTTTTTTTTTTTTTTTTTTTTTTTTTCCGAGAACTTCCATCTACATGGAATTGGTAGCTCAATTGCTACAATTCACCCATACAATCACTCAATTTAAGCCCATAACCTTTGGTTTTACCTTTATGCAAATATTTTGACTTTCAATGGATTTTTTTCCTTTGAATCCCATTCTAAATTGGCAATTCACCCCTTTTCTCTTCCTAAGGAATTATATTAAACTATCGCTATATAACTTGTAATATATATTTTTTCTTCTGCAAGCAAAGTTGGACCCATATGGCTTGATTATTGTAACATTCACTTTGATACCACTTTTTAATACCCCCAGTTACCCATTGGGGCATATAAATACCAATATAACTTAGTTTTTCTAAAATATCCCCTGAATTCATTTCCTATAACATATGTCCAGAGAGTTTGATGTATCCTAATATGAAATTATATCATGTGTAGGATAATTTATTTATTTTTATGTTGTGGTTCATGCACAACTTCGGTTAGCGGGTGGCGCTACATCCACGGGAAAATCTAGGGCTGACGCCCCTTGGCCTATAACAAGACCTGACCCCAAGAGCTTTTGGGAATTGACCTTGTGAGCTCCCAAATGGCGAGGCCCCGAGTTGACTGATTGAGCTAACTCTTGGGGCTTTTGTAGGATAATTTTTTATAATTGATACCATTTAAATTACTGTTCATGTGTAGCATGTGAAAATACATATATAATCATAGTGGAAGATGCACAACTTAAAAACAAATACTTATCTTTTAAAGGAAATGTTGACTAGCTACAACCATCAAACCTTCCACCCAGGCATAGACCACGTTGCTCATAATATCCCTTGAGTTGGGGCCACAAATCCATAAGAACAATAAATTACTTAAAGTTATCTATGGCACATAACTAGTTCCAAACATGAATAGGTCCATGGTACCAAACTTCATCAACCTCCAACCAATAGTCTTGCATCCCCCATTAGCCCACACAACCCAAGGTAGTGCACCCCATTGTTTGGACCCACAATTTATCAAGTTGTTAGACTACCCTTCTAGGGTTTACATTTCAGTTGCAAGGGATGTCTTAGAGCCTTGTGGCTTCTAGGAGTTCTAGCTATTCTTAGCAATATTTCCCTGGTACTTTTTCGGCCTCACATTGGGGAAAATTATCTCCCTTATTTTACTAAACCTACCTAGTATTTTACTAGGATCTAACCATGTGACAGGGTTGCCCCTTCTTCCCTTCCTGTGAATCTAGCCAACTCCCACCATTCAAAATTGTGTAGTGGAATCATGTAATAAAATTAAAACTCTCACTTTTATGTGCATGCACCTTTTTTAAAAAATGACACTCAATAAAGTCACTTGATGGATTTAGGATAAAAAAATGTGCACTTTTGACATGGGATTATTTTAATGATATCTTATCCCTCTAGGCTTAAGTCCTTCGTCACTTATCCCTCAATCCCCATTCACACTCATGGAATCTTAGCCCCCCAATTCTCTCTTGTCTATCTTAGTATGTAAAAATGGTGCACTTTATTAATATTTGTGTAATTATAGGCTTACGAAACTAGGCTTTCTATGCCTTTATCACATAATCTCAATAACCTAAAATCACATAGGCACTCTAGCCTAAAAAACACACGAACATAAACACATTGATCTAAACACATATGCACATGGGAACATAGACCCCAACGTTAATGGTCTATATCCACATCAGGCTGTAACAGGCATAGTGCTTAAAAGAGAGTTACATCTTCAATGGATCCAACGATCATGATTCAATCAATTATATGGTCTATATTAATATCAAGTTGCAACATGCGGTATGGTTAAAAGAGAGTTTCATTTTTGATGGATCCAATGACCATGATATATTCAATTTTAGGGTATAAATCCATATTACGATGCAACATGCGTTATGGTTAAAAGAGAGTTACATTTATAATGGATCTAATGGACGCAATCCACTTGCTTTGATGGTCCAAATCCATCTTGGGTTGTAACATGATGCATGGTTAAAAGAGAGTTACATTTTCAATGGATCCAATAGCCACAATCCACTTGATTGAATAACCCAAACCATATTGAATTGTAACATGCATGGTGGTTAAAAGAGAGTTACATTTATGATGGATCCCATGAACATCCAAGTAGATCAATGATCCAAATCAATTTCGGATTAGAAGGTGTGAGGGGGTTTATCAACCTATTGACTTCTTATGGTATTTAGTTGTGCACATGTTCACACTTATCTTCCTTCACATGCCAACTCAACTACCACCTAACAGTGCAACTCATTATTGATGTCATAGTATGAAAAATTTCAAACTTTCATTTTTTTCTATTAATAATGTTTTTTTTTTTTTGTTTTGTTTTTTGTTTTTTGTGTTTTTTGCTTCGTTTTTGTTTTTGTTTTTGGTTTTTTTGTTTTGTTTTGTTTTGTTTTGTTTTTGTTTTGTTTTGTTTTTGTTTTTTTGTTATGTTTTTTTTTTCTCGGGAACTTCCATCTACATGGAATTGGTAGCTCAATTGCTACAATTCACGCACACAATCACTCAATTTAAGCCCATAACCTTTGGTTTTACCTTTATGCATATATTTTGACTTTCAATGGATTCTTTTTCCTTTGAATCCAATTCTAAATTGGCAATTCACGCCTTTTCTCTTCCTAAGGAATTATATTAAACTATCGCTATATAACTTGTAATATATATTTTTTCTTCTGCAAGCAAAGTTGGACCCATATGGCTTGATTATTGTAACATTCACTTTGATACCACTTTCTAATACCCCCAGTTACCCATTGGGGCTTATCAATACCAATATAACTTAGTTTTTCTAAAATATCCCCTGAAGTCATTTCCTGTAACATATGTCTAGAGAGTTTAATGTATCCTACTATGAAATTATATCATGTGTAGGATAATTGATTTATTTATTTATTTTTATGCTGTCGTTCACGCACACCTTCGGTCAGCGGGTGGCACTACGTCCATGGGAAAATGTAGGGCTGGCGTACCTCAGCCTATAACAAGACCTGACCCCAAGAGCTTTCGGGAATTGACCTTGTGACCTCCCAAATGGCAAGGCCCTGAGTTGACCGATTGAGCTAACTCTTGGGGCTTTTGTAGGATAATTTTTTTATAATTGATACCATTTAAATTATTGTTCATGTGTAGCATGTGAAAATACATATATAATCATAGTGGAAGATGCACAACTTAAAAACAAATACTTATCTTTTAAAGGAAATGTTGACTAGCTACAACCATCAAACCTTCCACCCAGCCATAGACCATGTTGCTCATAATATCCCTTGATTTGGGGCCACAAATCCATAAGAACAATAAATTACTTAAAGTTATCTATGGCACATAACTAGTTCCAAACATGAATAGGTCCATGGTACCAAACTTCATCAACCTCCAACCAACAGTCTTGCATCCCCCATTAGCCCACACAACCCAAGGTAGTGCACCCCATTGTTTGGACCCACAATTTATCAAGTTGTTAGACTACCCTTCTAGGGTTTACATTTCAGTTGCAAGGGATGTCTTAGAGCCTTGTGGCTTCTAGGAGTTCTAGCTATTCTTAGCAATGTTTCCCTGGTACTTTTTCGGCCTCACATTCGGGAAAATTATCTCGCTTATTTTACTAAACCTACCTAGTATTTTACTAGGATCTAACCAAGTGATAGGGTTTCCCCTTCTTCCCTTCCTGTGAATCTAGCCATCTCCCACCATTGAAAATTATGTAGTGGAATCATGTAATAAAATTAAAACTCTCACTTTTATGTGCATGGCCCTTTTTTAAAAAATGACACTCAATAAAGTCACTTGATGGACTTAGGATAAAAAAATGTGCACTTTTGACATGGGATTATTTTAATGATATCTTATCCCTCTAGGCTTAAGTCCTTCGTCACTTATCCCTCAATCCCCATTCACACTCATGGAATCTTAGCCCCCCAATTCTCTCTTGTCTAACTTAGTATATAACACTGGTGCACTTTATAATATTTGTGTAATTATAGGCTTACGAAACTAGGCTTTCTATGCCTTTATCACATAATCTCAGTAACCTAAAATCACATAGGCACTCTAGCCTAAAAAACACAGGAACATAAACACATTGATCTAAACACATATGCACATGGGAACATAGACCCCAATGTAGTCCCCAAAACACCAACCTAAACACGGTATGTACATGACACACATAAATGCCATCGTAGGGGTGTTACACCTACAACTTCCACGTATGCATAATCTCGGTTAGTAGCCCCTTATTTGGGCCAAATGCAAGGCACACAAATTACTTGATCAACACAAAACTTGTTAACATGCAACACATGATAGAATTCACATGCACTTTGATGTGAAAATCCTCATAGTCTCTCTCTATCCAATAGATAAGCATAGATACTTGTCCATATGACAAACCTACAAATAAAGCAAACAAGGTGTAATCAATACATAATAAAATATGTGGTATTTATACCTTTAATTGTAAGGAATTCATTTCCCTGTTTATATAATAATAGTACAAGACTCATACTAATGCTAATGCGGTGATGAAATGCATCAATATGGACATTTGTGTCTCTTCTACGATAAGGCCCACCATTGATGCACACTATTGGTGAATTGTCCTTTATAGCACACTGATAATGAGTCATCTCACAAGATGCTTCGATACAATTATAGACATTAAATGAAAAAATATGTAGATTGATGTCACTTCTAATATGAGGCACATTGTTAATGAATATCAACCATTTACATTCTTTATGTAGTGTAACACATCAGTAATGGAGCATCCCACTAGACACATTAGTGCTAGTGTAGTCAATAAATGCATCGATATGCACATTGGTGCCTCTTTTAAGATGAGACACAATATCAATGCACACCAACCATTTTAATGTGTTTATTTTTTTAATGCACCAATAATGGGGCACCCCTATAGATGCACCTCTCATTGTGCTTCCTATGAATTCACAGGTTGCACCGTGAAGTCTAGTGTGACCAGAACTACAATGAAGAACACCATATGAAATTTTTTGAAATGTAAAAAAGGGCCGAACTTAATCCCAATCATAAATTTTAATTTGGTGAAATTGAAAATAAGGAGATAAAAATAAATTTACTTGGTCTCTTCCTACCTAAGGAGTCATGGTTTCCCTATTGAGAAAAAAAAATAAAAATGTGCATTGTTTTCCAAAGTTTGAAAATGAATTAAATTAGTTGGAAAATCTATCAAACTAAGGAAGCAACACTATAGAGAACTAAAAAGGGATTCTCTATAGAAGGAGGGTATGCACCAGTGCTTTTTTACTGGTTGAAAGCACAAAAGGAAATGTGACAATGAAGTTTGGTTTAGTGATTTTTTTTTTCCCTATCATGATGCATCCGACAATAAGACACCTCAGTGAATTATGGGGTTACCAAAATGCATTGATACATATTTTTTTTAATATGAAATTAATGTTTTGTTAGTGAAAGAAATGAACATGTAGTGCATTATTCATATCATAATGCACAAGTGCATTGTAATATTCATAATATCTATTTCAATTTTTGAATATGTAAAAAAACTTAAGGCCATAGTACATTAAGTGCACTGTTAATGTTTTTATTGTGCACCAATGTTATATACACATTAGTGCATTTAAGGTTTTTGAGCACATCAATAATTTTTTTTGGCTTTTTTAAATTAATGTTTTTACGGAAAAACCAAATGTTCTACATTGATCCAATATGTCCTTCACACATGCACCAATGCTCTTAATTTAATGTCGAACATTTTTTTTCCGAGGAAAAAATACCGCGCTTTTCTATTAATAGAGCAATAAAAAAGCTACAAAAAAAGAATGCGTGAGCATTCAGCAGTGTTTTCAAGATCCACAGAGAAAATTATCTCTACTGAGTTACCAGAGTTAGCCATGTCTTTTTAGACCAAAAGACATTTTGTGCTCTCCTGATTGCCAGCCTGAAGCGGCCGTTTCAAAAAATATGGTTTATAACTGTCCCCATAAGGTCCTGGGCCTCCTTTTTAAACAGGAAAACAGCCCAAAAAACAAACACATTTAAGATTTTACATAAAGAAAGTATTTAAAACACAGTCATTGCTATCTCAGGAGCATACTTATCAGAACTGCACGATGAAGAAAGAAAGACAAAAAACTAAGAAAAAGGAGGGAGATCCGACACACGGATCAGGTCCTGAGACTGCTCCGTTATCCTCCAAACTCCCAAAGCTTGCTGCAGACCTGTTTTAGAATACCGGTCGGCCTCTTCATTATTTTCCCTGTAAATATGAGCAATGGTGAAGCTATTAAAATGAGTCTTTAAACTTTTTACTTCTTCCAGCAGAGGCAACAACATATAATTCCTGCAAATAAATTTCTCATTGACCCAATGAACCACATTTGCCGAGTCACCAAAAATCTGAACAGTGAGGATGTTTCTATGGATGAGCCAGCAAAGGAGTAATTTTAAGGCGGATAATTCTGCAAAGTTGTTTGTACCCGACCCAAGTCCTACAGAGGCTTTTAGGGAATGCGAAGGAGTGAGATGGATTATGATTCCAGCTCCCGTGACATTATTCTGGGCGGCTCCGTCAAAAAAGGCGTAGGGGATGCCCTCTCTGATAGTAAAATCCGCCCGCCTGTTTGAAGAAAGAGGACCCTCAGGTTCAGGAAGACTAGCAAAAATAGCTGAGGCTTGAAGGGCAATGACAGGAGGAGGGGTGACCTTCCCCTTGAAGATGCAGCCATTTCGGGAGATCCAAATACCCCAACAGACAATTGGCGGGAGATTTCTCAAATTTTTTTCAGGGTAGTGAGACCACCAGTATTCCCATGCAGCAGATAAGGTTGCCCCTTCCCACTTCCCTGAAAATTTCAGGAGTTTATAAGTTTCCTCCCAAACTGTCAAGGAGAAAGGACAACTTACAAAGAGGTGATGGATCGATTCAGAGGCTTCTTTACAAAGAGGACATCTACTCGGCCCCAATTGGAAACGAGCTTGAAGAATATCCCAAGTGGGGATTTTATTTTTTAACGCACACCAGAGAAAAATTCTGGCTTTTTTGGGACATTTTAATTTGAAGAGGGGCTTTGCCCACCAAACCGGGGCCTCCCACCCTTTTCTGCTCATCAAAAAATCGTATCCAGCCTTTGGGGAGTAACGACCTGTTTCTGCATGAGCCCAGACCAGAGAATCATGAGAGTCCTTTAATCTGACATTCGAACGTTTAAGTTCTTGAATGAAATCATTCCATTCTTCTCGCCAACGAAGATCCAAATCCAAATCTTCAGCTGACTTCCATCCCTGCCCCCAAATGGAAGACAGACCCGGGTTTGCAATCTGATGAAGCTGTTTGATTCCTTTTGCGTCAAGTTGCTCAAGCAAACCAGGAGAAAGAGCAAAATGTTCATTACACCCAACCCAAGGGTCCTTACCAATTCGCACACATTCACCATTCCCCACCTGCCAAGCTAGTCCTTGTTCTATGATTTTAAAAGCATCCAAGGTTGCCTTCCAAATGACCGAGCAGTTTCTCCCTTTTTTGTTTGGGCTTCTTATCCAATCTTCCAATGGGGTTGGATCAATATATTTCCTTTTGACAACCCTGGTCCAGAGATTTTCTGCCACTACTATTCGCCAACCTGATTTTGCCGCCAAGGATTGGCAGAAATCCACTAGCTGTTTGACTCCCCAACCTCCCCACTCCTTCGGTCTAGCGATCTTGTCCCAAGCGACCCAGGGAAGCACAGCATTTTCCTTTGTTCCTGACCACAAGAATCTGCTACAAATCTGCCTGATTTTATGAATAATCCCTCTGGGAATCCAGGTCAGTGCTGCCCAAAAAACAGGAATGGCTTGAAGGACTGAATTGACCAAAGTCAGTCTGCCAGCTCTTGAGAGCCACTTGTAACTCCAGTGCGAAATCCTCTGCTCAATCTTTGCCACTAACCAGTACCAATCTTGTTTGCGATAAGAGGACGGTTTTAGCCAAAACCCTAGGTATTTGAAAGGCTCATCCATCGGACAGGTTTCAAAAGGCATGATGGATGTAATTGCATTTGCCTCTTGCCTAGTGAAACCCTCCAAAATGTAATGAGATTTCCTGTGATTCACTTGAAGTCCTGTGGCTTTCAGAAACAGGTCAATGATATCTTTAAGAACTTTGACTTCGTCTAGATTCCCATTTAAGAATAACAAAATATCATCAACAAAAAGTAGATGAGAAATGAACAAATTTACAGCAACCTCCAAACCTGTAAACAAGCCTGACTGTTTTGCTTTTAAGATCAGTCTGCTCAGCCCCTCTGCTGCCAGGAGGAAGAGAAGTGGAGACAGCGGACACCCTTGTCTCAGACCTCGCTGGCTTTTGAAAAATTGAGAGGCCGCCCCATTAATCAGCACCGCAAAATTGACATTTGTAATACACCCCATAATCCAATTTATGAACTCTACTTTGAACCCCAGGTGAGTCAGTAATAATCTTAGGTAGGACCAGTCAATCCTATCATAGGCCTTGGACAGATCAATTTTTAAAACAGCCCCTTTCTTCTTTGCTTGTCTGATACTGTGGATGGTTTCCTGTGCTACTCCGATTGCCTCGTGAATTTGCCGACCATCCAGGAACCCGAACTGCTCACTTGAGATACACTCAGATAGAAAGGGCTTCAGGCGCACCGCAATAATCTTCGCAATTATCTTATAAATTGTATTGCAAAGGGAGATAGGCCTGAAATCTTCAAAAGAAGCCGGATTCTCATTTTTTGGAATAAGTGCTATGAAAGTAGCATTGAAAGAACTGAAGATTTCACCTTTCTTTCTGGACTCCTCCACCACCTCAGTAAGCTCATCACCAATAATATCAAAAAAATAAGTGAAAAGTTCTATCGTCCAGCCATCCGGGCCCGGGCTTTTATCCTTAGGCATTGCCTTAATAACACGTTCAACTTCCTCCTTGTCCACTTCTCTAAAGAGGAACTCTGCATCTTCTTCATCCACAAATCTTGGAAAAGCTTGAGCTGTTCTAATAATTTCAGCCAAAGAGATCCCCCCAGGATTAGAAAAGAGGGCTTGAAAATGATTCTTCCCCAAAGAAGAGATTGCTTCAAAAGAGGACACCTCCCTGCCTTCGGGGTCTCTCATCTTCCAGATGGTGTTTGCAATTTTCCGTCCTTTTGCATAATTGTGAAAAAACTTAGTATTTTCATCCCCTGCTTTTAACCAAATGGCCCTACTTTTCAATCTCCACTCCTCTTCTTTCTCCAACAAAATCTTTGCTCTGCCCCTCTCTAAAGACAATATTTTCTCTTTTGAATCCTGAGACGCATAGGCATCTGAGTCAGGGTCTTCAAGAATCCCAAGAGCCTCCTCAATCTTTACCAACTCCTCATCCTGTTTCCTCCTTCTCTCAGAAGCCCAATCAATGGTAGCTCTCTTAAGCCTTTTCAGATTCTCCATAAAATGACCTCCTTTGTTGACCTGAGAATTTGGACCCAAATGTCTCCAGGTGCTTTTGAAAAGTTGTTGATAGGACTCCTCCTGTAGCCAAGAAGCATTAAATTTGAAAGGAGTAGCCGGCTTTGCAGGGGGCTTAGAGAGTTCAAGGAAAATTGGGAAATGATCCGAGTTTCCCCCATCCCCCACCCATTGTCGGAACAAAGGAATAAAAGTCGCCAGCGTTTCATTAATGAGGAAACGATCCAATCTCTTAGCTACCCTATCTTCGCCCGTTCTTCTGTTCCTCCAGGTCGGCTTTGCCTTTATAATATTAACATCAATCAACTTTGCATTCTGGAGGGCCTTTGAGAAGAAATCAGATAAAGGATCTTCCCTCGCGGAGGGTCCCCAAGCTTCCGCCATCCCCAAGGAGAAATTTAAATCACCCCCAATAATCAAATTCTTATTCCATAGGATCTCTTTTGACAGAAAATTATTCCAAAAAGAAACTCTGCCCTGGCAAGGACCATATATGTTAATAAGCATCAGAGGCTGGTCAAACTCAGTCGAGAGAGCCTCCACACCCAAAACATGATCCGAACCCCAACTGTTTTGAATCTTTAATCTCCCGACCCTGAAACCTATAGCAAGGCCTCCAGAGTGACCAGCAGCGTCGAGTGCAGTAAAAGACCACCCCGGTAAAAGAGAACGCAATGAGGATTCGACATCGGTTCCCTTGCCCAAGGTTTCCTGAAGAAAGACAACATCCGGATGATGACGAGTAATGAGATCTTTTAGCGCTAGTTTTTTGGGCTTACTAGCTAAACCCCTACAGTTCCAGGACAGACAGATCATTTAAAAACCGCCTCAGGGGTTTTCGCTGCTCTAAGCGCCCCAGGAATCGTCATTTGCTTCCCATCAGCCACATCAAACTTTGCCTTAACTTGAGTCTTTGATAATAAAGATTTCCTACCTCTACCTTTCTTAGAAGGACCCCTAGAAGACTCAGGACTTAGACCGCCCACCGATTCCTGAAAATCATTGTTTAGTGCAGAGGGCTTATGGAGGGACCTTAAGTTATAGTGACGGGTGGCAGAGGGACAACCCTTTCCCAGGTTGTTCTTTGGAAACACCTCACTGTTCAGATTTAAAGACGGGATGGCTTCCGACAAAGACTCTATGTTATGAGAGAGTTCTTCTGAATTTTGCAACTTGGAAGAGATTGCCACCTTATCATCATTACACGAAACAGAATTTACAGGGAACATAAAAGAAGAGGACTGCATACCGGGAGCTGGATCCTCCAAAGGTCCAGCCGTCTCTGCCGCAGGGGTCGCTCGACCTGACTGATCATCCGATCGGTGATCGGGGCTCTCCTCCTTCTGCTGCTCATCCTCGACTGCTTGGGAGGAAGGGGTTCCGTCCTGGTGGTCCTCCTCAGGGACTTCCTCTTTCTTTTGAGATTTGGGTGATCCCGACAAGTCCTCCCAATCCTCCACCTTCTGCTGAAACCCCCTTCTTCTTTTCCCCAATGGGCAGTCCCTCGCTAAATGCCCGCATTCATGGCAAACATGACATCTGAAGGGGAAGAGTTCATAGTCTAGCATTTGTTCATAGACAAATTCCTTGTATTGCAGAGGAAACGATTCCACAAGTCCTTCAGATGGATTGAGCCTCACCAGAATCCTTGCAACCCCCCTTTCAAAGGTATGCAGATAAGATCTATCCACATCCAGGAAAGTACCTAAATGGTTTCCTATCGATTTGAAGACTGAGTCCACCCATAGGTACGGCGGAAGATTTGGGGCCCGAACCCAAACAGGAATTTCATCAACTTTCTCCTTCGCTGCATCAAACATGGGGGTCCATCGTTTGAAGAAAACCGGTCTGCTTCCGAAAGCCCAATTCCGAGCTTCAACCCATTCCATGGCTTCCTTTGAGTCGAATTTCACCCTGAACCATCCTTTAAGCAGCGTATCAGTTCTAAAGGACTTTGCTGGTGTCTCCCGCCATTGACTCTCCGCCCACTGCCTTAAAAATTTACCAGATACGTACCTCCCTCTTGCTCTGCCAACAAGAGTGCATTCAGCAACCTCCAATGCTTCTTCGACCTGGACATCCATGCCCAGAACCAGATTTGAAACCCGCTTCTTTTTCCACTCTTTTGCCTTCTTTCTTTTTTCCTCTACTTTCTCTATTGCCGGCTCCGGAGCCTTTCCCTCATCAGACGAAGGTAGGCCGCCTTCCTCCCGCACAAGGGTTTTCCCAACGCCCTTAGGGTTTTGGTTTTCATTGGCCAGTGATGGATCAACCAGACCCTCCACAGGGCTGCCCGCCTCTCCTAGAGCTGAATGTCCATCATGCAAAGATTTTTCGAGCTGCGGAGGGTTTGAGAGGACCCCCGCAGGCGAAGAATTGTAGAGACCCGCATTACCCTCTTCCCTATCAAATATACCCGGCAGCCGATCGTTCGAAAGCAACTTTCTTTTTACCTTCTCCTGAGAAAACTGTTCTCCCGAAACTTTCCCCACCCCCTGTACGCCACCCACCGTTCTCCATACTCCATGAATTTGGGGTAAATTGATTATGTCCTCGAGACCGCCCGATGAAACAATGTTTTTTGCAGGAGAGAAAGCCTTACCAACCGGAGGAGGGCCAAACTTGTCCTTCGGCGGGCCGAGATGATGGTGAGGGCTTAAAGGCTCCGAAAGCCTTCCTCCTCCCCCACAGCTGCTCGAGAGTTCCAAACTCTCTTCCAAGAGCCCCTTGACCGGATTGTGACGCCACGAGACTCCTCCCGGAAAAAACGCACCAGAGAAACTGTTCGAATGCCCGACAATTTCACTAATATTCTTCTCCGTGACTTCCTTGCCCCAAACAGTAAGTATATCTTCAGGGGCCGGGTCCAGGTCAACCGAATCACTAGTAATTACCATGGTTAAAAGCGCCCCGTAAAAAACTGTAACCGACTTGCGCTCAAAGCCCGAAGGGGAAACTGCACAAAACCGCCTCCGAGTGCCGTTTCAGGGTGAAACCACAGGATTTAATGTCGAACATATATATGCATTTTATTATATTTTTAAATAAAAAATACATTTTAACATTTTTATAATAATAATAGTTATTAATGTGCCTTAATAGTTCAACATCAATGTGTTATGTTCATAAGAATAATAGTGCATTGTGCCGATTTAGGCACATTGATGTAAAAACGTCTATAAAATCATTTAACTTCCCACATTCGCTAGTAATCTCTTCTATAAATAGAGAAGTGATAAATTTTTTGGGGAGGTTCCATAAAAACCCCCGCTACAATGTGTTCTCGTTGTAGTGAAAAGTCATCCCAATTATCCCTTAATATTTTACTACTAATGCACAAATTGTTCAAGTGAAATAATTTTATTAGAGTTGAGTGTCTTATCATTGCTTTTCTTACTCTCTCAATTAATCTTAATAAGTAGGAAACATGTTTCTTTACACCAATAGTAGGGATACTAACCTTATTGAGGATATGGACATGTTGGAATTCAACCTTTAGGGAAATATTTTTTTTAATATCTTCTACGGCTATATAGTCCCTACCTCTTATACCATCATTAAAAACAATCAAGTTAACCTAAGAAGAGTCCATTTTTAGACAAGTAGAAAAACCACACAAAATCCTATTATTGTCCCTTCATTCAAGTCCATAACAATATTTGTCACAATATAAATTGGCAGATATAGATCAAAGAACCACAAAAGTTATAGGTAAGGGCATAAGCATTTTAATCGATTCTTCAAATAACAAGTCTTTTAGTTGCAGATCATTATTTGAAGCTAGATAAGGCTAGGGTTCTAGGCTTCATTATGAGGTTTAGGAAATTTAGGAACAAATCAAGAAAAGGGTACATTATTAAGGAGTCCAGGGTATGTGAACTTATTACTTGAATACAATTATTGGAGATTTATCTTCTATTTGTTAGCATTCTATATATCTTCTAAATTAATATTAAGAAAATAGCGATAAATTCACAATTGAATTCTTCAAAATAAAAGCATTGCGGAAATATAAAATGTGAAAAAGAGAAAATAATGCAAACACACATAAAACTATGACAATGTTATTTTTGGAAAATTGTCCCTAGAAAAACCCTAAAGGGAAAACTAGTGCAACAAATGAGGATTTTATTATTTCCTCAGCAAATTCAAGAGTGAAATAATCTACCTAACAAATTGGCAAGGATTCAACAATATTTTACTAAAAAATTAATCTGGAAGACACCCTTCTCTTCCTCTGCAATTGATTTGGCCTCTCCTAGATTGCTCATACTCCCTCTGGCCACTTCCACTATAGCCTAGAAATGTGCACTACCTAGATGAATAAATTCATACAACCCTGAAAATGCCTCCAAGTGAGATGTCTAGCCTCCCTTTGCCTTTGAAATCAATTTACTCCGTCTTCAGGACACTAATCTGACAACTGGAAACTAGACTGTGGCTCTTCTAGCAACTCACACTAGGAATTTCTAGTTATTCACACTAGTTATAGCAACCCTCTCTACAGATGAATTTGAACTCCTATTTCTTATATCTCGAACACTAGAAAATACCGAGGAAAATTAATTTGGACTACTACTCTTGAATCTATGTTGAAACCATTTCTCCGATGCTTTACCTAGCTTCAACTACGCCCTTGTAGAACACTTGCAACTAGGTAGTCAAACCGCTCAACTCGTAACTGATGCCATCTTCAAGCCCTTCAACTTGCTCTTATAATTTCTCATTGGAGTCTCAATGGCCATGATTTCATTCCACCAATGGCTAATATCAATTTGACTTCATCAATAGAAGTATCTAGAGCATATTCGAACTTCCTTAATTAGTTAACTTCAATTAACCAATTTTCTTAGGTTAGACCTAGGAAATAATTAAATTATGGCTAATTAATTTAATTAAGGTGCCTCCAAGTATTTTCTTGCAAAACCTTTTCTTGTTTTTTGAGATCTCATGTTCCTTAACCTCTTAGACATCATCTGAGACTAGAACACTTGTCCGCTTCTACCAAACTCAAAAAACTAACACTCCCTCTTAGCAAGGAAGGTGTTCTCCACTATACCCTTTTGTTCTCTAAAATATATGAACTTGGCCCTCCCTAGAGCCTTCATGACTATATCAACCACTTGCTAGTCTGTGGGAACATGTTGTAGCTGAACTGATCCATGCTATTGGTATATGACATCTGTGATACCTCCTTCCTTCACATCTTCAACTGATCTGACTCACTATTACTTGAAATAACTGTGAAGAAATTACATCAACAATCATTGTCCACCATGCTAATTCACATACTCGGATCACATACTGTTGATGCCTTTATGCTAAAGTCATCACTGCACCTATGTGCACTGATATCTCAAAGCCTGAAGATCAAGCTTCTATAGGGTTTCTCCCTCTGAAGCTAGACTCCCTCTGAGTCTCAAACTCTCACCAATATACCATGTCGCTATAACTGGCCTTGCACATGTCTCCTGATTATCTAGTTGTGCCTAGCTAGATCTACATTATCTCTCGAGTATCTAACTATGCCTAGTTTCTAAAACTTTGATCCTCTTGCTACTTTACTACTGTGGGATCATGTAGAAAAGGTACTAATCCATGTGAGGAATATACAACAATTGGATTTGATCTACTGATCAAGCCCTCCATGGCTAGATCTAAACGTCCTGCTACTACACCTAGTTTCTAACACTTCGATCCTCCTGCTACTTTACTACTGTGGGATCATGTAGAAAAGGTACTAATCCATGTGAGGAATATACAACAATTCAATTTGATCTACTGATCAAGCCCTCCATGGCTAGATCTAGACGTCCTACTGCTCCTCCCTTGGAACCTGCCTGATCTCGCATACTGGAGTATCATATTACTCCTCCATCTAAGGATAATGCTGCAAACCTAGAAAACTCAGCCTCCAATATGGAATACAAGTCATCAATCTCTACCAAATTTGTTGTCTTCTTCCCCTTATTTTCCTTCTTCCTCTTCAGACACTGGGTGACGTAGTGACCAAACTCACCACATATAAAGCACATGACCTTTGATAGGTCCTTCTTCTTCTTCTCTACTTTAGAGTATTATCCATGGATGGGACCCTTCTTTTATTTTACCTTCCTTGGAAGAATGAAATTTTCTTCCTCCTTCTCTACCTTTGATCCCTTCCCACTTCTATTGGTAGTATCTTCTACGAGACTAATCATCAACTCCTCCTGAATGAACTCACCCCATAGGCATTTCAAAATAGGAAGTTTGTCTCGCCCATAAATTACTTGGAAAAATGTACACCACTCCTTGGTAAACTCGTTGAGAGTTGTGCACACCAACTCACTATCTGATGGTTTCTCTCTAATAGCTACAAGTTCATCTTTGACACCCCGAATTCTGGCGAGATAGGATCTAACATTCTCACCCTTCTGCATCTTGAAAATTCTCAACTTCTCCTTGAGAATCATCTTCCAATTCTCAGATGGATCCTAGTATAGCTTCATGACAACATCCCACATGTCCTTTGCTATTGTCTTATCTACAACATGTAGGATGATGTGATACTGAACTCCATCTAGGATTATTCTCCTGGCTTTGGCCATATACTTCTTATACTCATGGTATTGGATAGGATATTTTATCTCAAAAATAACTGTTGTCACAAACTCCTACAAACCATGCTCATCCAATAGGAATTGCATCTTGGAATTCTAGATGCCAAAGTTGGAGGCAACATCCAACCTGCCTTGATATTTGAGTCTTGTTGCGTCCATCTCTACGAAACTAAAAAAAACAGAGAAATAAAACTAGGAAATTTTCTTCTTCTTATGAAAAACTAATTTGACCTTGTCTCTACTACCCACACCCCTCCTAGAATGCACAGATCTTCTCCTGGTAAATTCGTGCTTGTCTGTGGTCTCCTTCCCAAAACTCACATTGTCTAGAACTTCACTCCTAGGTAACTCACTCTACCTCCAGATGTCCTTCTTTGGTATTAGCACACGTACTGCTGACCCTGAAATACTCACTAGTTGGACTGGAAAGCTCACAATGGAAAATCATTTTTCCTATTATGACCTTATTTTGGTAGAAAACATTGCCTTCTTTCCTCCTACTAGAAAGTTGGAAACACTGTGAGAATTTCTAGAAATTCCCTCTTTGTGTGATTTCTCTTCCTTGCCCTACACTGATCTACTATTGCAAAACACTTGCTGCAAAATCATTCCGCTAGATCTCCTATGATAAAGAACCAATCTGCTCACTGGAACCCCTCTGCAGAAATCCTCATTGCTACTGCTATGTCTATGAGTCAAATAGGACTTTTCCTCCGACCTAGACTGAAAATCGATCTGATGTCTCTCCTATAATTCACACATCTTGGCTAGGCTACACAAATTTAAAATATTTTTCTTTGGATCTCCCTTTGAACTACATAAATCTTGCTTCCTTCACTTCTAGATCCTCTGATCTAATCTTTTTCACTCCGATATCATGTGAAAATTCCTTGAATGAAATTACTGGAAATTTATCTTTTAAATGTTGGCATTTTATTTGTCTTTTGAATTAATATTTGAAAAATAATGATAAATTCAAATTTTCATTTTTCACGATAAAAACGTTGTGTGAATATAGAATATTGAACTCATAAAATAATGCACACACACTTAAAAATATGACACTATTATTTTTGGACAAATGTCCCCAGAAAAACCCTGAAGGGAAAACTAATGCAATAGATGAGGGTTTTATTATTTCTTCGACAAATTCAAGAGTACAATAATCTTCCTGCCAAACTAACAAGGCTATGACAATATTCTACTGGAAAAAATAATATAGAATACACCCTTGTCTTCTTTTGCAACTGATTTGGCCTCTCCTAATTTGCTTGCATTGTCCCTAGCCACTTGCGCTACAACCCATAATTTCATATTGTCTGGCTGAATAAATTCATAAATCCTCTAAAATTCCTCCAAGTCAGACATCTAGCCTTCCTCTACTTATGAAACCAATTTTCTCTTCCTCTAGGACACTAATCCGGAAACTGGAAATTGAACTATGGCTCTTTCAACAACTTTGCACTAGGAATTCATCATCATATTTCTTGTCTCTTGGACAACAGAAAATAATAAGGAAAATTATTTCAGACTCCTACTCTTGAATTCATGCTTAAACCCTTGCTCTTATGCGTTCCCTAGCTTCACCCTTGTTGAATACCTGCAAGTGGGTAGTCGAACTGCTCAACTCATAACTGATACCATCTCCAAGCCCTTTGACTTACTCTTATAATATCCCATTGGTGTCTCAACTACCATGATTTAATCCCACCGATGAATAAGATTAATTTGAATTCATCAATAGAAGCCTCTAGAGAAAACATCAAACTTCCTTAATCAATTAACTTTAATTAACCACTTTTCCTAAGTTGGACTTAGGAAATAATTAAATTATGGATAATTAATTTAATTAAGACTTCTCCAAGTCTTTTCGTTTTGGAGATCTCGTGTTCCTTAGCCTCTTAGAAATCATATGAGACCAAAACACCTATCCATTTCTACCAAACTAAAAAACTAACAGGGTATAATGTTAACATCCTTATAGGGAACAAACTATGTCAAATCCTCATAATCCAATTGGTTTGAATCAATATCACATGTAATTTAGTGTATTGGATTTCTCACTTTTTATTGTTCTCTCGATTTTTAAAGTGCAACATAGATGTTCCCTTAGAATCCCAATTACCTAATTTTGCAATCAATTTTACTGCAAATTGAATTATTAAATAAAAAATTGCATGTAGTTGAATACATGTTTGAGTGATTTTTTTCCTAAAATCCACTTCTCAAGAACACTCATAGTTACTAACAATACATGTCTACAAGTGGGACTATTAGGAAATGACATCACGAATCTAACTTGCCGTTTTGTTCCTCTTAACTCCAACTCTTGGTGAAGCCTCTTCATGTTGGTTTTCATGTCATAATAACTATTGGAATCCGATTCATCCCCACACAAAAATCAACGTGAGTTAATTTATAGAAAAGGTAGGTTCAAAATACATAGGGCATGCTAGTTTCACCATTTGAGAAATTGGAATAAGAATAGACGAATACATAGGAAAAGCTTCAAATTCAATTTTTATTTTTTCACTTGATCGTCATATATGAGAATATGAGGTAATAGAAAGGCAATATGGTTGATACATAGTTGTGGTCCATCCCTTTCGGTAAATGAAAAAATGGCTAAAAGGACATGAAATATCACCTCTTTAAAAAATCCCATATTCATGTACACAAACAACACTCCTTAATATAAACTTCTACTTTTTGACAAATTTAATGGTACCACAATGCGTGCTAGATAATTTTACCACATTCACTTAATTCCACTTTCTAATTAGTGGAGTTTGGGCCTATATTCTCTTGGAAACATTGACCCTAACCAAAAGAATTGTATTCCCACTTTGGAGAATATAGAATAGTGTAAATAAGCATGGTTGAGGCATGGTATGTGTAGAGAGATGCGTTTTATAGAGTTGGGAGTGGAACAAAGAAATGATAATAATTGGTTTACAATTTTTATTTGGTTTAGGCTTCGCATATGGACCTTGTGCAAATATTTTAGGAAACATTGGAGGATTTTTCTATTGATGACTAAGGATTGAATTGATGGTTGCAATAAAGGACACCCATCTTCCATTTCCATTGTTGCAATTAAGAGAGCATACATATATTCATATTGAGTCATACCCTCCTAAAATAAACCTCATGATTCTCTCGCTAGCATTCAATAGGTGGTTGTCTAATAAATCTTGGGCCAATATTTTGACAAATACTTGGGATATGTCCATTGTCTCTTCTAGTTGGTTTTGATGGAGAATTCAATTTGTGCTCATCTTTTCTGTTTCTAGTTTTTCAATGTCTTATGGGACTAACTTGCAGATAAAAAATTGCATCCCAAGGAAATCTAAGTTGTCAAAATCATCTGTAAAAAACCCGGGTTAAGGTTTCATGTAATAAAGAATTTTAAGGCAAAGAAAATAATGCCAAGGTCATGGGATACATATTCCAAGTTGAATGTTGGGAAACCACTATAGTGGTAATCACTTGTGGTTCAATAATGGCTATGGAAATTTGAAAAGGCAAAGAGGCAATAATCGACGTTTAATTATGAGAAATAAAGGAAAATAGGAGAAAAGGAGGTGAAGAGACACAAATTTTCATGCAAGGGAAATTAGAGGAAAATGAAGAAAAAAGAGGACACCAATGATAAAAAGGAATTAGAGAAATAGTTCATAGCTTTTGTCAGTTATCTTTTGGCTCTCTTACACTCTTGCACACTTAGAGCATTCTTTGGGCACTTTGGCATTCACTTGGATTTGGATAAAGGCAAGCAAGAAAGTAAAGGAAGGAAAATAACAAGTAAAGGAAAGTGAAGGAAAGTAAGGAGAAGGGTGGTGCAACAACTTCAACAGGAAGATCTTATAGGTAACAGGTTGCATGTGTGATTTCCTTATTGGAATGTGAATGCATGGTACATGAATTTGTTTATTTGGTTCATTTGTTATCATTGACATGGTTTTTTCTTGGTTTGACAATGGTTTCAACTTTGCCTGATCATTTCCTAGATAGCCATGGTGTGATGGGATTCATTCCTAGTTGAGTTTTGGATTTCTAGAAGGTTTTGGAACCAAGTGAGGTGATCTTAGGAAAATCCCAAGGGTTGGGGGTGGATATGGTTTTCTTAGGGATGCCCTTGATAGGTGGGTGAAGACAAGAAAATTCCTCAAGGTATGGTGAAGGAATTATGAGGCATCCAAGCTTGGTTTGATTTTATGATCTCGGGACTGGTTTAGTTGAGATCACGGTAGCTTGAGGGTGGAGGTGGTTTAACCTTTGGATTCCCTATTTAGTTATGCCTTAGTTTATCCCATGAGTTCCCACATTCATTGTTGGAATATGGCATGAGGGTGATTGACTGAAAAAAGATTTGGTTCAGCCCAATCTATGGTCAGGTGGTATGCAGAAGTCCCTGAATTGGTTGGATTTTTCATAAATTAATATGATTTATTATTATAATTTAATTAATGAGAACATGTACTTGTTATTGTGTGGATTTTATGGTTCCTATTCAGGTTATATGTTGGTTATAAGCATGGTTCTATGATGTTCTCTAGTTATGGCACTCATTCATGATTTGATATTTTACTGAATGGTTGATGAATGCATGGGCTAACAAGTGTTGTTTCAGCTAGCTTGAGAGATAATTGGGCCTTCTTGGTGATTCTCATATGAATTTGAAAATTTTATGATTAGATATGCATTCATGACCTGTAGCTTATATGTTTACCACATGTTTGACAAAATGTCTATCATGTACTAGGCATGTTATGGTCAAGATCTTGTTCAAGTTTTGAATGGTTATACTTCTTATCATGTTAGTTATTTTTTTGGAAACTTACAAGAAGTTTTGGGTAGTGGTCTTGAGGCTTTCTTGAAAAGGTGGCATAGATCTTGCGACTGCATGCACAAAAATGATGATTTGGGGTCATAACCGCATGCATGCAGGCTTATGGGTGTGGTTGGAGCCTCATAACTACATGAAAAGTGTTTCAAGGGTGTGGTTGGGGTGATAAGTCAGTGAAAAAGAGTTTGAGCTTAGGGATCAATCACCTAGGGTGGTTGTCAGGCTCCTAAGTGATTTGTTGTCCATGAGGGATGCTAATAAGTTGTCGATTTGTAGGCCTCATTTCCATCAATGAAACTTGGAGGTCAGGTCATGTCATAGTAGAACTCAAATCATGTTTACCATGGAGAGCTTATTAAAGCATGTAAATGTGGGACGGGGCATTACATGGTGGTATTAGAGCGAGGTTACAACATTGGACCTCGAGGTAAAAGCATATCGTCATACTGTTATGAAACCAACTCACAAAAAGATAGAAAAGATAGATCAACGACTTCAAAATTAGCCTCTTCGAGGGGGAAACCTCCTTTACATTGCACAAATGAACAATTCTTGGATGATACAAATGACTAAGCCTCCTTTCTATATATAGGACTCTAAGGGGTCACAATATAATCAAATTCGACATAACAATAATAATATAAGGGCACAACAATAACAATAGTGGGCTTCTATGGGGCACACTAATAACCATATGGGAACAATAGGGGCACAATAATAACAATAAGGGCTACAATGATAATAGTAATGCGGGAATCACTAGTATTATAAGGACCTAACATGGCACTCTCCTTCAAAAATTTGTTGTCCTCAACGCTTGAGTAGTTCTGGATTCTTCTGTATAAAATTCTCATCCTCCCATGTGGAATCTTCAGTGGGTAAGTTCTTCCACTTGATGAGATACTATGAAATTGATCAATTTCATAGCTATTGAGTTCTTGTTTCTATGACATCTTCAAGTTCCAATATGATTTTTCCTTCCTCATCAAGTTCTGGAAATATTGTTTGAACTGGGGGCTTGTCACCTATAACCTTCTTTAAGCATGAAACATGGAAAACTGGGTGCACTCAGGAAGCTGCAGGAAGCTCCAATTTGTATGCCATAGTACCAATCTTTTGCAACACCTTGTATGGACCATAATACTTTGGTTATAGTTTATTATCCTTCTTGGCTTGCTTGAGGGACATTTGTTTATATGGTTGTAGTCATAGGAATAGCTAGTCACCTACATCAAAACTTCTTTCACTGCAATGTTGTTGGCTTATATGGGCCTGACCTAGGTTCAGAAGAGTTACTTAGCCAAACAAAGCCCACAGCTACTGGCCCTTTCGACAACAGGCCACGTAGCGCGAACTGAGGTCTCACCTGAGGTAGCAGGGGAGGGCGCTAGAACCAGGTTTCTGCACCCTTGGTATGTCTTGATGTGGTTTGGAGGTTTCACGCATCGTCCCATGGCTTCACGACACTCTGCTTCGTGTAGATCCGGGCCTAGACTACTCCTTAATACTTATTAATGTGTTGTTTATAGATTCAATCTACCTTTTATGGTCTTTAAGCAAACATTTATCAGAATTTACCTAGTTCTCGCACTTATAATAGATACAGATTCACATATATTCATATCATAGGCATATGCTCATAGATCAAATAGTTATACTAACCATACATTAGCCAGATCCGCAATGATTTAGATTTAACACAAAATTTTAGAATCAACTTATCTGTATTCAATTTCTTCACCAATACATCGAGATATGTCTTGCGCACTCAGCTGCAGGGGTCCGCGCACATAGCTGCAGACTCTAGCAGGCCTCTGCGCACACAGCTGCAGAGCCTCTATCTACCACCCACTACCCTCGACTCGGACTTACAGACGCTCCAAAACTTCGTAGCTCATCAACCCATTACAATTCAGATCATTAATACTCAAAAACTTAGCTACCCCTAACCATAGAGCCTCGCTCTATTTATACCTTTCCATGGTCCGTGAACCATGGGCGGGCCGACTCAACTTGCATTTCTTTACATTATTTTTGGGTGGACCACCCTTTGACTTGACTTATTACAAATCGCGCTCCGTGCATCCGGCGGAGTTTTTACCCTATTTCTACCCAAAATTACGAGCTTTGTGCCCCATAACCATTATGCGGGGCTTCTACTACCCAACAGTCCCCCAACACAATCATTATGACTCGTCCTGAGTCACTCATCGGTGTAGCAAGACACGTTGCCTTGGCTTCGCGGTTCACCTCCTTTTCGAGTGACGCTCTTTGTCCTACTCCTCCTTCGTTGTCTCCTGCAACACTTTTTAGGCTCCTACTTCGTTGTTCCTACCACTTCTCGCAACTGATAATGCTCATTCTGCTTTGCTCGGTTAACATAGAACACCTCCCCATAGGATTTTCGCTCTAGTGGGGGAGCCGCATACAAGACCTCCTTGTACCACCATAGCCACTTCCTACCTTCATATCTTCTCGTCACACTGTCTGCTGCAGCTGGTGTTGCAGTTTTGCAAGACCCTTGCTGCTATCTATGAGATCCCAATCCTCAAGGTACATCAGAGACGACTTATTAACTACACTTCTGCCAATGGTCTCCATCTTTCCATCCTTTCTTTTCTCTTTTGTAGTTCGCCGACCTGCCCACAGACGAGGCTGTGGCATCTGGACCAGTTCTACTTCATGGCTCCCTTTTTTCGGTACATCACCTATCGTTGATGGTGAAATCTGCATGGTGACCATAGC
The DNA here is from genome assembly GCA_031772625.1 of Pinus tabuliformis. Lineage (NCBI taxonomy): Eukaryota > Viridiplantae > Streptophyta > Pinopsida > Pinales > Pinaceae > Pinus > Pinus tabuliformis. The sequence continues at coordinate 14,065,095 of CM062811.1, read as the reverse complement.
TATCAACACCATGTTCCTCAGAGAGCCCTACCTCTTCATCGGCCTTATCACCACCCACAGGCTTATTCCTTGTGTAGAGATAATGAAAAGTTCCATATTGGCAAACAGCTTGCATTCTTTAGAAGCGTAGTTTGCCCAGTGGATGTCGCCCTGTGATTTATAAGCGTTTCGAATTTCAAATTTACTGGCTCTCGCTTATTCTGGCGCCCTCATGTTAAACCTGTGGTAGATTGTTCCATATCTGGCTCGTACCCCTTCTCTTAATTGCCCGCCGCCCACTCCCTTTTGCCATAATGCAAACATCTTATCATGAATAGTGACAGCAACGGTCACCTCTCCTCTTATCAACGTAACAATGCACTCCTTTCCATGCAACTGCGGCCCTTGTGATTGGCCAACTCTACGCGCACCCTGGAAATCGGGCATCCTTCCCCTAGACTGCTTTATTATCCCACGCTCTCTTTCAATTGGCTGGAGCAGTGAGACTGTCCTTCGGACGGTTAGTTAGGCGGTCGGCCCACCCATGTAGAGTTTTAGGCGACTGCCATTCACTCTTCTCGGGAAGGGGTCTCCATTGAGTTTGGCAAGCTGAACCACACCCCTGTCGGTAACTTCTTTGACGACATAGGGTCCCAACCAATGCATTCGGAGTTTGCGAGGGAATTTCTCAAACTTGTTGTCATATAGTAATACTAGACCATTATCCTTGAAAGTGTGCACCTTGATATGGCAATCATGCCATGCTTTCTCCCACTGTTTCTGTACTTGCTGATGGAAGCTAGCTAAAAACCGTTCCTCCTCCAGTTCCTCTAGCTATGCGAGCCATTCTCCAAAGCCTCGCGGTCTACCATACCTATTATTGTTGCTATTCGCAGACTAGGCACAATGTACTCCATAGGCATAACAGCCTTCTTGCCATAGACTAACCGAAAAGGTTTCTAGCCCGTCAACTTCTTGCACGTGGTTCGGTATGCCCATAGCATAGTAGGGATGCGCAAGTCCTAGTCGTTTCATTGCGCATTACAGACCTTGGTCAACGCAGTCTCCAAATTTTTTTGAATGCTTCAACGATCCCATTCGCTTGCGGGTGGTATGGCGTACTTTGTTGGTGATATATCTGGAATTCCTCAGTGAGTGTGCTGATTGTTTCATTCAAAAAGTGCGTTCCCTGATCGCTCATGAGAATTTTGGGACATCCAAACCTTGTTAGCACGTTCTCGAACAAGAACTTCGCAGTTGTTGCATTTGTGCAGTCCTTAACCGGCTGTGCCTTTGCCCACCGAGTCAAATATTTTGTCATGGTGATGATATAGCACGCGCTTGTCTTCCCTCGCGGCGCGATAGGTCCTACGAAGTCGATTGCCCACTTCTCGAATGGCTGTAGCGTCATCTGTGGCTGGAGCAGCATTTCATCTCTCCGCGATGGTTTCCCCATCCATTGACATACGTCGCAGGCTCGACAGTATGCTTTCGAATCTTGATGCAGAGTGGGCCACCATAATCCTGCATGAAGAATATTCTGGGCTGTGGCGTGACCCACATAATGTCCACCAGCAACCCAACCATGTGCTTCAGCCAGGATCTATCCTCGCTCGAACTCCTGTACATATCTGCATAATATTTCGTCGTTGCCCATTTTGTAGAGGTGCCCTGCAATCACGGTAAAGTGTGCTGCACATATCACCAGTTCCTTCTTCTACTAAACAAAATATCCCTGCGGCATGGTTCCTGTAGTTAAAAAATTTATTATATCCTCAAAGTGGCCATCCGCAACGTGCATTGCATACAGTTGTGCATCCGGGAGTCCTTCCTCTAAATTTGTGGGCTCTTCGCCGGTCTCAATTCAGGACAGGTGATCCGAGCCTGCGTTTAGATGTCTCGGCTTTACGACAACCTCAATGTCATATTCTTGGAATAGCAGCAACCACCTACAAATGCACCCCCCAACACAGGCTTATTCACTAGGTATTTTAGCGCAGAGTGATCAATATACATCTTAAAGTGTCCTCCGAGCAGATAGTGGCGGTATTTTTGGAGTGCGTATACCATCACTAATCCTTCTCGCTCAATAGTAGAGTAATTCTTCTCAGCTTTTGACAACCGGCGACTGGCAAACGCAATTGGGTGATCAATTCTCTCCGCTCCTTCTTGAGTGAGTACCACACCTAACGCGATACACGACATGTCAACATGCACATGAAATTCGATGTCCCATTTTGGAAAGACCAATATAGGGGTGGATGCCATCTTTTCCTTAAGCGTTTCCAGACTTTTTTTTCATTCTTCATTCCAGCAATAAGTAGCATCCTTCTTCAGCAACTATTCCATTGGAGCTGTGATCTGGGCATAACTCTTTATGAACTTCCAATAGTAGCCCGTGTGCCCCAGGGTGGCGCGTAGTTGTTTGACACTTCACAGTGCTTGAAGATTGAGGATGACATCAATCTTTGTTGGATCCACCATCAGACCTTGCGTACAAACCACATGGCTAAGCAGGTTCCCGAAGGGGACGAGGAGAGTACACTTCTTCAGGTTTAGTGCAATCTGGTGTCGTCTACAAGTATCCAACATTAACCGTAAGCTTGCGATATGTTTCTTAACCAGTCCGAACACGATATAGTCATCAAGATAGACCTCTAAGAACTTGTGTATAAATTCCTTGAATGCAGCTACCACAATGCGTGAGAATATCGCCAACATGTTCTTCAGGCAAAAGGGCATCACTGTATACTGAAAACAACCCCATTCTGTGGTGAACGTTGTTTTACTCCTATATTCTAGCGTGATCTTGATCTGGTGGTACCCTGAGAACCCATCCACGAAAGAGTAGGCTTCCTGTCCACCCACATTTTCCAGTACCTCATCTGTAAAGGGCGTTGGAAATGGATTGTTAACAAAGGCATCATTGAGCGTCCTGAGATCCACATAGATTTGAATCTCACCCTTCTATTTCTTCTCCTGCACAACCATAGGACTTACCCAGTCGGACTCCTCGACTGGTTCAATGATTCCTACTGCCAGCATCTTTTCCAATTCTTCGCTTACCTTTTCTTTGTATTTTGGATTCAATCGGAAGGGTCGCTGCTTAATTGGCTTCACATCTGGCTTCAACGTTATCTTCATCATTCCCAGGTCTCCTAGGATCCCTTTTAACTTCGTGATTTTTGTTGGGAATAAATCTCGATACTCTCGGAGCAACTCGACGACCCTTTCCACTGTGGCGTCGTCCCAATAGTCCCCAAGCATTGCATACTTCGTGTCTTCTTCTGTTCTGATATTTACTTGTTTCGTTTTCAACAACGTCGTGATGTCTGGATCTTCAATTTCAGGTCCGCGCATCTCACAACTCCTTCTGATTCCAGAATATTGACGTTTCGTGGGTCATCCTCATCATCTTCTACCTATACATTGTAACATGCCAGGGAGTGGCTTAGCTGTCGCGACCAGTCTGGCTGCACGATTTCTTCTGGTTCCAGTGGCATTTTGAAAATTGCGGCCTTCACTAGCTGTAACGCGTCGTCCACGGTATCCATCCATTGGTCTTCAAAGAGGAATGTCGACAGAAACCCTTCGCGCAAGATATCCCACTCGCCGGTGCCATGTTAGAGCTCTGTTTCAATATACCAGTTCCTTGGGATGACATCCAGGGTATGATAAAATAAGTGCACTCACTCTGGTTGAGGCTTCCCACCATAAGCTTTGATCCATCTGGTAAGGTGCATGCACGGGTCATCTCGTCCATCGTATTTCTCCGTTATTCGTAGTTCTGGCTTCCCAAATCTTATCTGCATCATGCGCCTGCAGCCATGCTAGTCTTCAAAAGTTCCTTCATGAGTGCCCCACCATCGTGCAGGTGTTGCGTGCAATGTCCATTTTAACGCATCAAACCGTTGGTGCTCTGGTATCATGCTTTTGAACTTCGTCAGGAATTCATCTACTATTGTTAGCCCATCATACATCGGCAGTTCATGGTCCTGAGTTCTAATGCAATACATGGATTTGGTCATCATGTTGCAGTGTAACGTGGTTACTCTGTTCAACCTGTTATGCCACCACTCGTCTTCTTCGTCTGAATCGCTGGTGAAAGATTCTGCATAGCCACGTGATATTCTCCTCTCCTCTGTCAGCTTGTCCCCTTTTTTCTTGTGTGCAGCAATTTTTTAGATACAGTCCAATCCATCATCCCCTTCTTCATTGCATACAGGTTCCATGTAGCGCGGTCCTTTGGCCGGATCCAGCGGAATGAATACGTGGAGTGACTTCTTCTCAAATATCATTTTCCACTGCTTTAAATTAATAACCCCATTCATGTCGGTGGCCCAGTCTATTCCTAACAATGCAGGGTAAGGGCTATTTTCGTCCATGATTTCAATAACTTCAAAGTTCGTCTGGGTGCTCGTGCCGTCGATATCTACCATAATTCCTTGTAGCCTTCCCATGGGCAGGATCTTCTGTTGGTTTTCCATATGCAATTGAATAGGAGACCATTGTAGTGTAGGCTTACCCATGTGCTCCCAAGTCTGTTTAGGCAGTACATTTGCATGTGAGCCCATGTCCAAAATGACCTGATCCATCTCATAATCACCAATCTGCGCCGTTAATCGCATTTCCCGCCGAGTCTGTGACACATTTCTTCCCAGTTTTCGAACTACGCAAGGTTCACTCCACCCTGCGCATCTATTTATCAATTCTTGTAAGCCTTTAACTGCCCTGTTGTCACGAAGCAATTTTATGCATGTCTCTAAAAAGGTAGTTAGCATCGAGGGATCCTTGTCTGACTCAGGCTGATCCCTACTACCCAAGGTAGAGACCTCCGTGAAGCTCTCCCTAGCTTCCAGATATGTCTCCCTGCCAACCCCTGCGTCCTCCTTAGTTAAGTTCCCTTTTTCCTCTCCTGTGGTCGCGCCACTCCTTAGTACCATGTTTACTTTGGGGTCTTTGTCGCGAGGTTCGGACCTCATCATCTGTACGTTTTGCGTCATTGTAGGTGGCGCTGCCCTTTTTTCACAAATTTGTGCTATCAGTGTGGGGCAATCTATCAGCTCATGATCGAATTGCTCACAGTAAGTGCATGATATTCTGGTTGGGTTGGTACAATCCCGCACATAATGTCCTGGTCCTCCATAGTTGTAATAGATTAGTTGCCCGTGACCCCTTCCTGGCCCCATTCCACCCCGTCCTCGTCCGCGTCCCTGGAACCCACCGCGCACGATCGCCGTGGCTGGATCTTGACCTCGCACCTTAGTCTGCATTTTGTAGGTCGGTGACTGGTCCATCAATAATTGATAACTACGACAGTCTCATTCCTCGTGGCCCACCGATCTGCAAAAGTTGCAAAATAGCTGCTAGGGGGGGTTGTCTCATGTTCTATAATAGATGACAGTTTTTTGTGGCATGCTTTCCTCCCTCCTGACATATCGCACACCAGAGTGTGGGCGCCGCGCTTGGCCCTGCCTGTACCTCTGGTCGCAATGGCGTTGGTCCCCCCGCTGCCACATAGTTCGCAAAGACTGGACAATGATCTTTATCGTGACCCTAGCTTCTACACTTTATACACCATACTTCCTCTCGGGCTTCTGGGCGAGGTGCCTGTTCCTGTTTTAACTTCTTCATTTCTAAACACAGGGTTTGTATCTATGCTTGGATTTGCTGAACTCCCAACCTCGGGTCCTGTAACGGAGTTTCATGCAACCTCATCACTGTCTCCAATGCTTCAGCTTGGGTTGAGATCTTTTGTTGTGACAAAGCCATCCTCAGATGCGGTGTCAATGACGCCACAAACCAAGTGCAGTGCTGTGCATCCGACAGTGTCATGTTCGCTTCGCGGATGGTACTTTTCAGTCTTTGATCCAGATCCCACGGGGTTTCACCAGGTATCATCGCGATCTCCTTGAACCCTATGATCGACTGTGTTTCTGACTTTGGCCGGCTAAATTCTTTCTTCAATTCAGTCCGGATCTCTGCTATCCCCGCATTCGGGTGATCGCTTGAGTACTTTATATACCATGTCAGCGCTCGGTCCTGCAGCGCACTAACTAAGGTAGCCTTTCTAATATTATCGTCTGTAATTCTATGTGTGTCCCATACTGATGTCACCATGAACCAAAATTGTTCTGGATCTTCGCTTCCTGCTCCTTTGAATACTAGTAGCTGGATCACGCTCGTCATTTTTAACCTCTGGTTTGCGTGTTAGTGTACTATGAACTACTACTATTCCTGATCCCTTTGACCCTTAAATTATTTCTTTATAGAGTTCCAACATTCCTACATCAGGCACCCCTTAGGCAGATCCTAGTCCCGGCAACGAAACCATTTGTTGGCTTATATGGGCCTGACCCAGGTTCGGAAGAGTTATTTAGCCAAACAAATCCCGTAGCTACCAGCCCTTTTGGCAATAGCCCGTGGAGCACAGATTGAGGTCTCACCCGAGGTAGTAGGGGAGGGTGCTAGAACCAAGTTTCCACACCCTTGGGATGTCTTAAAGTGGTCTGGAGGTTTCGTGCACCGTCCCGTGGCTTCGCGACACTCTGCTTCACATAGATCCAGGCCTAGACTACTCCTTAATACTTATTAATGTGCTGTTTATAGATTCAATCTACCTTTTATGGTCTTTAAGCAAACATTTATCAGAATTTACCCAGTTCGTGCACTTATAATAGATACAGATTACATATATTCATATCATAGGCATACGCGCATAGATCAAATAGTTATACTAACCATACATTATCCAGATCCGCAATGATTCAGATTTAACACAAAATTTCTGAATCAACTTATCTGTATTCAATTTCTTCACCAATACATCCAGATCCGTCCTGCGCACTTAGCTGCAGGGGTCCGCGCACACAGTTGCGGACTCTACTAGGCCTTTGCGCACATAGCTGCAGAGCCTCTATCTACCACCCACTACCCTCGACTCATACTTACAGATGCTCCAAAACTTCTTAGCTCATCAACCAATTACAATTCAGATCATTCATACTCAAAAACTTAGCTACCCCTAACCATAGAGCCTCACTCTATTTATACCTTTCCATGGTCCGGAAACCATGGGCGGGCTGACTCAACTTGCATTTCTTTACTTTATTTTTGGGCAGACCACCCTTTGACTTGACTTATTACAAATCACGCTCTGTGCATCCGCGAAGTCTTTACCCTATTTCTACCCAAAATTATGGGCTTTGTGCCCCCTGACCGTTACGCGGGGCTTTTGCTACCCAATAGGTGTTGATCTGCTTGTTGTTTCATTCTATTCTACACCAAAGTGAGGTTATCCTTTAAGAGTTGGAGAACTTGTTGTTGATGCTTGATGTGATCTTCCACTGCTTTAACCTTAGAATTTTCTCTTAAATATGATGTGATGGATGGTGGATGATATCCATAAAGTGCCATAAATGGGGTCATTTTTGCTACAGTATGGAAGGAAGTCTTATACCACCATTCATCCAGAGGCAACCATTTGACCCATTGTGTTTGTTTATCAAATAAAAATCAACGAATATATACTTCCAAACATTTGTTTACTATCTCAGTTCGCCCATCAGATTGAGGATGATAAGATGAGCTATGAGCTAAATGAGTATCGAGACAAGAAAATAATTCTGTCCAAAAATTTCTAGTGAAAATGGGATCTCTGTCGCTTACCATAATCTTTGGGTTTCCATGTAGCTTTTGAATTGTTTCCATAAATGTAGTAGAAACTGTATTGGCTTTAAATGGATGAGATAATGCACAAAAGTGTGCATACTTGGTAAGTCTGTCAACTACCACCATGATAAGACTCTTTCCTTCGGACTTGGGTAAACTTGTGATAAAATCCATTGAAACCTCCTCCCAACATTGGCTTGGAATGGATAAAGGTTGTAATAGACCTGGGGTATTAATTGTTTCAACTTTATTTTGTTGGCAAACCAAACATTTTGCCACAAACTTTTGAATATCCGATTTAAGGCCATCCCAAAAAAATTCCTTCTTAACCCTGTGGTAAGTTTTTAAAATTCCTGAGTGCCCTCCTAAGGGAGAAGTGTGCAATTCCATAAGAATATTTTGTTTGAGTTGGGAATTCTTACATAGGTATAAGCGATCTTTGTACCATAACGAATTATTATTCCAGCTAAATATATTAGCTATACTAGGATCTTGTTGTAACTTTTGAATGAGTGCCCACACTTCTTCATCACTGTTCCATTCATCCCTTGCCTCGTTTATCCAATCTGGTTGGATAATAGAAATGGCGCAAAGCAATGCTTCCACATCCTCATCCTTTCTTGAGAGTGCATCTGCCATAGCATTTTGCTTCCCATTTTTGTAGTTGATTTCAAAGTCATAACCCAACATCTTTGTGACCCATTTTTGCTGCTCTTCTGAAGATAATCTTTGTTCTAAAGAGTATTAAGACTATCATGATCTGTTTTTACCTTGAAGTGTCTTCCTATTAGGTAGGGTCGCCATTTCTTAAGTGCATGTAGTATTGCCAACATTTCCTTCTCATAAATAGTTTTGTGTAAATACTTTCCTTTGATTGGATGAATTTTGAAAGAAATGGGTCTTTCTTCTTGCATTAAAACAACACCAATTCCATTTCTTGAGGCATCACATTCCACAATAAAGGTTTTTGCGAAGTCTGGCGTAGCTAAGACTGGTGCTTGGCACATTGCCTCTTTAAGATGTTCAAAGGACTTTGTTTCTTCTAGAGTCCATGAAAATGCATCTTTCCTCAATAATGTTGTTAGAGGTGCTACTATTCTCCCATAATTCTTAAGAAACTTGTGATAATACCCTGTAAACCTGAGAAATCATTGCAGATTCTTTACGGATGTTGGGATTTTCCATTCCTTAATGGCTTTAATTTTTCTAGGGTCTACCTTAACACCTTCATGAGATACAATATGACCCAAATATTCCTTTGGAGCTTTTTGCATATAATTGTTTCTCCTCCAATAGTTTGAGCACCCTATCAACATGTTGAACATGATTATTCCAACACTTGCTGTAGATTAGAATATCATCAAAAAATACCAACACAAATTTTCTAAGGAAGCGTTTGAAAATAGAATTCATCAAATCTTGAAATGTAGAAGGTGCATTGGTAAGGCCAACAGGCATGACCAAAAATTTAGAATGACCCTCATGAGTTCTAAATGTTGTTTTTAGAATGTCTTTAGTCTTCATTCTAATTTGATGATATCCTGAACGAAGATCCAACTTGGTGAAGTAAATTGATCCATGCAATTCTTCCAATAATTCATCAATGACAAGAATGCAAAATTTATCTTTAATAGTGAGCTTGTTGAGCTCCCTATAATCCGAACACATGCGCCATGGTCCATCCTTATTATGCACCAATACTACTGGAGCAGAGAAAAAACTTTGACTAGGTCGAATTATACCAGGCTCTAGCATTTTTGCAACCATACGTTCAATTTCACTCTTTTGGGCATATGGATATCTGTAAGGCCTAATGTTTGGAGGAACACTTCCTGGAATCAAATGAATAGCATGATCATGACCACGAATAGGTGGGAGGCCTTTGGGAGTCTCAAATACCTTGGAATGATCGTCCAAGAATTTTTGGAGATATGGAGAAATAGACGATTTCGATGTGGGAACATCTAGCGAACATAATTGTGCAATTACACCTCCTTGTCCTTTATTTAGAAGCTTTGTCATTACGTTAGAGCTTATTATCTTTCCCGATTTCCCTGTGATACCCCTTAAATAAACTTCCTTTCCTTCCGAACAAAATTTCATGAAAATTTCTTGAAAATTAAAAGCTATTGTACCCAAGGGTTGTAGACATTGGACTCCTAGTACAACATCAACACCACTCATTGGAATGGAAAGAAATGGGATATTCATTACATATTCTCTGATGGATATCTTGATATTATGGCACTTTCTAGAGCAATTTATGGTTCCTACACTTCCAACCATCACTTGACACTCTGGTGCTGGATATAGGAAGCAATTCAATTCCTTGGCTATCATACAATGAACAAAATTATGGGTACTGCCCAAATCAATCAACAATATTACCTTTTTCTTCTTGATATGTCATTCTACCTTGATAATTTGAGGAATGGTAATTCTGGGCAATGCATTACAAGATATGTATTGATTCATTTATTCTTTCTCTAGGGTTTGTTCCTAGTGTATATCCTCTTCTTTTGAATTTTGTTGTTCCTTTTCTTCCTCCTCTTCACAATCTATGCAAAATAATTTATTCTCAGCATACTTATGACCTTTAATGTATTTTCTATCACAACTGTAACAAAGCTCTTTTTATTTTTTTTCTTCCAATTGTTTTGGTCTCAACCTTGTAGGTTGCGGAAGGCTAGGGGAAACAACACTTCCATCTTTATAGTTGTGAGTGGTAGGCTTCCTTGTTGCCATAATTTTTCTTTCCATTTTTCTTGCCAACCTAAATGCCTTCTCCAATGAATCAGGTTTGCAAAGGCGAACCTCATGTTGGATGTTATTCTTTAAAGTCCCTATGAACACATCAATCCTATTCTCCTCTGGAATATCTTTTACCCTTATATTCAATTTTTGGAAGTCCTCAATGTGATCCATCATTGAACCCTTTTGTTTGAGATTTATCAGTTGGCTAAAAAAGGTGTTGATTTTTGTATCCTCATAATGTGTTATCATTTTTTCCGTAAAAATTTCCCAAGTGACAATTTGTTTACGAGAGCAAAGCCATCAATACCATACAAATTGATTTGGTTCCAAATATAAAGTTGCAATGCGTACCTTTTGTGTGTTTTGCACATTATGGAGATCGAAATATTGCTCCATCTGTAGTATCCATGTTACGGGATCCTTGCCATCAAACTTCCTCATATCGATATTTGGAACATGGTAGGCCTTGAATCCAACGTTAGAATCTATGAAATCATGATTAACATTTCTTTTGTTCTCATCATGAGTTTCCTTTACTACCCTTTCACCATTAGTAAACATTTATTGTAGCAACTTTATCAAATCTGTCTTCAAATCTTCCATTTTTCCTTCCATCTTAGCTTCCATGCCTTTCTTTAAACCATCCATCTTAGCTTCCATGTCATTCATATTGTCTTCCATGCCTTTCTTTAAACCATTCATCTTAGCTTCTGTTACTTTTTGTGAGAGTGAATTTTGTTGCACTTGGTCTCGTAATTTTGATATATCATGTTGCATTTCTTCCTCTTTTGCATGAGTCATGCTAGATATTTCAGGTTGATTACTAGGTGTTTCAATTTTCTTTCTTTAGGGTATCAATTAATGATAATTATGCTTCACTATTCCCTTTGAATTCCTTAAAACTAATTTTTCAAACCAAACTTATGCAAAATTTTCAAAAAACTACACACCTTTTTTCACTTTGTAGGAGCTCAATATTGAATTTGATGTATCTCTAAAATTTCAGACCTCCAAGGTCTGAAATTTTGAACTATGGTAGCCCTCTAAGTCCTCTTTCTAACGCCACTAGTCCGATTGAAATTGGATTCTCCAAGAAAGAGTTATGGACAATCTCCCAAGATGACCTGATTATACACTTTTTCAGTATAGCGAACTTGTACGAAGTTCCACCTATCACTATTTCAACCTTCGGACTTGAAAACGATGCATAACAAGCTTTAGGCTATTCTCTTTTTGTAAATTCTTACGAAATTTCAATCTGATACTTAGAGAGAAAGTTATGATCATTTTCCCAAGATCACTTGTTTGGGATGTAACTCGGGAGCGTGCAAAAACCGTAACTTCCTTAGATCATATCTCCAAAACTATAGCGAGTCAAGATTTGAAATTTAGACCCAATGATCATCTAGATTTCAGATCAGATGGTTTTTTTTGTTAGTTTCGGAAATGTCACAGAAAAAAATTATAGTGAAAATTCCACGATGACTTGTTTGGAGCAGCGAAACCCTAGAATGCATAGCTCTGATACCAAATGTTATGAAACCAGCTCAAAAAAAGATAGAAAATATAGATCAACGACTTCAAAATTAGCCTCTTCGAGGGGGCAACATCCTTTACATTACAAAAATGAAAAATTCTTGGATGATACAAATGACTAAACCTCCTTTCTATATATAGGAGTCTAAGGGGTCACAATATAATCAAAGCTGACATAAGAATAATAATATAAGGGCACAACAATAACAGTAGTGGGCTTCTATGGGGCACACTAATAACCATATGGGGACAATAAGGGCACAATAATAACAATAAGGGCTGCAATGACAATAGTAATGGGGGAATCACTAGTATTATAGGGACCTAACACATACAGGTTTGTATGTTTGGCATGCAGGAATGATGGTTAATGGTTTTTATATGCATCATGGTTATATGCATGCCTGTCATTTTATTACTCTTGTGGTTACATACATGATAGATACTAGTTGATTAGTGTGATTGTATGCACATGCATCGGTTAATCATGCGTTATAGTTAACTTGTTGTTATATGTATTACGATCATATGCATGAGTATTATTGTCATGCAGTTAAGTTCTTGATATTATTATGTATCACGCTAATATGTAATGAGTTGTGTAGATGTGATAGCCTCCTTTGAGATACACTGAGGTATGGTTTTATCATGTTTTCTATTTGATTTATCTAACATGGTATGCTTGCAGGAAGAAGAAGATCAGAAATGATGAGAAGAATTATGGATTAAAGTTCACGTGACTGTCCTTATAGATCAATTGAGTAGCAAGGAGATGAGTATTCTCCTGATATAGCAGATACATTGAGAAGTTTGAAGGAAAAAATCAGAAGTTTCCACATAGATAATAGTAGACTGGTTGAGACAAGAGAAAGGCTTTCCAAAGATCAAGTAAATCAAGTCGAGGTTAATGCCGTGATCCCTTAGAGCCTATCATATTTTTAGAGATAGGGACAATTAAAGATTAGTCATGGACATGAGGAAAGGACTAATGGGGCATATGGTAGCAAGTATCGATTAGGATACAGGTTGGAAAAACATGATACAGTTAGAGGTGGCAGATGGTTGGATAAACCTGATAGGAGAGGTAGTGCTTATGGGTTCTATTCTATTTCTGGTTCAGAGAGACATCATTGTCATCACTGCCATCATCCTTATAGGAGTGAGGAGTATTATTTTCCAAAGGAGTTCAAGAAAGTCAAGCCCCCTATGTTTGATGGAGAGATGAAGAAATTAGAATATGCATAAGCATGGATGCTTGGGATGAATAAGTTCTTCAGATTGCATGATTACTCAGAGAATATGAAAGCTAAGATAATTATCTTCAATCTCAAGGGAAAAGAAAATATCTGGTGGGAATATGTGAAGCATTTCAGAGGCATCAAGGTAGAAGGGTTGAGTAGGCATGAATTTAAAAGACTCTTCAGAAAGAAGTACTTGTCTAAGAGATATTACGATGGAAAGGCCAAGGAATTATATGAGTTGAAGATGGGTTCCATGACAAATGAAGAGTACACGGCCAAATTTTTGGATTTGTTGAGGTATGCTCCTTATCTCAAGGATAACAAGAAAAAGGTCCAAACATTCATCACTGGACTGTCATTAACGTTAAAGGATTAGATTGAGTATGATGAGCCTCAGTCATTGGAGGAAGTGCAAGTCTAAGCCTAAGCGTGATTGGAGGGGGGATAAGAAGGCTAAATGAAAATGGCCTCAAAAGAGAGGAAGACCTCTTGTTGCAGGTGAGAAATAAAAAGTGTCTCCCTACAAGAAGTTTAATGTAGCTAAGAAGGGACATGGACCTCGTCCTGGAGAGAAGCAAAATAAAGGTAGTGGAAAAGTATCGTTGCAATGTTGGATTTGTGGAAAAGACCATTGCAAGAAGAATTGTACATTGTACTAGGGTGGAAGGCCACAAATAGACAATGCTTAGGAGGTGCAGACAGTTGGGGATGTTGGTTAGAGAATTCCTTGGATTTATGCAACACTTTATAATAGGTAGGCATACCATCGGGCATCCAATTATTGAGATGGAAGTTAAGATTTGTGATCGATTTGTTTCCATTTTGATTAAACCTAGATCTAATTATAGTTAGGTTAGTCCTGAATTGGTGGATAAGTGTGGCTTGAATAAATAAGTGCATACAAAGTTTTGGTTGCTGTAGTTGGCTACATGGACCAAGAAAAGAGTTCATCATTGGGTGAGAGCTTGTGAATTTGAGTTGAATGGAATGCCTACATCAACACATGTAAATGTGTTTCCTTTGGGATTGTATAGTATGATTTTGGGCATGTATTGGTTGTTTACTCACATAACCAAGGTAGACTACTACAAGAAAGCTATTGAGTGCTTAGATGATGATGGAGAGAAGAATCTTGTAGGGAAAGAAGAAATCTACATCAGTGAGAATTGATGTAGGCATGCAAGCTAAGTACGGATGTAGGAAAGGGTGTGTACTATTTGCAATGCATTTTTCCAGTGACAAAGGGAAAGATGTGGAGGATGATGAAGTTCTGAAGAAGTATCTTGTCTTGTAGTAGTTTCAGGATGTGTTTCTTGCAGAGATTTCAAAGTTAGCACCTCATAGGGAAGTGAATTTATCTATTAAGTTGGTACTAGGAGGAGCACCAACATCAAAGGAACCTTACAAGATGAGCACTCTGGAGTTGGTGGAATTGAAGTTGCAGCTTAAGGAAATGCTTGATAAGGGATACATAAGGCCAGATGTATCACCTTAGGGCACACCAATGTTGTTTGTAAAGAAGAAGGATGGTACTCTTAGATTGTGCATTGATTACATGTAGCTAAACAAGGTGACGATCAAGAACAGGTATCCATTACCATGGATTGATGACATGCTTAATCAGTTGAAGGGAGAAATAATGTTCTTGAAGATTGATCTAAGATCAAGATATCATCAGGTGCACATCAAAGAAGAAGATGTCTACAAGACTACATTTTGCATGAGGTATGGACATTATGAGTTTGTGGTGGTTTCTTTTGGTCTTACTAAAGCTCAAACCACTTTCACATGTTTGATGAACAATGTGTTGTGTCCTTATCTAGAAAAGTTTGTGATAATGTTTATTGATGATATATTGATATACTCCAAGAATGAGGAGGAGCATGTAAAGCACCTGGTAGAAGTGTTGAGATTGTTGAGAGAGCATTAGTTGTATGCCAAGCTTAGCAAGTGCAGTTTCTTTTAGTCTCAGATTCATTACTTAGGGCATGTTGTTTCCAAGGAAGGGATAGTAGTGGACCCAGAAAAGATTAGAGATATCATGGAGTGGCCAACTCCTAGGAATGTGGATGAGGTCAGATCATTCATGGGACTAGCAGGTTATTATAAAAGGTTCATTCATAACTTATCGAGGATTTCCTATCCTATTACATCTTTGCAGAGAAAAGGAAATAATTTTGAATGGAATGAGGAGTGTGCAACTACCTTTGAGCAGTTGAAGCATTTGCTTACAAATGCTCCAGTTTTGAATATTGTAGATACTGATAAGGAGTTTGTAGTATGTATAGATGCTTGCAAGAAAGGACTTGGTGGAGTCTTAATGTAGGAAGGATCGGTGGTATTCTATGAGTCAAGGAAACTGAATGAGCACAATCATAATTATGTGACTCATGATCTTGAGTTGGCAATTATCATTCATGCCTTGAAAATGTGGAGGCATTATCTTCTTGGTAGGAGGTTTACTCTAATGAGTGATCATAGTGGACTGAGGTACTTGTTTGAAAAACCTAATATGAATTCTGGAAAATCTAGATGGTTGGATACTCTAAGTGATTTTGATTTTGAGATCAGGTACATTAAGGGCAAGGAGAACATGGTTGCATATGCTCTCAATAAAAGAGTGTAGGTAAATCATATTTCATATGTGAGATCTTATGGGTCATATTTGTAGGAGTGGATCTTGTAGGAAGGGAAACATGATGAGAGGTACCAACATCTAAAGCAGAGGTTGCAACAGTAGGGTGAAAGCGATAGAGATGAGGAGTATCACCTCATGATAGATGGCTTGGTCAGATTCAGGAACATGATTTATGTGTCAGATAGTAGTGTGTTGAAGAAGCTCATCTTAAAATAGTTTCATGTCAAGCCATATTCAGGTCACCTGGGATATCAGAAGACATTGGTAATTATTAAGAAGTTCTATCATTGGCCGAATTTGAAGAAATAGGTGGCTGAGTCTATTGCTAGATGCTTGGACTGTCAATAGGTGAAATTAGAGTGTAAGCACCCAACTAGTCTATTACAGCCTATTCCAATTCTAGAATGGAAATGGGAGGTCATTTCCATGGACTTCATTATAGGTTTTCTACGCAAATTTAAGCATCATGACTCTGTTATGGTTGTGGTTGAGTAAAGTAGCTCACTTCCTTGCAGTGAATTCTGTAGATTCAACTAGTAAGGTAGATTATATGTTCATCAGGGAGATAGTGAGATTGCAAGCTTTTCCCAAGAAGATCATATCATATAGATTTGCCAAGTTCACTTCCAAGTTTTGGAAGGAGTTGTTTGCAGGTTTAGGGACAAAGTTAGATTTTAGTACGACTTATCATTCGTAGGTAGATGGAAATATAGAGAGGGTCAACAAGATTCCTAAGGACATATTGAGGATGTATATCATACATCAATAGAGGAAGTGGGAGGAGTATCTTCCACTGGTAGAGTTTGTATACAATAATGGGTATCGAGAATCCTTGAAGATGAGTCCATTTGAGGCTCTATATGGGTGGAGTTGTAATACTCCTACCAACTAGAGTGATCCAGTGAATAGGGTATTGATTGGGCTAGTTATGTTGGTTGAGATGGAGCAGGATATGTAGGTTATAAAAAGGAATTTGAAGGAAACAAAGGATAGGCAGAAGAGTTATATATATCAATAGAGAGAATCAATGAGTTTTAGGTTGGGGAGCACGTGTACATGTGCATCAAGCCTAAGAGGAGCTCCTTGAGGATTGGGTCATGTGCTAAGTTGGCAACTCGGTATTGCGGGCCTTTTGAGATTCTTGAGAAGATTGGACCAGTGGCCTACAAACTTTCGCTCCCGCTAATAGTGAAATTCCATGATGGTTTCCATGTTTCACTACTTAAGATATATGTGCTGAATGTTGATCATGTGATTGATTGGTCTGTATTAGAGGTGGAACCATAGGGAGATTTCTAGCTATATCCTTAACTCATATTGCAGCAGAAATAACTCATGCTCTAGAACCAAACAATCAAGTAAGTTAAAGTGCAATGGAAGCTCTTTGGGACCGATGAAGCTACATAAGAGATGGCTGATCAGATGAAAGCTTTGTATACTTCATTATTGGCTAGTTCGAGCAAATGAGTTTTTGATATATATATATATATATATATATATATATATATATAGATAGATATAGATATATATGGTTGTAAATGTCGTAATGAGTTCTGTTATAAAGCTCCAATAAGTGATATGTTTGTTTTTGTTTCAGCAGGATGTCATTGTAAATATTGCATTGAGTTATGTTATAAAGCTCCATATGCAGTATGTTATGTTTTTAGCGATTTTCTGGTCATAGAACACCAAGGATGGTGTTCACCCAAGGGGGAGGGGTTTGTAACAACTCTAGGTTAAAGTTTCATGTAATAAAGGATATTAAAGGAAAAGAAAAAAATGCCAACGTCATGGGACACGTATTCTAATATGAATATTGGGAAAAAACTATAGTGGGCATCACTGTGGTTCAATAATGGCTATGGAAATTGGCAAAGGAAAAGAGGTGATAATCGACATTTAATTATGAGAAATAACGGAAAATAGGAGAAAAGGAAGGTGAAGAGACACAAATTTGTATGTAAGGTAAATTAGAGGAAAATTAAGAAAAGGGGACATCAAAGATAAAAAGGCATCAAATAAATAGTTCACAGCTTTTTTCAGTTTAGCTTTTGACTCTCTTACACTCTTGCAAAATTAGAGTATTCTTGGATCACTTTAGACTTCACTTGGATTTGGAGAAAGGAAAGCAAGCAAGCAAAGGAAGGAAAAGGACAAGCAAAGGAAACTAAGGAGAAGGGTGGTTCAATAACTTTAGCAGGAAGATATTGCATGTAACAGGTTGCATGTGTGATCTACTTACTAGGATGTGAATGCATGGTGCATTATTTGGTTCATTTGTTGTCATTGACATGGGTTTTTCCTAGTTTGAAAGTGGTTTTATTCTTTCCTTGCCATTTCCTGGATAGCCATGGTATAATGGAATTCATTCTTGGTTGATATTTGGATTTCCAAAAGGTTTTGGAACCGGATAAGGTGTTCTCAAGAAAACCCAATGGTTGGGGGTGGAGATGGTTTTCTCCGGGAAGCCCTCGACAGGTGGGTGTAGATAGGAAAATTCCTCAAGTTATTGTGAAGGAATTATAAGGCATCCACGCTTGGTTTGGTTTTGCAATCTCAAGACCGGTTTAGGTGGGATCATGGTAGCTTGAGTGTGGAGGTGGCTTAACCTTTGGAGTCCCTATTTGGTTATGTCTTGGTTTATCCCATGTTCATGCTTGGAATATGGCATGGGGGTGATTGGTTGAAAGAAAGATTTGGTTTAGCCTAATCTATGGTCGGTTGGCATGTGGAAGTCCCTAGCTTGGTTGGATTTTGCATAAGTTAATATGAGTTATTCTTCTAATGTAATTAATGAGAAAATGTACTTGGTATTGTGTGGATTTGATGGCATATTTTTCATGTATTATATTCTGGTTATATGTTGGTTATAAGCATGGTTCTATGATGTGCTCTAGCTCTGGCTCTTACTCATGATTTGATAGTTTATTGAGTGGTTCATGAATGCATGGGTTAAAAAGTGTTGTTGCAACTATCTTGAGAGGGAATTGAGCCTTATTGGTGATTCTCAGATGAAGTTCAAAAATTTATGATTAGATATGCATTCATGACATGTAGCTCATATGTTTGACATAATGTCTATCATGTACAAGGCATGTTCTGGTTAATATCTTGTTCAAGATTTGAATGGTTAGACTTGTTATCATGTTATTTATGCTTTTGGAAACTTACAGGTGGTTTTGGGTAGTGATATGGAGGATTTCTTGAAAACGTGGCATAGATCCTATGACCACATGCAGAAAACTGAGCATTTTGGGTCATAATCGCTTGCAAGAAGGTTTATGGGTGTGTTGGGATAGGGTCCCCTGGGTCAAAGTTTTGTTAAATATTATAAAGTCTCCACATTTTGAGGAGAGGATCATGAATAATGCATGTCAATAGGAGTCAAAGGGGCTTTTAGAAGGTCAAATCCCCTTATTTTGTTAAGAGTCAAACTATTTTGTGACCTGCCCATGGTTCATGGACCATGGTATTGTAATGCAAGAATCATTTAAAAAGGAGTCATAGAAGAGTCATATGAAACATAACACAGAAGAACATAGAAGTGCAGGTTTGGGTCTATTTTGTCTATTTTGTACTTGGGCGAAGGGGAAGGCTCCTACAACTGTGTTCGCGGACCTTGGTAAGTCCGCAGCTGAGTGTGTGGGCTGCTGCAACTATGTGCAGGGTTGGAAAGGATTGTAATTGAAGATCTAAGCATAATAAAGGCTTGTTTTAAGGAATTATCTATGTATATTTGTATTACTTTTTATCTCTGAATTTATTGTACTTTCAATCTATTGACTGCAATTAATCAGGAAAATTATTTAATAGATTTGCGAAAACTTAGATCTGTGTATTTATATGAGGTTATGAATGTTTAGAGAAATCAACGAAGGGCACAAATCTGATAAGTGTTAATTGTTGTAACTTTCAAGTTTTAAGGGTTAGGGTTCACGCAGATCAAGGTAAGACCTAAGTTTGACAGAAAAACATCACATAGTCCTTTGGATGCAGAAACCTAGTTTTGGTATCCCCTAATACTGCCTCAGGTGAGACTACAGCCTACACTACACGAGTTTTTGCCAAAAGGGCCGATAGTGTAGGGTTTTGTTGCTTAGCGCAACTAACTCTGAACCTGGGTCTAAGCCCCTTGAAGCCAACGAATGGTTTTGTTACCGGGACCATGATCTATTTGAGGAATGTGTGATGTGGCATAAGTGGATACCGACTAAGAAGTAGATTGAAAAGTGGATAGATCAGAAGCTGCATGAGTTTGCAGCTCAAGAAAACAGGAAACCACACCTGTCGAAAGAGGAGTGGTTGTAGAGATACCTGTATACAGAGGAACACAAAGTTTTCTTCAGCTCTTTTTCATGCAAATTATACGAATGGTTGGCTAAATTGGCGGATGGTCAACCTACCTGGAAGTTAGATAACCCTATTGTGTGGACTCCAGAGTTAGTGAAGTTCCTGGAAAGATCACAAAACAAGGTCGGGAAGGATGTCGATTATTAGATCGATAGTATTTTGGGTGGATTTATTACTGCGTTTGCGATTGACACGTATTTCAGTTATAGTGAAGTTGAAGGCCTGTTTTTCAAAGGACCAAGAGGTAAGTATCTAAAGTCTCTGAAAACTCGGATTAAAATTTTATTGTGCGAGAAATGGGTTATGCCATTAAATTAATGTTTAGACAAGATTCGACAGGAGCTATGCGAAGTGGGAGACCATTCAGAAGATATCTAGATTCAAGTGCTGAGTACAGTCCTTTGTTGGTACCATCTGATAGCGACGAAGAAAGTAATAGTATGAATACACCCCAAGGTGTGCCGCAGACGGTAGATGAGGGTATTGCGGGAATACCACATCCATCCACTCCACCTTTGCTATCACCTCCACCTCACATACCTACACTTCCACCTCCACCTTCATTATTCAGTATGACAAATGCTATGAAGATGCCTATATTAAAGGGTCTAGGGACATAAGACCTTGATTAATTCTAGTTTGTAGTAGATGCTATGTGAAAATCACAGCAGATAATTGATGAAAATCTCAAGAAAGCACAATTGGTCACAACATTGCAAGATAGGGTGCATAATTGGTATATTAAGTACAATATGACCAATCCATTTGCGTCATTGAAAGACACAAAAGATGCACTGAAGAATGAATTCAAAAAGCCTAAGTCTCAAGCGCAGTCTCTGACTAAGGTAAAATAAATTAAAAAGAAGGTGAATGAATTTGCATGGGATTTTGACCAAAGGATGAAATGTTTGCTACAACAGGCTAATCTAGAGATCTCGGATGGGAAACATAAGGATTGGTATATTGCTTCATTTTTACCTCATTTGAGCTTACCATTGTCACAACAGAAGGTTGGCTCGCAGGTTGAAGAACTCTAAATTGATATGAAGTTGGAGGCTTCACCTATTCAGGACACGAATCTGGGAGTGCAACAGATTCATTCACAGTTGGCTAGCCTGCTTATGGAGTTGCACGATCTCAAAAAGGGGAAAGAGGTTCAAAATGAGACCTGCGCTGAAGTATAGTGCTTAAAGTGAAAAGGCCATGGTCATGACAAGGATCATTGCTCGATATATCAGAACTATCTAATTTGGGGAGGTCCTATCTCTTTGAAGCCAGAAAATACCATTGGATCAAGTACCAGTGTAGTGCCATGGTGCACTATTTTCCAGATAATAGGAAAATATTCGACAGAAAATTGCCATTTGTTGCAAAAGTTTGTGAAGACATCCCAACAACTATTTTGCAATTTCTATAAGTCTGTAGGCCATGATGATTGCAATTGTTGAAGCTATGAGTTAATGATGGACATAACTCTGACATATATAGTATAGGCTATGACACATCCTCAGCAGGATCAAGGTGCAATTGTAGTGTATGGAGGATTCTAGGGACGAGGAAGAGGATGAGGGGGAGAAGCTAGAAGAGGTCACAGACATATTATTTGTTACAATTGTGGGGAACCAGGCCACTTTTCATGAGATTGTTAGAACCTGACACACCCTTCTTGTCAATATTGCCAACAATTTGACCATGCTATAGAAGATTTTCTAGTGCTCATAGAAAATATGCAAGAGAAGAAGAACCAAGAACCCACTCAAAACATCAAGACGATGAGAACAAAACCACGTGAAGATGGGCCCAATGTTAATATTGTTACGCGAATAGGTATAACTATCGAGGAGGATAAAGCCGTAGGAAAACAACCAGAAGAAAAAATATGGGTGTGCAACGCTGTTGACAAAGATACTGGAATTGATTTACATAAGGTAAAGGAAAATTTTATGGAGGTGAAAAAGAGATTTGCGGATTCAAGATCTTCCACATCAAGGGCTTAGAGTACATGAACAAAGAAGCTTGAAGAAGTTATTGTTGTGCAGGAAACAAATCCTTCAGTGTTAACATCCTTCTTACAGACTTGCATGAAGCTCCTAAGGGACCAGAAAGCAGTAGAGGGACTGCAAGAGTTGATAGATAACTGTGCTGGTAAGGTTAAGCCACTACCTGAACAACACACAATACATAAAGAAGACAAAGGCAAGAAAAGGATTGGTCGAGAGATGACATTGACCGCACAAATCAGAGAATTTGAAATGGACTAGGTGATCCTTGATATAGGATCTGATGCAAATGTTTTTCCTAAACAACCCTGGGAAAGAATGGGAAAGTCGGTGCAACAGTGGTCTCCAATTCAATTGTGAATGGAGAACCAAAAAAAGCTTATCCCTATGGGGCACTTACATGGATTAATTGTAGATATTGAAGGGGCATGCGCTATAACTGATTTTGAGGTAATCGAAATACTGGATGATAGCAATCCCTACCTACTACTGCTTAGAATTAATTGGGCGTTTGATATGAATGTGATCATCAACCTGAAAAAGTGCAACATGACATTTGAAAAGAAGGAACTGAGAGTCATTGTTCCATTAGATCCAACCGAGGCTGCGCGGTATATTGAACCAGTCCGAGATTACTATGAGGAGGATGATATTGAGTAGATCTATAAGCTTACTACGCGTAATGAGGATTGGATCAACCCTACATTGGATGGGAGAATTACTTGGGAAAAAGAAAACTCTTGCAACTAAAAATCAGATCAGGAGCTCGAGCATTGGCATAATAGATTACATGGAGTGTCAACGCTGCAATGCAACAGGCTTACTAAATCACTCTGGTGTATATATATTGAGGTACGAAATTTACCATATTATGATGGCTTAGAAGATGTAAATTTATTTTTGGATAAATTTGAAAGGGATGTGCAAGAGGAGAATTGGCTCCAGGCATTAGACATCGCACTGAGAGCTATGCCTTCCAGATGGTGGGGTACACATAAAAATAATTTTGCAGATTGGAAGGAGTATATAAGGGTGATGAATCTATAGTTTGGATATTTCAATACCCGCATTGCTGAAAAACATACAAGGAAGGATGATCCGCATGAGCATATGGCTTGTTGGACGAAAGCATGGGGAGAGGAACCACAACCTGAATGGGTACATAAATTCTGCCACACTTTGGATACTATTCCGATGAACTAGTATCTAGAAACTAAGCTGCAAAATAGAATCGTGGAATGGGATATTCTGAAGGAAAGATTTCTATTGACATTTAGTTTTGAGGATGGATTCTAATGTATTGATGAAGTATTACAAGAAATAAAGGTTGTGATATTCAGGACCCCGATAGAACCTATCACATGGGTACAACCAGACAAGAGTACACAACTGTGCTATTCTCCGGAGTGTTGCAATGTTACCAGAGAAGAAGGTGAGGATGATCCAAGGAATATCGGTATCCCTGAGTCAGAGGGACAACGCGAAGTCGCTGGACCTAAGGTAGAAGTTCTTGACATCTCAAAACCATTGAAAACTAATCAAGTGAACATTGCGTTGGACGCACAACCGAACTTCGCAAATATAGGTGATTACTAGGATGAGGACACAATTGACAAAGCCGCAGAGCTATTACAGGAATATCAGGACTTGTTTCCAACAAAATTTTCTGATTTGAAGGGAATAGTAGGTGATCTGGGTGTTATGAAGATCAATCTGAAGCCAAATTCAAAGCTAGTAATGTAGCATTCGTACTAGTTGAATCCTAAATAAAAAGAAAAAGTGCGCGAAGAACTAGATAAGATGCTTGCAATAGGGATTATTGAGCCTGTAGAAGAGTCAGATTGGGTTAGTCCTATTGTGGTCTAGGAGAAGAAGACAAAGGGTGAAATCTAAATCTGCGTAGATATAAGGAAGTTGAATGATGCTTGTGTACATGATCCATTCCCTACGTTGTTCATAGATGAAGTATTGCAGAATGTCGCTGGTTAAGAAGCCTACTCTTTTACATATGGGTTCTCAGGATATCACCAAATCAAGATCATTCCAGAAGATCAAAGTAAGACTACCTTCACCACATAATGGGGCTCTTTTTAGTATATGGTTATGCCCTTTGGACTTAAGAATTCCCTTGCGATATTTTCTGGGGTGGTAGTCATAGCCTTTAAATAATTTATTCATAAGTTTTTGGAAGTTTACTTTGATGATTAGATAGTGTTTGGATTAGTGAAAAAGCATGTTGCAAGTATTTGCCTAATGTTGGATACTTGTATTAAGTATCAGATATCCCTCAATCTGAAGAAGTGCATATTTTTCGTACCATATATGATACTTTTGGGCCACGTTTTTTGTAAGAAAGGGTTGATGGTGGACCCTACTAAAATTGTAGCGATTATCAATTTGGAGCCTCCAAGGAATGTAAAACAGCTACGCGCAACATTGGGCCATACAAGATACTATAGAAAGTTCATCAAGGCATATGTGCAGATCACTACGCCCATGGACAAAATTATTGAAGAAGGATGCAAATTTCTGCTCGGATGATGATTGCCAGAAAAGCTTAGATGTGTTGAAGGAAAACATGGTTACAACACCTATTTTAGTGTTCCCCAATTGGAAGAAGGAATGCCATGTACATGTAGATGCATCCTGCCTAACATTAGGAGCAGTGCTAACCCAACCAGGTGCAGGAGATGTCGACCACCCGATTGCATTTGCAAGTAGGAAATTGTCCAAGACAGAGAAGAATTACTCAACCACAGAGCGTGAAGGGTTGGCAATGGTATATACACTCCAGAAGTTCAGGCATTATTTGTTGGGTGCACATTTCAAAATGTACATAGACCATTCAATTTTGAAGTACCTAGTCAACAAGCCTGTGTTGGGGGGGGGGGATTTGTAGGTGGCTACTGCTATTTCAGGAATATGATTTTGAGGCAGTTGTGCAACCAGGGTGATTAAATGACGGACCAAATCACCTCTCACAAATTAAGAATAGTGAAGAGCCTACAAGTCTTGATGAAGGATTTCCTGATGCGCAGCTCTTTGCTGTGCGCGTTGCAGATGACCACTTTGCAGATATTCTTCAATTCCTGTCCACAGGTACAGCTCCTGAAGGGTATACGATGCAACATAAGAAATAATTGGCGGGTAGGGCTGCAAATTTCTCCGTCATTATAGGGAATTTGTATAAAATGGGATCAAATGAAGTTCTGTGCAGGTATGTACCGGATTATGAAAGACAAAGTATCCTCGCTGAAGCACATGGAGGAGTTGCTGGAGGACATTATGTGGGAAGAGCGACTGCACAAAAGATCCTACGAGCTGGGCTATGGTGGCCAACTGTGCACAAGGATTCTAAGGAATATTGTAGAGCATGTGATGTCTGTCAGAGGACTGGGAAACCATTGCGAAGGGATGAATTTCCTCTAAACTTGAAAGTTTCATTATAGGCATTCAATAAATGGGCAATTGATTTTGTAGGCCCTATTCAACCACCAGGAAAGAAGACAAGAGCATGATACATCATCACAACGACATAATACTTGACTAGGTGGGCTGAGGCGCAACCCATGAAGGATTGCAGTGCAGCTACAACTACAAAGTTTATATTTGAATATATTTTTTCTAGGTTTGGTTGTCCTAAGATTTTGATGAGTGATAGGGGTTCGCATTTTTTGAACGAAACAGTAGTTGTTTTGCTTGAAGAATTCCAAATGTATCATCAAAAAAGAACACCGTATCATCCTCAAGTAAATGACACAGTTTAAGCCTTTAATAAAATCCCAAAGAATGATTTGACGAAGATCTGTAATGAAATTAGGAATGATTGGGATGTGTGCATACCCACTGTTCTTTGAGCGTATAGAACTACCTGTAAGAAGTTGACTATACAGACACCATTTAGGCTGGTTTATCGACAAGAAGAAGTGATGCCAATGGAGTACATCATGCCCAATTTGTGGATTGCTGCATTCACAAAGATGGTTGATCATGATATCATGGAAGAACACCTCGTGCAGATACTTGGGTTAGAAGAAGATCGCTTTTTGGCAGGTTTCATCGGCAGGAGCAGAAGGCTCGAGAAAAGGTGTGGCATGATCGCCATATTAAGAAGCACAACTTTAAAAATGGAGATTTAGTATTGATGTATAATAACAAGTTTACGAAGTTTCCAGGGAAGTTTTAGATGCATTGGCTAGGACCATACATAGTCAAGGAGATTACAAATGGAGGTGCAGTTCAGCTCACGAAGCTGAATGGGGAGTTATTTCTAGGAAAAATCAATGGGATCCAGTTGAAGTTGTAGAGGGGTGATCCCACCCCTGCACAATGACTATATGGATGCAGGACAATCTTAGTACTTTAGGCAATTACAAGGAAGTGCGGGACTATAAACTACCATGCTAGAAGGAAAGTTTGGTGAAGCAAAGGGGATGCGCAACAATTAGAAGAAAGGTGCAGAGTGGAGTTGCGACGAAGGAGCTACGCTAGCACAGTGGGTCCCATGCATCCTGGCTAGAAAGCAGCTGTTGGAAACACTGTAGATGATGGGATGGCTATTTTTCTGTTAAAGGGAGTAGGGGGAGAGAATTTAAGGAGCATATCTTTGGAAATCTATTGCCAAAAGAGAATTAATGAAGGAGATATGGAGGGAACATATGGATTTGAATTCAAAATGGGCTATAAATACAACATCCCACTCCACATTCGAACACTTTTCTTCCAGAGAAATTTCCTTGAGATTTTTCACTTTAGTTTGCGCCAAGATGATTGTTGCATGTCTGGATGAGATTGGAAAGAGATACGGGAGAAGTTTTTGCAGCAAGGACTTGGGTGGGAGGCAAATTTACCTGAGTGGAAAAAGAAAATATTCTGGGAGAGACTACAACACCACCTGTCCCTACCACAATGCCTAGGTCAACGAGGCCTAAACCCACTACCCCTGCGGTAGGATAGAAGAAGCAAAAGAAACCATAGCAAGCGCTAGTGCGACAATCGCTGTGAAAAATCCAACGGAGGTTAGACAGAAGGGTCAGATGGATAGAAGCAAGCAACCGACATAACCCTTGGATTTGGATGAGGAAGAATTGAATATGGGGGTTGAAGTTATTGATGTAGAGGAAGCAATACTGATTACTCTGCTACCACCTTATGTACCCCCTAGGAAATCAACTGCCAAAGTGACTAAGGACCCAGATTCGATGAAGTACAAGGTCTTCACACAATTATTTCTGGAGGACATACTTGTGGAGGGCGATTTGCTGGACCAAGTATCATTTTTGAAGATGGAGGACTGGGACTTGGGTGATCATGCGAATTTCCCATAGTTGAAACCTAATAAATATTTGAAGAAGTTCTACTATGAGGAGTTGACTATCACAAGGCTTGAGCCAATGAAGTGGGAGGCCGGGATTGAGTGCACATGATTGCTTAACATGTTGTGGGTGCCACACTTTAGATGAAGTGTCATTAATAATATCTGTGTGCGTCAATTGTTGGTGTTGGTTCATGATGGGTGCCTCTAGTTGGGAGGGCCCATTCCAATTGATGACATGTTGGTCCATCGAACTACCTTGTTGCCTTATCAGGGCGCGAACTCTGCATATGCTTTTATGGGGAAATCATAGGAGAAGAAGCTTACCGATCAGATGAAGAGTGACTTCAGGTTGGTGAAGAAGTTGCGTGGCTACACGATTAGTTCCATATCGGATGGCGGTGTACATTTTTCTACATAAAGTTTGGTTGGAAAAATAATGAGGAAGTGATGCGCCGATGAAGTGCTGGCACCAGTAGTATCTCTGGCTGTGTAGTGCAGCAAAGGGGTCCAATACAATTGGGCCAAGTATCTTTGTCATGAGTTCCTGGAGGATTTCCGTGAAGCCCAAGAGGATGGCAAGGCATTCCACTATGCATGGTTACTTTTTTTGATCACGCTAGTGGCATGGAGAACACTTGAGGAGAGCCAGTTCCCAACACAAGATCCAGACTTGTGCGAGGCTGAGAAATTTGCCTCGCTGTGGATGACGAAGGATCCTGACCGCATCATGGAAACAAAGATCTTCTGGGTCTTGTTCGAGATAGAGTTGCAGATGTTGATCAACCAATGGCCGCAGTTATCACTGAGTTTACATGTGCAGTATACAAATATTTCATATTTCAAGGAAGATTTCCACAATCTATCCATACGCGCAAAGAAGGATCCCGCAAGAACATGGCATAAGTTGCCATATTTGGTCGCAGAGGAAGACATTATGGGGGTCATCAGCAAATGGCTGAGTGAATGGCTCACCCCATCTAATGAAGGTGCAAGAACAAGTAAGGCCATAGAAGGTGAAGGTGGAAAAACAACAACTGCGACAACGACCAAGAAAGAGAAAGAGAAGGAAGCAAAGAAGGCTTCTATAAAAGAAAAGGTTGCACAAAAATAAAAGGCTGTGTAGAAAGAGAAGGTAACACAACAAGAAATGACAACATATCAGGAGAAGGCATCTACAAAAGAGAAGGAAGCACTGAAAGAAAAGGTTGCTGCCAAAGAGAAGGAAGCGCCGAGGAGAAAACTAAAGCAACCTCACAGGCCACTATTGACCTCGAAGAACCTGAAACGAAGTGTATCGATGTTGAGGTCGAGACTAAAGGTGAAGAGGAAGGGGGCGTAGATTCGGAGTCCCCCTTCAGGGTCAGGAAGAGGCAGAAGTGAAGTTCAACGGGACCTCGCAAGAAGCATAAGTCTGATAAGTTTGTGAGTATGACACCATTGGCCCTCATGGAGGGGGACCTCAATGAGATCGGTGATGTTATTCAAAATCGCCATTGAAACTATCTGGGAAAACATTGAGGACTAGTACCACATGGTATTGGACAAAGTACAACAGGGCCTGAAGGAATTGTAGGTCCAGACTGGGTTGATCCAGGCGAGCATGGGACAAGCGAGTGCAGATCAAGTGAGTGTGCTAAGCATTAGTGTAGTGGAAATCATGTCCGGGCTTCACCCAATACCACTACTAGGGGGCTCTCTCCATTTTGAGATAGCCGAAGACCAAAAGAGTGCATGGTTCTAGAAGAAATTGAGTATCATCCTTGCAGCAGTATCGATTCAGACTTTGCATGAGCTGCACCAGGGAGTTTTAGATGAGTTTTGCATTCGAGAGAAGTGATCACTGTTGATTATCGACGAGGTCAAAAATAAAAATAAAAATATTTTTGAAGAGAAAGTGCAGGCCTTGCAGGCCCACGACAAGGCGATACAATAGAATCAACAGCTAGAGACCGCCTTTACCCAAGTATGCAGTGAGCTCCCTCAACTCCAAATTCCAGCAGAAGCAGCCTCAGCAGAGAAATTTAAGAAGTTAGTTTCTATAGTGAAAGATACCAAGGAGGAAATTGGAATGGTCCACTTTGAGCTACAGCTACAGATATCAGAGCTTCAACTTAAGTTGTAGCCAACCACTCCTCCGGAAGTCAGAGAGCAGTGCGAGGTTGCTATTAAAGAAGATATGACAACTCTAGAAGCTGCAGTTAAGGACTGTAGCCAATTGTTTGAGTAGACGATGGAGATGTGGACCTCACTGCAGGAGGAACCACATTTGTTGAAGATCAAATTACACATCCAAGAAAAACAGCTGCAGTTTGACGAGATCAGGGTGATAGTGCAGACCTTAGCACCTGTGAAAAGGTTCACCAGACTGAAGGAAGGAAAGTTTATCCAGACCCAAATTGATGAGTTGTGTCAGAAGGCCTCCATTATCTCCTCAAGGATATAATCATGGGCTGATGAGGAAATCCACTTATCAAAGACAGTCAATAGCAAGTTAAAGGCTCTACAACAGACACAGAGAACCATGGGCCTTGCGGTTGAAGGTCCAACCATGGAGAAACTCGTCGATGAGGTTAGACAAGATGCCGCATAGGGAACAACAGATCTTCAAGCCTTGAAGATCAAATTCAACGGTCTGCAAGCAAAGATCGAGGCAACACCAATAGAGTGACTCGGGACGAATCACGACTTTGTGTTGGGGGTCTATTGGGACGGGGCCCCCTAGGTCAAAAGTTTGTAAAGTTTTGTTAAATATTATAAAGTCACCGCATTTTGAGGAGTGGAGCGGGAGCATCGCAGATCGATAGGAGTCAAAGGGGCTTTTAGAAGGTCAAAGCCCCTTAGTTTTTTAAGAGTCACGCTATTTTGTGACCTGCCCATGGTTCACAGACCATGGTATTGTAATGCACGAATCATATAGAAAGAAGTCATAAAAGAGTCATAGGAAGCATAACGAAGAAGAGCATAGAAGTGCAGGTTGGGGTCTATTTTGTCTATTCTATACTTGGGTGAAGGGGAAGGCTCTTGTAGTTGTGTGCGCGAAGACCTTGGTAAGTCCTCAGATGAGTGCGCGGGACCATGCAACTATGTGCATAGGGTTGGAAAGGGCTGTAATTGAAGATCTAAGCATAATAAAGACTTGTTTTGAAGAATTATCTGTGTATCTGTGTATTACCATTTATCTCTGAATTTACTGTACTTTTGATCTGTTGAATGCAATTAATAAGGAAAAGTACTTAATAGATTCGCGAAAACTTATATTTGTGTATTTATATGATGTTATGAATGTTTAGCGTAATCAGTGAAGGACACAAATCTAATAACTATTAATTACTGTAACTTTCGAGTTTTAAGGGTTAGGGTTCACGCGGATCGAGGTAAGCCCTAAGTTTGATAGAAACACATCACATAGTCCTTTGGATGCAGAAACCTGGTTTTGGCATCCCCCAATACTGCCTCGGGTGAGACTGCAACCTATGCTACGCGGATTGTTGTAGAAAGGGACAACAGTGTAGGGTTTTGTTGGTTAGTGCAACTAACTCTAAACCTGGGTCCAATCCCCCTCAAGCCAACATGGTGCCGTTGGGGTGTTAAGTCAGTGAAAAAGAGTTCCAACTCAGGTATTTATCTCCTTGGGTGGTTGTCAGGCTCTTGAGTGATTTGTAGTCCCTGAGGGATGCCAGTAAGTTGTCAGTTTTTAGGCCCCACTTCCATTACTCGAACTTTGAGGTTGGGTCATGTTAAAGTATCAACCAACACATTTTTTCCATAGATAGCTCATAAAAGCGAGTAAATGTGGGATGGGGCGTTACATCATCCAAGGATCACATCCATTTTGTTGAGAAAATTGTTGTCATTGATGTCAAGTGAACAAGTGAATACAAGTTTAAGGGGATTTTTTTTTGGTGAAGGGGAAGGCTCCTACAGCTGTGCGCATAGAGACCTTGGTAAGTCCACAACTGAGTGTGTGGGCCCTTGCAACTATGTGCGTAGGGTTGGAAAGGATTGTAATTGAAGATCTAAGCATAATAAAGGCTTGTTTTGAAGAATTATTTGTGTATTACTGTTTATCTATGAATTTACTGTACTTTCGATCTATTGAATGCAATTAATAAGGAAAATTACTTAATAGATTCACGAAAACTTAGATCTCTGTATTTATATGATGTTATGAATGTTTAGCATAATCGATGAAGGGCACAAATATGATAAATGTTAATTGTTTTAACTTTCAAGTTTTAAGGGTTAGGGTTTGTGCAGATCAAGGTAAGCCCTAAGTTTGACAAAAACACATCACATAGTCCTTTGGATGCATAAACTTGATTTTGACATCCCCCAATACTGCCTCGGGTGAGATTGCATCCTGTGCTATGCGAGTTGTTACCGAAAGGGCCTGTAGTGTAGGGTTTTGTTGGTTAGCACAACTAACTCTGAATATGGGTCCAAGCACCCTCAAGCCAATATGATGCCATTATGGTGTTAAGTCAGTGAAAAATATTTCCAACTCAGGTATTAATCTCCTTGGGTGGTTGTTAGGCTCTTGAGTGATTTGTAGTCCTTGAGGGATGCCAGTAAATTGTCAGCTTTTAGGCCCCACTTCCATCAATGGAACTTGGAGGTCGGGTCATGTTAAAGTATCAATAAACACATTCTTTCCTTGGATAGCTTGTAAAAGCGGGTAAATGTGGGATGGGGTGTTACATGATCCAAGGATCACATCCATTTTGTTGAGAAAATTGTTGTCATTGATGTCAAGTAAACAAGTGAATACAAGTTTAGGGGGATTTTGTTGATGATTATTGTTGATGAGATGCAACCTATCTTTGAAGAAGTTTTTTCTATAGGGAAGTTATTCAAAAGCATATAAAAATTGTTTATTTGGAGAGCCCTCTCAGAGACATTTATAATGGTATAAGAAACTTAGTCAAACTCTCAGTGATTGAAGAAAACACACGTATTGAATTGAAGGTAGTTTTGAAGGAGAATGTATCTAAAATATTTGGGCACATCCGAGGTTGTATTCTTTTTCAAGGTCCAAATTCATCTAGACTTGTTCGAGATATCTGGGAACATTAGGACATATGAGCTATTGAGAAAGCCTACAAAATTCATACTTCTGAAGAAATCCAAGACATTCGTACTTTTGAATAAATATGGGATAGGTGGATACATCCAAACATATATGGGAAGGTTGGTAATAGATGTTTCAAGGTTCCAGTGTTCGTGGTCCTCTAAGGAGGAAGAGATATCCAGGTTTCCTAGTATCTAAGGGTTACATTGGGAAAACACTTTAAGAATAGACCTGGATATAGATATGAATTGAACATAGCCGAGTCACTTGTTTTCATAGTTCCTTAGTAAAATATTGCATTTGAACCTTTTGAGGTGTAATAAAGAAATACAAAAAATCACCATATTTCCTCATGCCAATGATGAAATGGAATCGGCCATGTGACAAAGATGAAAAATAGAAGAATGTGATTGGTTGACATGATGACTTGGCATCTAAGCTATGTAGGTGACTGGAAAGGTAATTGGCTGTGAGAAGTGTATCTAGGTATCTAAGCCTCTGGGCATGGAGAAATTATGTCATTTTTCTAAAATGCCTGGATATAAATTTCTCTATAAATAAACAGGTTGTGGACCCCAACTGAAATGGAATTACAGATAGGATGATAGATGACACAACATGGCAATGACATGCTATGCAATTGATGTGGCACACTGTTAGCATGACATGTGGTAAGTAAATTTGGCCCATTTGGGTGGCCAAGTGGCCTATTTAGGTGAAATATGGCAAGATATTGTCAACAGATGATGTGGGGGATGACATGGCATATATTTGGGATTCACACTAAGGGTTTACTTGGTGAAGTTTTTTAGTGTATTATCCTTTGGCTAAACTAGGGAAAAATAAGGAATTTTTTCTTAGAACAATTGTGGGGACCTTAGAGCATCTGATATCCATAGGTATCTGGGAATTTGATGGTTCAAGGGTTATACACACATTGACACCTTAAAATTTTTCTAGATACCAGATTTAGCGAATAATTAGTCAATATCTAGGCCAACACGACTCCAACAAAAAGATATATGGCTTCTCCAACACATTTATAAATCTAGGGGATTTGAATTCCAATGAAAATTAAAATGAATCAAATAACAAATAACAAACTTAGCGCCCACTAAGTTACAATCTTGGATCTATCCTGCAGTCCTATGGAAGAGGATTTGAAGTGAGGAGCTACAAAATTTGGAATTTCAACAAATTTGGATTTCTAAGAACTTTGGCATTTCAACAAATTTGGTGTTATGCGAATTTGACGTTTTGAGAAAATTTGGAGTTCTGCAAACTTGGAATTTGTGTGCCAGAAAAAAAGAAAAGAGTAATCTAAATACCAAAATTAGACAAACAGGTTGAAGAAGACAAAGTTCTACTTGCGTGTAAGAAAATAACATGTAGGCCATGTAAAACATGCGACAGAACAAGTGTGAAAATTATTGTTAACTAATTGAATAGCCAAAAGAATGTAGAGATGGAAGAAACTGAAGCAGGAGTGTAATAAACAACTAATCTTAAATAGATTTGAAGCCTAACAACAATTTAAAATTTTAAATAGAAAATTAGTTGAAAATAGAAGTAGTCTTAAAGCTTATAAGTAGCAACAACATGGAAGAAAGGTGTGTGAATAGAGGCAAGGAATGTGAATTGAATGGACATGGAACAAAAATTGTGAATGGAATTGTGAGAGGGGTGTGTTGGGTTGAAGAACATATTGGAGAAGGATAAATTGATGAGGTAATGTTTTATGAAAAAGAAGTAGCATATCCGAGTTTGAAAAGTTATGAAAGAAGTATTTAAAAGGTTGTGCAGGTAGGTGCTTACACAACAGGGAGTCAATGCTACATTCATGTTGGTGTCTATAAAGATCAGGGAGTTGGAGCTTCCTTCAAGTTGGTGTTTATAAAGACAACAAATTGGTGCTTGGAAAAGGAGGAGGAGGTTGAAGGCTTTTGTAGGTTGTAACCTACATAAATTTATGTAATTTGATGTTGGAGCTTTACCTTGCATCATAATAAAAAAGAAATTGTGAATTTTCCTAATTTAGTTCTCATATTAATATCTTGCGTCTAGATTTTATGAGATTGGTATGTTGTTATTTATTACTATGTTTGTTGGCTTGTTGGGGCCTGACCCAAGTTCAGAAGTGTTTTAGCCAAACAAATCCCAAAACTACTGGCCCTTTCGGCAACAGTTCGCGAAGCGCGGACTGAGGTCTCACCTGAGGTAGTATGGGAGGGTGCTGGAACTAGGTTTCTGCACCCTAGGGATGTCTTGATGAGGTCTGGATGGGTCGCGAACTGATCTTGTGCACTAGTGCTGCTCCGCACAGCTCTCTGTCCTACACGTAGCTCTATACAGAGTGCGAAGGGGTGCTATCTAGATCCTCTAACCTTACTGTGTTATTATTATAGATCTGACTTAATTTTGTGGGCTCAGTAATCTTTATCAATCATTCAACATTTATAACCAGTGCGCGCAATCATAAACTGTAAAGAGATGCATAAACATATAATAGAAGCATAACCATACAGATTTTCGAATAGATGCATAATAATTTAGAATCAACTTAGCTTTTATTAACTTCTGTCCCTTTACAATCCCAACTCTGCCCTGCGCACTCAACTGCAGGGGTCCGCGCACACAACTGCGGACTCTACCAATCCTCTACACAGACAACCGTAGAGCCTCCTTCTACTATTACCACCCAAGACTCGGACTTACAAACTCAGAGCGAATATTGCATTCAAAAACCCATAACACTCAAGATCAAGACTAACCAAAAAACTACTTTCCACCCTTAGAGGCTCGCTCTATTTATACATTCCCATGGTTCGCGGACCATGGGTAGGCCGACCCACCCTATATTAAATTACAATATTTTAGGGCAAACCACCCTAGACTCTTGCGCTCTGCGCCCACATTTCATGGGGTCTTACATTACTTTTGACCAAAATTTGGGCTACAAGCCCCAAAAATCCGCTATGGGGGGGATCCTTTGCCCAACAGGCCCCCAACATAATCATCGTGACTCTTCTCGAGTCACTCAGCTGGTGCGGTGATCTTCACGTGAAGTTCATCTAGCAGTCTCTACACTTCGCTTACGTCCACATCACATTCTTCTGCTATCTGCTGTATCCGTTGTGTGCGTATCTCCGATGCTTCATTGTCAGGTGAAATTCCTTGCTTGAGTGCATATATGCCCTGCATTTGTGCTAGCTTTCCCTCGATCTTGGTGGTGACCGTGAATGCTTCCTCAAGCCAAGGTTGGATGCATTCTTTAAGGATTGCTTCTTTCTAACGCGCAACATCCACCTGTGCCTTTAGAGCTTGGGTCTCCCTCATCTTAGCCAGCCGCTGAGTAAGGGCGACCATCTGCGCGGTCCCCCGGACATTTTCATAGGCCTGCTGCAACTCCCGTGCTTCTGTCTCTAACTGTTGTAGCGTTGGGTCTTCCTGCAGTGAAGTGAGGGTGACGAGTGACTGATCTAGCAAGCCTGTGCAATCCTGTATGGCGCATTCTATTGCTTCCAACCCTACTTGAATGATGTGGTGTCATTGTTCTCTGACCTCCGGTGGTGTAGAGGGCTGCGCCTTTAGCCTTAGCTCCACGATCTACAAGTTGAGGTCCAACTGGATCCTTGTTGCTTCCTCCTTTGCCTCGCGGAATCCACTGGCCAATTTGTGGATCCGTATGCCTACTGGTAAGTCTACTACAATCTCTAGCTCGGGGACGCGGCGACATGCTTCCTCGACGATTTGCTCCAACTGCTGAGTCTATGCTACTGCTTCATCGCGTTGGAGGCTCAATTGCTCGATGTTGATTCGTTGTTCACTGAGCATCTGTATTGCATGTCCTTCCCTAGCGCGGAGCTCTATCGTCACGCCATCCTGCAGCTAGTATAATATCTCTCGTGGAAGGGCAACCAAGTTAAGTCCAAGTCCCTTGAGTAGGCCTACCACGGCTTTGTCCTCTGAGTTGTCTGCTGTCAGTGCTCCTGTCGGCAGCACGATGGTATTAGCCATTTTAGCCCATAGCAACTACTCCGTCGCTGATGTACTCGTAGCCCCGTAGGAAACTACCATTTCCTGCTATGGGGGCCACACATGAAGTTCCTAGAGTTGCATCCTGAGCACCCCCAACACATTCTATTGCTCTGTCATTACCTCCTGGAGCGCCTCCCTGGTGACTTTGCAAATTGTGTTGTCGATGTCACATAGGTCACCCTCAGTTAGTGTAATAGGTTGCCCATCTAACTTGGAAGCCTTGGCCTTCTTCCATGGCCTAGTTCGTTTTGTCGTGCGTGGCCGTTTCAATTATGTAGAGGTGGTACTTGGGTCCGGCTTGCGTTCGATGCTGGGGACTTCCAAACCGTAAGTGCATCTATCTTTTGCATTCGTGCCAGCTTCCAATGTTCTTCTGGTGTGTATTCCACCATCGTGCGAGTGTCACGCGCAATGCCCATTTCATTGCACCATACCGCTGCTGTTCCGGTACTGTACTTTCAAATTTGTTTAAGAATTCATCCACTCTTATTACCCCATCATAGGTTGGAAGTTCCCTTGCTTCGGTTGTCACGCATTGCAGTGATCTGATCATAATGTTGCAATTTAATGTTGTTACTTCGTGCAATTGGTTCTGCCAGCGTTCTATTTCTTCATCTGAATCCGAAGTACAGGAACTATTGCGCTCCCATGAGACTCTCCCATCTACGGTCGGGTTCACTCGATCCTAGTCTTGCACCGTTATCTGGTAAATGCAATCTAGCTCATCTTCAATGTCATCATCACGCACAGATTCGGTGTAGCGCGCTCCTTCGGCTAGATCTAGCGAAACTACTACGTGTAGAGACTTTTTCTCGAATATCATCTTCCGCTTCTTGAGGTTGATGACTCCATTCATATCAGTTGCCTAGTCTATTCTTAGCAACATGGGGTAAGGGTTGTTGTCATCGACAATATCTATCACTTCAAAGTCCGTCTATGTGATTGCGCCTTTGATATCCACTTTCACCCCTTGCAACCTCCCCATGGGCAAGATCTTTTGTTGGTTCGCCATCCGTAATTGAATAGGGGACCACTGCAATGCGGGCCTACCCATGCGTTCCCATGTCTGCTTTGGTAACACATTCGCGTCCGAACCCAGGTCTAGAATTACCTGATCCATTTCATATTTGCCAATCTGCACCATTAATCTCATCTCCCTCTCGATGCGCAATGTATGCTTTCCTAGTTTCTGGACTACGCACGGTTCACCTGACCCTGCGCACCTAGTTATCAGCTCCTGTAGTCCTTTAACTGCCTTATTATCGCGCAACAGTTTCATGCATGTCTCTAAAAAGGTAGTAAGCATAGAAGGATCCATTCCTGGCTCTGGTTGATCCTTACTACCTAAAGTAGAGGCCTCCGCGAAGCTCTTCTTAGCTTCCATAAACGTCTCCTTTGTGCATTCCAAGTCAAACTTAGGTTCCTTTTTAGGAGCCTTATGAACCCATGTATCTTCCTCAGGTTGCTTCCCCTTATCTTCCCCTGTGGTCGCACCACTTCTGAGCACCATATTCACATTTGGGTCTTCTTCGTGCAGTTTAGACCTCATCATTTGAATATTCTGCATCGGAGTAGGTTGAAGGACCCCTTTCTCTCGCATCTGCATGATCAATGTAGGAAAATCTACTGCTTCATGATTGAATTGAGCACAGTAGGAACATGATAGTCTCATCGGATTGGTACAATTGCAAGCGTAGTGCCCCGGTCCTCCGCAATTGTAACAGATTAATTGTCTGTGGCCCCTTCCTGGCCCCATTCCTCCTCGTCCTCGACCTTACCCTTGAAATCCCCCGCGCGCCATCCCCACTGCCGGGTTGAGGGCTCGCGTTTCTGTCTGCATCCGATAGGCTAGGGTTTGATCCATCATCAACTCGTAGCTCTGACAAGTATGATCGTCGTGGCCCATCGATCTACAAAAATTGCAAAACAGCTACTGGGGAGTCTGTGTTTACTTCTGCAACAAATGACAATTGTTTGTCGTGTGCTTTCCTCCCACTTGATAGATCGCGCACCAAAGCATGGGTGCCATACTTGGCCCTGCCTGTGCCTTTGGTCTCAAAGGCATTGGTCCCCCTCCTGTCAAGTAGTTTGCGAATACGGGACATTGGTCTTTGTCATGGCCGTGGCCTTTACATTTTATGCACCACACTTCTTCCTGCGCCTCTGGTTGGGGTGCCCTATCCTGCTTCAAGCTCTGCATTTCTAGGCAGAGAGTCTGAAGCTACGCATGGATCTATTGAACTCCCAATCTCGGATCCTATATTAGTGTTTCATGCAACCTTATTGCCATTTCCAATGCTTCTGCCTGGGTTGAAAGCTTTTGTTGTGATAGTGTTGTCCTCAGGTGTGGTGTCAAAGATGCCACAAATCATGCGCGGTGCTGTGCATCCGTTAGCGTCATATTAGCCTCGCGGATCATAGTCTTTAGTCTCTGATCCAGATCCCAAGGGGTCTCGCCTGGAAGCATCGCGATCTCTTTAAATCCGATGATTGACTGTGTCTCTGATTTCGGCTGGCTAAATTCTTTGTTCAATGCATCCTGGATCTCCACTATTCCTGCATTTGGGTGATCATTTGAGTGCTTGATATACCACATCAACGCTTGATCCTGTAGCGCGCTTACCAGTGTAGACTTCTTAATGTTATCGTCCATAACCCCTTGTGCTTCCCACACTGCTCTTACCACAAACCATAACTGATCCAGGTCCTCATTTCCTAATCCTCTGAATACGGGTAGCTTAATTGCGCTCGCCATGCTGAACTGCTAGTTTGGTGGAGGTGGTGTGGGCGAAGATGGGGGTGATGGAGGTGTGGGAGGTGATGCGAGTGGTGGCGTAAGTGGAGATGGTAATTGTGGAATGCGTTGCCTTATCAAACTGACCGCACTCCTCAGAGAAACCTGAGCACGCTCTTCCTCGCTCGCTCGCGGAGGTGAAATTAAGGGACTATTTCCTAACCCTTCAATACCTTTGTAGACCTTTCCACTTCGCGTCATTCCAATCATTAATGTATTCACATCACCCATTTTTCACATAACAACATCTTAATCTAGGTATTCAAAGATTTGATGTACTTACCTCGCGGTCCCTTGAGAAAACATCTTTCTTCTTCGTTGTAGCTTATAGTTGTGTCTATCGCAAATTCAGTGATAAACCCTCCTATTATCCAGTCGAGCCAATGGTCTATGGCCCGCGCGATCTTATCTTCTGATGCCTCTAGCCTGTGCACCAACTCTGGAGTCCACACTATCGGTTTATCGAGCTTATACCTTCCCTGGCTGTCGGCTAACCTCGCGATCCACTCGTACAACTCTGAAGAGAAGGATGCAAAGAAGATCTCGTGGATTTTCATATATACATAGGGATCCAGCCACCTCTTCTGGGATATCTGCGGAGTTTTGTTTTCCAGTGTCACGAACTCATGAAGCTTCTGATCCAACCAATCTTCAATTTCCTTCTTCGTAGGGTTCCAGTGTTCTGACATCAGATATCCCTTAGGCAGATCTTATGTCCCGGCAACGGAACCATTTGTGGGCTTGTTGGGGCCTGACCCAGGTTCAGAAGTGTTTTAGCCAAACAAATCCCAAAACTACTGGCCCTTTCGGCAATAGTTTGTGGAGCGTGGACTGAGGTCTCACCTGAGGTAGTATGGGAGGGTGCTGGAACTAGGTTTCTGCACCCTAGGGATGTCTTGATGAGGTTTGGAAGGGTCGCAAACCGATCTTGTGCACTAGCGCAGCTCTGCGCAGCTATCTGACCTATGCGTAGCTTTGTACAGAGCGTGAAGGGGCGCTATCTAGATCCTCTAACCTTACTGTGTTATTATTATAGATCTGACTTAATTTTGTGGGCCCAATAATCTTTATCAATCATTCAACATTTATAACTAGTGCGCACAATCATAAATTGTAAAGAGATGCATAAACATATAATAGAAGCATAACCATACAGATTTGCGAATAGATGCACAATAATTCAGAATCAACTTAGCTTTTATTAACTTTTGTCCCCTTACAATCCCAACTCCGCCCTGTGCACTCAGCTATAGGGGTCCGCGCACACAACTGCGGACTCTACCAGGCCTCTACGCACATAGCCGCAGAGCCTCCTTCTACTATTACCACCCAAGACTCGGACTTACAGACTCAGAGCGAATGTCGCATTCAAAAACCCATAACATTCAAGATCAAGACTAACCAAAAAACTATTTTCTACCCTTAGAGCCTCGCTCTATTTATACATTCCCATGGTCTGCGGACCATGGGTAGGCTCACCCACTCTATATTAAATTACAATATTTTAGGGTGGACCACCCTAGACTCTCGCGCTCCGCGCCCACATTTTGCGGGGTCTTACATTACTTTTGACCAAAATTTGGGCTACAAGCCCCAAAAATCCGTTATGGGGGGATCTACTGCCCAACAATGTTGCTGAGTATTTTTACTTTGAGCAAGTAATTTTTAAAATTGTGAAAATATTGATTCAGCTCCCCACCCCCCAATATTTTCTTGGTTTCTAATATAGTCTAGACCGCATTAACCCTTAACATGGCGTGGATTTGTGACCACAATGTTTCAAACCTAAGACTTCAAAGAAGGAGTTCCTTAATAGTGCACATTGCGAGAATTTGTTCTAAGTCGCATGAGATTAAATTCAACTTGTGTTCTTGAGAAAAAACTTCCACTACTAAATTTTTACCAATGAGAAGTTGGCCATTCCCAATAATACTCCATAAGATGTGAGTCACACAATAATACTCTACAAATATAATAGAAGAATGGTATTTAGATAGATTACGCTGAATCATGCAAGAGTACTCTACAAAGATAATAAAAAAAATGGTATTAGATAAATTAGGCTCTTAAAGGATTGTTTAGGATTTTGGGAATTTAAAAGAGTTAAAAAAGAAGTCTTATTCAATATTTGTAGTTAAGATTGTTACAATATATTTTAAATTTTAATCCTTCGACATAAGTTTATAACAATACATAATCAACAATGTTATCACATGGTATATAACAATATTTATTTATTTTTATATTAATATTTATATAACTATGGTTATCTCAGTTCTTATCACATGGTATATAACCATATTTATTTATTTTTATATTAATATTTATATAACTATGGTTATCTCTATGGAACTGTTGAGATGCTTATGCTTTCCATTTTAACAATGAATTAATTTTACAAACATAATTATCAAAGTATATTATTACAAAAGGTTGTTGAGAGAATTTAAAAGACTCTTGTTGGTTTAATATCGGTAATTCTAGACCAATACACCTCTTTCATGTTGATTTTTGTGCATGCACAAAATATGGTTATATATATATATATATATATATATATATCACTTTTTGACTTTTTCTTTTGTGAAATAATTTGAAAATATCCTTATTAATGGAGCGAAGAAATTCTTAGCGTAAGAAATCTTAAGAAGTGAACTTTCAAATGCACCAACAAAAAAGGTAAAGTTTTTGTGGCAACATAGATAATGAAAGGAATTTTTTTATAATCTCTACAACATCCTATGCATGGCTTTGATTTGGGATGTCTTGCACCTCACTTAAAAAACTTGTTATGTTTTGATGAAAATGTTTACTCTTTCTTTGAATTCTCTTCCATGGTAATTGTATCATTTGTTTATATTTGAATGTTATAGGTGTAGAATATTGAATCAAAACTCATCCAATTATTTGGTATGTGTTCTATATGTAAATGTTTAACTAATTATTTGTTTTAGTGCCATCCCTAACAGGTGTTCTAGATGCAAGGTTGTCAGACATGGGTTAACCATCTTTTTATTTAAAACATTTTCAACCATATTCAATAATAGCATAATTGATGTTGCATATAGTTTGATTTCCATTACAGTCGAACTATTTTAAAGCAATTTTTATAACTATTTTCTGAAAGAAAGTTCATGTCTAATTATATAAATGCATATAGTTTAAGTGAATTTTATATATTTCCAATTATCTAGGAAAAACATCAAAGTATTAAGAAGTATTAGTCTACTGGGTAGTCCGATACAAAATTAGAGTTTGGTTGGAGAACTCACTTAGATAATCTCCGGAATTATTTTCTTACTATACTTTAATTTGTCAACTTTTCCATGTTATGATTTTTTATCATAGTAATTTTTCCTCCTCCTAACTTGACCATACACTACTGTAACTCTGGTTTAATTAGCTGCACCCTCTTTTCTACTATAAATCACTCCTATTCATATCGATTTTGTATCAACTAGATTGTATATGGTTGATCTACATGGATTCACCAACTACCTTCGAGTAATTGAACCCCTTTCTTATCTCATAAAATGAAAGGGTAAACTCATTCACGGAGATGATCCAAGAGTGTTTCACCTTCCCTCATTCAAGCACCTTGTGATAAACTAAGAAGGAGGTAAATAAAATAACCATCTATATCAAGAGAACTACTTCTATCTTGACCAGGATTCATTGCGTTTTACAAAGGAGTAGAATTGACCGATACTCTAGCAGACACTCACCTTAAAAGTGGCATTGCTAAAATAAAGGAGATCATTAGTATTATTTTTTTGCTGACCACCCCCTCCACTCCAAGTCAGTTTCTTTATATTATAGGTTGATGTTATTTGTTATTGATCCCAACTCTAAAGCTTTGAAATTTGTGTGGATATACAATTGTG
This sequence comes from Pinus tabuliformis, assembly GCA_031772625.1. NCBI lineage: Eukaryota > Viridiplantae > Streptophyta > Pinopsida > Pinales > Pinaceae > Pinus > Pinus tabuliformis. The sequence continues at coordinate 14,021,825 of CM062811.1, read as the reverse complement.
AAGCTAGACTAGCATGATCCTATATTAACCCACTTTATTTTACCATGCTACCTATTTCCACAATATAGAGTAAAACATAATTTAACTATCTATTACTTATTAGTTTTTAGGTATATATAGATAGATGACATTTGAGAAATTCAAATAAGCATAAAATTTTAGGTTGATTGTTAAAAAAATTACATATATAATGAAAAGAATGATGCCAAATTACTCCAGTACTTGTGTACAAGACTTTATATTTGAAATAGATCTATGTTAATATATCTATGTTAACTTGAGTGGAAGAAATCACTTCTTCCACTTTAAGCAATGAGAGGGAAAATGCCCTCATCTTTGAAAAATTGTATATAAAGCATCTCATAGTATTTTATTAGATATTGTCACTACCTAAAAGGTTTGAAAGCATATCACAACCTACTATTAACTATTGGCACGACTTGCAAGAAACCGTCAACACCTACAAGAGGTTATCGACACCTGGAACAAAAGTTTGTAAGAGATAGATTAGAACCATCATCACATGCTACTAACAATAACATGTTTTTTCAACCACCCCCAACAAGAGTGTAGGGAACAAATGAGAAGTGTTGTTAATGATAACTAAAAAGAATATAGTTTTTCAACCACTAATTAAATTTTTGTTATTTTAAAATTTCTAAATATTATTTTAAGATTTTAATAAATATTTAATAAATACACCCTTCCACCAAAGATATCATACTCCCACTATTTTTCTTTGTCTTAATCAAAAGCAACATAATTTTTTTTGAAATTAACTAAAAACATTTTTATTTAAAAAAAATCATTAAAGTGATGGTAAAAAAACAATAACAAATTATATAAAATGAACAAATAAATGTAAACACACTTTGACTCTTAACTAAAAACTATAACTTCTACTTAACCATATACTAATTAATTATGCCAAGGAAGCAATGGATATCTGTACACTTGGTCGACTAGGCCAATGGCAGGTGATTTGAGTAGGCTTGCTTTGTTTTTTTCCCTTTTTCTAAAATTAAGTATTAAACTCATACCAAATTGTTTTAATAAAGAAAGTCACTTTAATTTAAAAAAAATGTAAAATAGCCTGTGACAGGATACTTTAACCAACATTATACCAAGGCTTACCAAAAATATAAACCCCATGAGCATTGTGATAGCAATGTAATTTTTAAAAACATAATGAATAGCTACCGAGTAATTTTCATTTTAGATGAGGCAAATATAGTTATAGCCAACTAATCTAAGCTACATGTTGTCCCAATAAAGGAAGCGCATATAACGTTTCATTCATCCTATACATTATATTCCTTGCAAACATAACACAGACATATAAAACGCTATTTTTATAATGAAATGATCTAAGACTGAAGTGATGTAACTGGTGGTCGTCGTATGGGGGAAGTACGTTCATACTTTTATCTTATATCTTTTAATGTAGCTTGAAGCCAACTAACTTTTCATGAATTTCCCTAACTTATAAATTCCAAATACCTTTCAGTGATATTGTTTAAAAGCAAAGTATAACCCCTAATAGGTAAATTAGAATTCACATAGAGCATGCCATTTCAATTTTATTACCATTAGAAATATTCCCCATTTTTCTTATACTAATAAGTTAGAAATAAATAATTCATTGGTGTTTAAATGGATGGAACATTACATTACTTATCAAATTAGATATTACTCCCTCTTTGTATATTTAATTTTGGTGATTAGTTGATTTTTAGTAAATATTTAGTGGTTTATTAATAGAAATATTCCCCATTTTCCTTATACTAATAAGTTAGAAATAAATAATTTATTGGTGTTTAAATGGATGGAACATTGACATAACTTATCAAATTAGACATTACCTTTCCCTGTATATCTAATTTTGGTGATTTAGTTGATTTTTAGAAAATATTTAGTGGTTTATTGAATTTTCCAAAGAAAAAGGTATTTATATTCATAGGAAGAATATGCATATTTCAATCTTGCGATTTATGGTCTTTTGAGGGCTTTGCGGGGATTTTCTTCAATCCTCTTGTAGTTCTAGAGGGAAAAAAGGTTTTTTTTTTTAACATCTTTTTTCATATCCTATAAATTATTTACGTCATTTGTGGTCCTTCGCACTATTGACAAAAAAAAAAAATACATAAACATTAATAAGCAAAAAATATGTCTCATAGCAAGTTACACCAGAGACTCATGGTGCTAATCTGCTCCTCATTGTTGCATTGAAATATGTTTGAAGAACCTAATAGAAACTCTAACGCTTCTTTGGAGCCTAATATCCTCCACATTTAATTCTCATATATGTGTCTGAGTAATCCACTCAAATGTGGATGGTAAACACTAGATGTCTTGTAGGATCCAATCAAAGCCAATATTTTGCATAGAATCTCGGTCATTTTCCCAGTCAATAACAAGCTTAGAGTCACCAAGAACTTGTATCCTATAGATGTTTTTCATCTTTGCATTCTCTAGAAGTAGATAGAGCCCTATAAATTCAACCTTATTATTGAAACCTTTTCCTGGTGAGTACCTGCTGTAAATGAAATGTGATTGGCTAAAATATGTGACAACTTGTATGTCACATAAGGGTAGGTGTCCTTGACTTGCTCTGTCAAAATATCCCCAATGGATATCATAGTCAAACTTTGGCATTTCAAAGACTTGCTGAGAGGGAGATTTCTATTATGACTTGAATGAATGAGCAAGAGAAATGATTTTATTGGCACACAGGTCAAGAGAAGTTTCCTTGTTTTGAAATAATAAAGTATCATGAGCTCACTAGATGTTGTCAATGAGAATGTAGGGCATTCCTACAAAGGAGCGGACTTATTTCTCCAAGATCCATTGTCATACACTACCATTAATAGGACAAGTAAACCAATAATATTTTGGGGAGAGTTATGTCTATATGAAATTATATACCTGTCAAATAAAGGAACATCTAACAAAGAAATTATATTCTCACTCATTCTAAGAATTGCAAAGAGGGCATCTGCTAGGGTCCTACCATCCACGCAATGTGAGGACATACCATGTGAGGAGTTTATTGTTCACTGCTAACTAGGAATATTTTTTGTTTTTTAAGGAGGGCATTGACCTTCTAGATGGATTTCCACCAACACTGTTTGGGACCCTTTAGAGCCACTTAATCCCATTCATTATATCTTAGCTTTGTAGTGAACTCACTAGTCCCAATATTTTTTGACCAACAAGGCGTGTCCAAAATATCCGCCTTGAGGGAAATGATTTTTTGTGAAAGCACTTATATGTATCAACTCCATTCCTCAGCAAGGTCCCCTTTGAAACCTAAGTACTGGGCCAATTTCCAATTAGTGATGCCTTAAACTTGTGGATTCTACGTTGAAGCATTTGATAAATAATTCATATTGGTCGCCTCCAACCTATGAAATAACTGAGGAGATAACATGTATTCATTTTTGAATCCATATCACAGATCCTTGCTGATTCAGATTTGAGATCCATCTCTAGTTTTCCATGCAATACATTTCCCAACCTAAGGATAAGAGGTCATCATCACTTTCCACACTATTGAGCCTTTCAATGATTTATTGGGAAGGTAGATCCATTCTATAATAGAAATCACATTGAAATATTTTCTTACTGTGACTTGTGTCCAAAGTGAACTGTCTGATAAGAAATTGCATAAATTCCTACCAGTCAGGGCCTTGACGAGTAGAAAAGGCTTCTTAAGACCTAGTTTTTGAGTTCCTTGGGCATTGTAACTACTGACGATTTTACAAGTGCAATGCCAGGCTTATGTTTGGCACCTATCTAGAGGAATCTGTAGCTTAATTTACAAATACAATTGAGAATCCCCTTAGGAACATAGGCTATGGATAGCTAGTAGACTGAGATGATTTCTAAAACAGACTTTAGGAGGATCTGGAGACCTCCATGGGTGAGAAGACAATGGGTCCAAACATGGATCCAAGATTTCAATTTTCTTGAGGAGCCAATGCTAATCTACCTTTTTGTAGTTATTAGGTTCTAGATAAAAACCATGTTATTTGAGATCCTCCTCCATCAATTTGATTGGATAATGTAAGGTTTTAGAAGCCAAAACTTGAGAGGGGCTCGATGTTTCATTGCAGATTAGGGTTTATTTTTTAGTGTTGATTACCATTCTAGTAGACTTAAAGAAAATAACTAAAATGTGTTTCAAAGTAGTAATATTCCTTTGAGTGCCTTGTAGGCATATTGGAACATCACCTATGAAAAGGATGTGTGAAACTTTAACAACTTCAGAAAAGAAAATACCTTTTATGTCTCCTATAGATTTATGTGTCTCCATGAGTTTGTTGAGTGCGTTAGTGATGAGAAAAAAAAGTAGTGGGGAGAGGGGACATCCCTGGCAAAGCCCTCTAAATGTTGTGAAAAATCTTAAAGGAGCACCATTAATCATCATTATAAAGGAGACAGACTATATGTAGCCCATAATCTAATTGACTGTAGAGAGTTACATGCCCAATTGAATGAGGAGGAGCTTGATAAAAGTATAGTCCACCTTGTCAAAATATTTTGGCAGCTCAAGTTTTAGATAGAAAATTATGGATTTAAAGATTTTTGTAAACTGTAGAGCCTCTTGTGTTATCACAATTTCATGTAGTATGTTCCAATTTTATATAAACTTGAATTTCTCTTGAGAGATAAAAAAAACTTAGGATAGGATTGAGCCTTCTTGCAATGATTTTTGTAAAGTACATTGTGATAGGAAATTGGGCGATAGTCTGCCAATGATGTACCATCTTCAACCTTAGGGATGAGACATAGGAATGTTTCATTTATTGAGCCAAATACTTTTCCTTGTTCTTTGGATTCTTGAACGACCCTGAGTAAATAATCTTTAATAATTCATAGAATTCCTAATAGAAATCCACCAAGAATACATCTTGTTACAAGTTATTTTTTCACATCCAATCAAATAGCCTGAAAACTTAATCAATCATCATCCATTAACACTTTTCATTCATCCCCTGCAAAGCCCAGAACATCTTCTCTCCAAAAAAGTCCAAGAATTATAGGTTAATCAACTTAAAAGCCTAACTTTTGGACCCGTCACACTTTCCCTTCATGCAACCTACATTGTTACAAGTTGTATACACCAAAAATGCACTGACCAACACATGTTTCCTTCACTACAAGTGTGATGGCCTCTAGAATTCGGTAAAAAAATAATAATTTTGAATCTTGTCTTTCTAGAAGCTTCCCGAGTGGTTTTAACTATTTACTATTATATCAAGATCTATAACTCCTATACTTGAGGTCTTATCTCTTATCCCTAGAACTTATCCTCCCTCATATGTGGATCTAAGTCCTAAATTGGTAAATCCCAAATTACTCCATTTACCCTATAAATTTACGTCCTCCCATGGAGTATGGGTTGGCTTTTGGAGACTCTTATTTATGCCCTCATATTACTGCTTTGTGCATAAGGATCCATTATCCATCCATTCCCTTGAGTTTTTATTGAAGGATTGATTTGTGGCAAAGGAAGGACAAGATAGTTGAGAGACATCTACAAGGTCAAGGTTTGTAAAGTGTTGTAATTTCTCCTACTTTCATTAATACCAAAGTGCTTTGTTTTCATATACTTATGTCTCATTAATGAATATGTATTACAATGCCTTCTTGACTCATTTTTTAGAGATTTTAGTATATGCTATTTGTATGATGTAGTTCTCTTACTTGTTTTAATTGTTTTGTAGGTTCCACTTTTAGAATTTGGAGTTGGAGCTAAATCTTGCAAGCAAGGAGAAGAGGAGAACTTGCCTTGGATTCCAAGTAGATATTTCCTCCATGTTATAATTTCTCTAAGGAAAGCATAAGTATTTTTTTAAAATTGTAGCAAGAAAAACCTTCATTTGACTTGTTCCTTAGTCAAATGGAGAAATTCAGTTTTCCACATCAGCAGGATGAATTGGATTGCAGTTAGTTGGAGTGACATGGCTTTGTCTCCTAGTTAAATTAGTAAATTCGAGTTGATAAGATAGAAGTAGAGTTGTGCATGAGTTGATTTCTAATATCTAACAATCTAGTGGATTTATTGTTAGTTAAACCCAAGTTTCTGAGCTCTAGTCATTAGTAGAGTCAGTAGGATTTCAATTGAGTAGTTATAACAATTGTTAACTCACTGTTATGTGGAATTTTGCATCTATGGATAAACACAATTTCCCTAGGTGGGTAGCTACACCTAGAACAACAGATTTAAAGTGCTTAACCTTTTTCTATAGAAGATAAATAAGACAAGGGACCTACTTGTTATCTTTCAGTTCCCTTTGTCTCCTTTGTTTGGCTTCCGTCACTCCTTCTCGAACTTAATCCGCTCGACAAGTACTTGCAATCATAAACAGAGGAAAAACAAACAATCAAAGCAAGAGATCTATCTACTATAAGAAATGGAATCGAAAGCATTTACACATATAGTTATCATACATAAAGAAAAGAATATGGGAAAAGGTGTAAACAAGTTTATTAAGTATAAGGAACAATTACAACCATGAAGTACGATCCATTGCCACTCTTCCAGCTTGGGTTCCAACCAACATTACATAGAAATCACAACACTTCGACAGCATAACAATACTTGTTTACAATCTCAAACCTCACACCAACAATATCTCCTTACAAATTCTCAAATTCCAGCCGCTGATCACTTAGATGAGTTCTCAATTTATAGGAAAATGATGGTGGTTTGGTCATAAATGAGGGTATTGAATGACCTTCCAAAATTAGAGTTAGTTTCCATGGATGAAGGGATGAGAGGATAAGAAGTTACTTAACTTATTCCCTATCCAATTTCGAGCTCATAGGAGATGATAAGTGTGGGAATCTTCTAGATGGTTCCAGAAGATAAGAATATTCCCAAAATCCTATGATGATTTTGCTCAATCTCGCCCAACGCAGGTCAAAGTGGGCCTAAGTGCTCTGGAAAGCACCCTAACATGGGCCTACCTACACTGAAGTGCACTTACCCCTAACCAAGGTTGCGCTGGTCCCTCAAGGAGGCATTTTTGGAGGGCTTCAGGCCAAAAAACTCTTAGGGAAGGAGGCATTCAAAGTGATGACTTGTCTAGGGCATGTAGCAACTGAATTAGGGTTTGATGAGCCCCAAAAGTACTGATCTGAATGATGGGAGTGATGTTCCCAAATGGATCTGTAACAACTACCCCCTAAAGCATGAAGTCAAAAATGTTAATGTCGAGTGATATTCTTTACGATGTGATGAGGAGGTTCCGAAGTGGATGGTGACCTGCATCGATTACAATACATAATATCATGATATTTTGATTTTTTCTCATGAATTGCTGAGGGAAGGCATACCCATGCTCAACATATAAACTTTCATTACAAGTACATAGATAGTTGTCTACAGATATAGACCCATGATAGGATGACCATCAATGTAAAGCCATTGTATGGATGATTTGGTACATTTCCTGAAATCACAGCCTGGATAGATGAAACTAGATTTGGGGTCTTCTATCTCATTCAATCGTTCGCTCAAGTACAAGTCTAACCATGCGAATATGTGATCTAATGTCGAACATGGGAAGAAGTTGTTTGATTACTAGCCAATGATGTAAGCCGTTAATAGATGCGAGAGAAATCACCGATAATGATAATGATCCTCAAGGTACTGCAGTACATTCTGCATGGTGTGAATGGATGTTTTGATGTTGAACACCATACAAAGTCTTTTGGTCGAAGGCTAGTGATGTCAACCTATCGCCAGAAGCGAGAAACCTACCATTGATGTATGCAAGCCTCAAGGTACTAGAAGGGTGTTTCTAAGTCAACTTCTTGGATAATGTGCTGATGTCGACAAGAAGTGACTCGTCGCAGGAGGGCCTTGATGTATCCCACATCAATGACACAAAACGAGTGTAATGATTTTGGAGATGGAATGTGACTGACGACACAAGGTTCAGGAATGGCGGTCATGAAAATGAAGGTTTATGAGTATTTAAAAGGATGAATTTCAACTGAGTGACTTCTCTTGAACATGTTGGTGACATTGAATGGATTGGAAACATTGACCCAAAACCAAAGTAATGGATAGTATGATAGACCATGGTGTGATGACCATCAAGCAGATTTCCCAACCCAACAAGTCACAGTGATGAAGTGAAAGTGTCATGTTCAAGAGAGACCTACTGCCATAAAGTGGTTTACCCCTTTTCCCATTTTCCCCAGTCATTGTTGACCAATACCTCTTTATTTTTATCAAGCTTGAGGAGGATAACATATGCTTGTTGTATAATTCCACCCTTCGGGTGAATCCATTGCTATGTTATGTTTTAACGAGTCTAACGAAGGTGAAACTCGGTCTTGTCATGATGGACAAGTTTTTCGCTATTTGATGTTTTAATGAGTCTAATGACAATGATAACTCGGTCCTTTTCATGTTTAGAGAGTTTGAAAAGGGACAAAAAGAAAACTCCACAAGTTTATTTTTCGTATATGTGTCTCTCAAGTCTAAAAAAGCATAAAACAATACAAGAGAGAACCTATTGACCATGCTTGATGAACATGTTCCTTTTTCGTAAATAATCTATCTTAGTCCGGAAAAGGGTTAAACTTATACTGAGTAGATGTCGTTTCCAATCTGTTAACGGGCTGAAAAGGACAAGTGCTCAAAAAGCTTTTCATATTTACAGAGTCTGAAAAGAGCTTAAAGAGGAATCCAAGGGGGTTCCTTTCTCGATGTTTAACAGAGCTCGAAAAAGAGATAAAAGTATGCTCTGTGGTCAAAGTACAATTCATGATCGTGCGCATCAAATTCTGTAAGTCAACTGTAAATCTGTCCAAAGCAACACTAAATGGATTAAACATACCTATTTCATTGGTAAAAATAGGTAAATACTAAAGTTTACTCATTTAATGCTCATGAAATAAACATAAAAACAAGAATTTACCATGTCATTTTCACCATTTGATATTTACCATTCAGTTTGTGCTCTGACCTTGTTTTTACCTCGATCTTCAGTAGCTGATTGCGAGAGATTCTGTGGATCATTTCTCATGCTATCTAGACCAAGTAGGAGATCTACCCCTCCTCTTTCTTTTCATGTCATTCTTTTATAGTTTCATGCAAGTTTTTAGGGTTTTTAGGGCCCCTAGGGTTAGAAAATTTCACCCTAGGATCAGCATAGGCTTCCATGTTAAAAACTGCACTGGGGAGCACCCAGATAGAAGGCTAGTTGCACTGCAATGCACTGTCTCCTTGCCTGGGCTGCGCTAGGCAAGTTTCACAAACTTGTTTCACTAATTTGGCCCTAAATTTCTCCAGTTTTTTGCATGAAAAGGATCCTAACTAAGCTTATGGTTTGATTTTAGGCTTTCATATCAAAATGTCTATTACTTGGTGAGAAAGAGATCATGAAGAATAAGACATGGTTTCCCTAAATAATATGGGTATAGTTGAGGCCGTAAAAAACTGTGGGTTTCTCAAATACTTCAGGTTATCCGGAATGAGGCAACAATCAGAATTATTGTAGTTCCTAGTTCATGCATGGGATCCAACAGATCAGGCTTTTCACATAGGGACAAAGTGGTCCCTCTTATGATCAATGATGTTTATTTTCTTACAGGGTTGTCGAGACGTGGTGCCCCTATATCTCTTTTAGGTTCCTCCTGTGGAGGGGAATCAGTGAGGGACTATGTTCGACAATTCTATGGGCCAAGTACACAACCTAGCAAGGATGAAAAAGTAATAATCAAAGGTATTTGTGATTTTCCTTTGAGAACAATCCTTTTCACCATCACAAAGTTGACAGGCAATGTGACACTCCATCTAGTGAACAGATCATACATGCAGTATGAAATTGACTGTCTTGAGCCAACTTTATTCAACTGGTGTGAGGCAGTACTTTCTTCACTGAAAGAGCAGCTGACAAAGGTAAAGAGTGGTAAGACCAAGAATTTTAGCTATGGATCGCTCTTAATTGCTTTTACCTTAAAGAGAATTCCATTGATGCAACCCCAACATGTAACACTTGGTGTAACTGGTCCTAGAGATCCATGGATGCAGAGGTGGGTTGAAATGATGGCTAGACATGCTGGTTAGTCATCGATTACATTTTCTACTGCATTCTTCAGTTGGCTCGATTGACAACACATTGTCATCGAGGAGCATCCATACGCAGGGATGGATTTTCGTGGAGATCTAGAGTTGAGTTTACCAGTGGGCGCTCAATGGGGTGCTATAGGTAAATTGTTCTTTGACCAAATGTTTTTTTGATTTTTAAGTTTTTACATGTTTTTGTATTTTGATGTTTCCAAGACTAAATTAAAATCATTCTCATGAATGCAGATGTTGGTACTATTCGACCTATGAGACACCAACAGGAGGTAGGTGAACCAACATGGAGAAATATTGGGAGAGAAGTTCTCCAGGATTTGGATTTGGCCAAGACACTGGTAGAGTTGTAGGATCATGTAGAGGGATTACCCCTTGGTATTCTAGATGTCTGGATTGAGGAGTTACCTATGAGGCTGTAGCGCCATACTATTGGTGTTCCTGGCTATTGGATGCGGCTCTTCTGCATGATAGCTCAGGCTGTGACCTGTTATCATGAGCATCACTAGGTCTACTTAGGATGACTTTTGCATGCATTTTGAATTTTTCGGTCAAATGACCAGACATGTCTTGGACACAAATTTTGTAAAAACTTTAAAACATCTATCTATTTTACTTTCAGAGTTTTTATATATGGTTATATGCAATCCTATTCAACTAATGATGTGAATTGAAAATTTACTTTTACATGTGTCGCAAATGCCTGTTTAACACATAGTTCGCTAATGAATCGGTTAATGTGTTAAAGTTTCTAGAAATATGTTGATATTGAATGTACTCAAAATGTCTTTCCAAAATACGAACTCTAAGGAAAATATGAATAATTGTTGGGTTTCAGACGGTATAAAGGTTTGGTAGTTGTAGTACAACGAGTTGTGAGTCTAGCCTAACGAAGATTCAGCGCATGCCAAGTGAAATGGCATTAGAGAGAAGTTCGATCAACGTGCTATACTCAACGATATTGTTTTTCGAACAACTGATACAAATCCCTTGAAAAATCACTAACTCGCCACTTGGAGCGAAAATGGCCCATGCTGCAGAAGATAAGTTCTGAGTACTACGACTAGCACCATTGGCGTAACCAACAAATGGTTCCAAAGATTCTGACATCTGCAACAAATGCAAAGTGGATTACTTAACCACATAAAAACTCTAAAAGACACACTGACACACACACATGCAATTAAAGCATATATACAATGATTTTACTACACTCAATTAAGCATAGTAACGTTTGAGGTACAACCCGTTTTGGGGCTGCGACAATGGAATTCCATCATAATCCACCAACTCGTAGGCACCTTTTGCCAAAACACGCTTGACAATATAAGGACCCATCCATAATGGTTCAAATTTCCCTACTCCAAGTTTATCAGCTTCCTGATCATAAAGTAAGACCAGGTCTCCTTTCGAGAAAATGCGAGGCTTGACATTTCTGTCGTATTGCGCCTTGATTTGTTTCTTATGTGCTTCGTTAGCCAATGTGGCTTCACGATGGGTTTCATCCAGATGGATGAGTTCTAAGAAACATGCTTCTTCATTAGAAGTGTTGGGTAACAGGTCAATCACGAGTTTGAGAGATGAAATTTCACATTGTATCAGCAAGATTTCCTCCAGACCATACACCAATTGAAAGGGTGTGAATCTAGTTGCATTTCTCACCGAGGTTTGATATGCCCACAAAGTAGAGTACATGATTAAATGCCAGTTTCATTTATGAACCCCTATCATTCTTTGAAGCATTCACTTTAGGACTTTATTGATGGCCTCAACTTGTCCATTCACTTGCGGATAATAAGGAGTAGAACTATCATGCGAAAGTCCTAACTTGGAAATTAACTCACTCATCATGTGATTGCGAAAATGAAACCTATGATCTGTAACTATAGCCTGTGGTACACCAAACCAGGAAACCACATGGTTGAAAAATAAAAGTGCAGCCGTATCGACACTGTTGTTTAATGTTGGCATCGCCTCAGCCCATTTTGTGAAATAGTCAACAGTGACTATAATATACCCATGTCCCCCAGCCGAGGTGGGGTTGCATGTCATGAAGTCAATGCCCCATTTGGCGAATGGTCCAACAACGACGACAGGATGCAATGGTGCAGGTGGTAATCTAGCTTTACGGTCATAAAATTGGCATGAATGATAGTTTCTGACAGAAATAATGCAATATTTGAATATGGAAGGCCAGAAGTAACCAGCACGGAGAATTCTCTACATGGTAGCATAACCAGATAAGTGTCCGCCACAAGCACCTGAATGACAATCATTCCAAACTTTCTCGGCTTCCTCATGAGTGAGGCACCTTCGTAAAATCGTATTGACACCACGACGGTAAAGAGTGTCACCAATGACCAGATAATATTTGGCTTGGTATCAGATACGTCGCTGTTGTGAGTGAGAGGTATCAAGTCAGAAAGTTTGGGTTCGAAGATAAATCCGTATATCTCCATACCATGGGCAAGATGATGAAATAAAGAATAGAGACTCATCCAGAATTGATGGTTGTGATGTTGAAACAATGGTATTCGAGGGAAGGTTGCAAAGATGCTCAACGAAAACAAGAGATTTCTTTAATTTGGATTTGATGAATTCGAAATCAAATTCCTGCAAAATGATGATCCATTTTGAGTATTTTCCCCCCAGCAATTGACGTGACAAAATATATGTAATAGGGTTGCAATCTGAAATGACAGTGGTCTTTCGAAGCAGGATATAGTGGTGAAATCTCTGTACATCTTGAATAGAAGCCAGAGATATCTTTTCGACATAAGAGTACTTAACTTCTGTATCATTGAGATTGCGGCTCAAATAATATATCGGATGTTCAATCCCATCTTCCTCTTGGACTAAAACCATTCCAATGGTTTTATTTGCAGCGACGAGATTCAGGAAGTAGTTGTTTTGATAATTCGAGGAATACATTAATGAGGCTCTAATCAAGGTATCTTTAAGAGCATCAAAGGAAGCTTGCACAACCTGATACCAATGGAAGGGTATCCCCTTTTTCAATAAATGAGTAAATCCTTTAGCCATTTTAGCATAATTGGGAATGAACCTCCTTAGAAAGTTAGCCTTATCTTGGAGTCTTTGTAACTGAAGTAGATTTGAAGGTGGAGGCAAGTCAAGAATTTCCTAAACCTTAAGTGGGTCGAGTCGAATTCCTTCCTTAGATACTACGGATCCAAGAAAACGACTAGAACCAACACAAAAAACACATTTGTGTGGATTGAGTCATATTTTGTAGTGTCGGCACCGTAAAAATATAGCTCTCAAATGTTGTGAGTGATCCGTACAATTTCATGAATGAGCAGGTAATCGTCAAGGTATGGTTGAAAAATATGTTTGATGTCATGGAAGGCATAATTCATTGCCCTCTGAAATGTTGCCCCTGCGTTCTTCAAACCAAAAGGGAGTTTCCTGTAAGCGAATGTGCCCCATGGACAAATAAAAGCAGTTTTAGATTGGTCCTCTGGGCAGATATTGATCTAATTATAGTAAGAAAAACCATCCATGAATGATAATATTTCACATCCGGCACATTCATCAATAATCTGGTTGATAAAGGGAGTAGGATAATTGTCTTTTGGACAAGCTTGATTAACATCCCTATAATCGATGCACACTCGTATTGTCCCTTGTTTCTTCATGACATGAACAATATTGGAAACCCAATCAGTAAGAGGAACAAGGTAAATGAAACCACCATGCAAAATTTTTTCAACTTATATTTTAATGCCAACAACCTTCTTTGGATGAACATGACGAAGGCGCTGTCGCATTCGTTTGACATCAAGATACATTTTGCTTTCGGTGGAATGCAATCGTACGAAAGTATGTTGAAAGCACAAAAACCATAGCATAAACCCATGGTCTTCCTAGCAAAATGTTGTAGTCAAAGGGTCCGTCAACAACCTCAACTTGAACAGTAACTGTTTTGTCTCCTAGTTCGATTTTCAGATTACTCAATATTCCACAAGGCGTATATGTGTGACCGTCAAAAGCTTTTAATGTTGCTGGTGAACGTGACAAAGGAGGTGAGCCAAGTGTTTTCCAACAATTCATAGACATAATACAAGTAGATGCCCCCTCATCAATAATGGTTTGGTGAACAAATTTGTTCAAGGCATTTACTTGAATCAGGAATGCTAATTGCACTGGTAATTGTGGCGTATAACCTGCATGGTTGAAAACCACAAGATTGGAATTAGTTGGATCGATTCCACCAATTGCTGACAACAAAGCCTACTTTTGGGAGTTACAATTTTGAAGCACCTTGAGTGTCGATATAGTAGAAGGTGACTGAGCCAAATCTTCTACTATGTTATAATTCTGTGCAGCTCGAGCTCGAGGGTTAAATGTTGATTTATGTACAACTCCCTTAGGTGGTTTTATTGTTAACTATGGTGCAATAGGTGGTGGAATAGGATCATACGAAGTCGAAGTCGAACGGTTAGGTTGATCAGCCTGGTTATTCGACGATGATGGTTGATTTCCATAATCTTTACTTTGTGTTGACACCAAAACTTCAATTTTAGGCTTAGAGGTGGATAGCATAAGCACTTGGGAAGTGGAAGCATGGTCTGTAGCAACCATATTTGTCTCCGGTTTTGGAAAAGGATTAGTGAATATCGTGGATGTATTAGAAGTCTTCAGAAGCTTTGAGACTTCAGAGCGGTGTGGACAATCTTGCCTAAAATGCTCTTCGTTACAAATCAAACATGGGTAACGAGGTTTCCTAGCTGAAGGAGAGGAATCAAATGATTTCTCTTGAGGGGAATTATTTTGTTTCTTCTTGTTTTTCCCCTTCTTCTTGCTTCCTGGTTTCTTTTCGTTCTTGCCTTTGTCAGATGACACGACATTGATTTCAAACGCAAGAGTATTATCAGGTGCATTTGTAGTTTGATTGTAAATGGAAAGTGTTTGACCAGATGGTCTACCTGCCGTTTGTGTGCTTGAAGAACCTATCACACCATCACCGACATGAGAGTGCTTACTCGATGGTGGAGGAGGAACAATGAAAGCTGGTCAGGGTGCATTCGAGATCTTGTCATAGAGCATGCCAGACTATGTATAAATCAAGTCCAAATATTGGGCACGAGAAATTACTTGCTCTTCAGTGACAACTCCACCTTTTGCCACATCCTCAGTGATAGATGGCAGCAAGGATTTTATAAACCACTTAACCAAAAGCTGACCACGAACATAAGTTTTAACCATTCGACGACGACGATGCCACTCATGAATATGATCAGAGATATGAGTAGCAGTAGTTTGTTTAAAGTTGGTTAATAGTTCCGTTCCAGTCTCATATCGTATGGGTAACTGGAAGTGGGTTAAAAACGTGGTAGCTAAGGTAGTGAAGTTATCAAAAGAAGCTTGTGGTAACTCAATGTACCACTTTGCAGCCAGACCAGTAAGCGTTCTCTGGAAAAGACATAGTCTAACTGAATCATCATTCAAGGAGTTTGATGAACACCATAAATGAAAAGTCATGACATGGTTGGATGGGTCTTCTCCAGGGTTTCCATTGAATTTCAGAATATCGGAAGGTAATTTATGAGGAATCACCAGCCACTAAGGTGCATAAAGAATTGGGTCATTTGTGCGCCGATTTAGATCTGGTAATTCAAGTGTCGCAATGAAAGGCAATTGTTTATTGAGGTTAGGTTGAGCATATCCAGGGTAAGATGGGATTGCCTAGGAAATAGGCCTTTTCATACCAGCATAAGGCATCTGCTACTGGTAACCTTGATAAGGGTAAGTTTGTTGAGAAAATCCGGCGTAAGGTTGTTGTTGAGCACCAAGATACATTTGCTGTTGTCTAAACCCAGCATAGGCTTGCTAACCAGGATTTGTATAAACTTGTTGCTGACCAAACCCAACATGGGCTTGTTGACCAAGTCTAGGTTGAGGTTGGTATTGCTAGAATTGCTTATACTAATATTGGGGTTGCCAAGGCTGTTGAAGAAACTATTGTTGTTGTTGATACAATGGTTGTTGATTTAATGATTTTTGCCCACCTATGTAAGGTTGACCAGGTTGTGAATACACTAAACCAGTGTAAATCTGAGTCATTCTAGTAAAAGGTAAACTAGCTTGAAGTTGCTAGACTCCAGACACAAGTGGTTGTTATAAAACTGCTTGAGAAGGTTGAATCTGTATACCTGAAA
The DNA here is from genome assembly GCA_031772625.1 of Pinus tabuliformis. Lineage (NCBI taxonomy): Eukaryota > Viridiplantae > Streptophyta > Pinopsida > Pinales > Pinaceae > Pinus > Pinus tabuliformis. Next base: position 14,005,544 of record CM062811.1, on the reverse strand, counting down.
CTTGGGGGTATGAGGTTGAAGGACTAGCTTGCACACGCTGAGATACAACAATCTGAGCTTGTGACTATGGTAAAGCTATAACAATAGGTGTTTTAGGTATGGATGACACAGATTGCATAGGTTGTGATGGATACATAAGCCTAGGTTGAATGGGCATTGTTGGCTGTCATTGACAAATAGTCATTCCAGGCTGACCTAAAGATGACGGTATACCGACATATGGTTGCCCCCCAGAAAATGGAGGATAAGGAGAATGTGCATATTGTTCTCCATATGGGGGTAGTCCAGTGTAAAGCGGATACATAGGATGATAACCAGATGAACCAACTTGATATGAACTTGATGGGTCTAGCTGTTTGGTATCCGTTAATGAAGAACCAAATAAAATTCCAGTAGAGGACATTGGTGAAGACCAAGGGCTAGAAGCAACACCTGAGTGGGTTCCCGATAAAGATTGGTAACCCAATGGGACGAATGGAACACCATACAAGTGTGACTTAGGTGTCGTAGTAAACATCAAAGAGGTTGCGATAGAATATTCTGCCATAGCCGTAACAGATGGTATGGTCTGGGATGTTGACTCTGCCATAGTCAAATGTCCAAATAAATTTCCTAACGAATCAACGAGTGTCTGAAAGTAATCAAGATCAAAAGGAGTAGTAAAATGAGGAGTATAAGGATACAGATAAAGTCCAGTTCCAAAATGGAACAGAGTTCTGGGTGATTCTACGTTAGGTTCCTCTTCTATGGAAATCAAACTAGGTGGAAGAATTTCACCGTCAGGTTCGTAATAGATTTCTGGTATTTGTTGTTGAGGTAAAGAGGAAGTCTCGATAGTTACGAATGTCTAAGGATGTACCGGTCGATCTTCTTCCGGTAAGGTAACAACTTCTAATTGTTCAACCTCAAGATCCAATGTTCTGGTAAAAGAACAAGTTCAGGTTGGGCTTCTTGAACAACTTCTGGTTCAGAAGTAACTTCTGATTGAATAGTGATAGGTTCAGGATTAACTTCTGGTTGAACAGATTCAGGTTCAGAAGTAATTTCTTGTTGAACAACTTCAGGTTGAGAATCAACTTGTTGTTGAACAACTTGGGTTACCGTTTCACTAGATTCAATTCTAGTTTCCTCAGGTAATTGTGGAGATTCCACTTCAGTAACAGATGTACTAGTAACTATAGGAGTAACTGGGGTCACAATACTTACCGGAATAGGTGTTTCTGGTAATTCAGATGAAGAACCAGATGTTTGTGAAGTACTGGATCCAGTCAAACGAGACTACTTCGACTGGATGGGTGTAGCTTCGGGTGGTAAAGGTGGTTTACTGGTTAATCTTCACGAACGACGATGTAAGGGTTGATTTTCCTCCACTATTGCTGATTGATTTTATTACAAAAAAGAAATAAACAAAAATGGGTAAGCTACGCAAAAAGGTTTACCAAGCAACTGTGAATTGCAGAATACCTCCCGACGAACCAAGAAGTACGGGAAAACAATCTCCCTGAATGCTGTGTTCAGTGTATCACAGTGTACAAGGCGTCCAACTCGATTGCTTAAGGATGGATAGCAACCTAGTTTTGTCCTCCCATATATACCCAAAAGTACGTGGAGGCCCAATCCGTATTAGCGTTGTCTAATGCGAAACCACATAGTGAGAGCATTCCTTTATACTTTACGTACTGTAACATCGCCCTATATACCCGAAGGTACGTGGACGAGCTATGATATACTCACGTACGTGGAATGAGGTATCACACTCGGAATGTATCGCATACAAGTTAGCGACAACTGTTATGTTTTACGACACCGGAACATGTCTCTAGCCTAGAACCTCTAAATGTTTTGCGTTAGGTGACAATGCTCCATTAGGTTAATTGATGTTAATTTTAAGTTGATATTGATTAAGAATTTGCCTTTCAAGGTTCACCACGTGATGCATTTTTTCAATTCCTAGAATGCAACTAATATGATAAACATTCTTTTCATTCAATTTTGACAATGAAAACCTTAGCTAGTAGGGATAGAGCAATCAGATTCTTGTAATCAAAGAACAAAGAACACATCTAATGCAATTTCCCTAAACTATTCCTATGAGCACACAGAAACTCTTTCAATGCACAATTCAAGTTTTTCTTTTCAATTCCATTAATGTTGTGATGAAAAAAAGGAAACTAATGCACATACAATCAATCAATCTTTTTGCAAGAACGAAGACTTTATGACAGTTCCGTTTTGAAAGAAATGAAGACTTTTACGACACTTTATTTTGAACAAAGATTAATTGACTATAAACTAACTTTGACAATGAATTGATAGTGATAAATAAATCATTTAAGAAACACTAAACAATCAAGGCCAAAGTAGGGCTAGCAAAGGAAACACAAATTGATTTCAGAGAGACAAGCATCATTGATCTTTCAGCAAGTAGAAACAGAAGGCAATTTGGGAAAAATTAGGTCAAAGGATGGATTTTTTGACCTAAGGAGGATCAGTGCAGCCTTGAGTGGGAGACAGTGCACTTCAGAGCACTATCCTCAAGCCAGGGGTGCTCTGCAGTGCTTTGTCTCTTGACCAGACCTGCGCTGGTGCCAGAGAGGCCATCCTAGGGGCTTGCAAGCACAATTTTTACCAAAAAACACTTCAAAAAAGGCTGAAACAAGATCAATGGAAGCAAGTAAAGTCTACTATAGTGTACTAGGATGAAGGTAAAATACTTGGAACGATGATCATTCCCCAATGGAGTCGCCAATTTGTTATAAGGAATTTTGCATCTACGGATAAACACAATTTCCCTAGGTGGGCAACTACACCTAGAACAATAGATTTAAAGCGCTTAACCTTTTTCTACAAAAGATAAATAAGACAAGGGACCTACTTATTATCTTTCTCTTCCCTTTGTCTCCTTTGTTTGGCTCCCATCGCTCCTTCTCAAACTTAATCCGCTCGACAAGTACCTGCAATCATAAATAGAGGACAAAAATCAATCAAAGCGAGAGATCTATATACTATAAGCAAATAGAATCGAAAGCATTTACACATATAATTATCATACATAAAGACAAGAATATGGGAAAAGGTGTAAACAACTTTATTAAGTAGAAGGAAGAATTACAACCATGAAGTTCGATCCATTGCCACTCTTCCAGCTTGGGTTCCAACCAACATCACATCAAAAGCACAACACTTTGGCAACATAACAATACTTGCTTACAATCTCAAACCTCACACCAACAATATCTCCTTACAAATTCTCGAAGTCCAGCCCCTAATCACTTAGATGAGTGCTCAATTTATATAAATGATGGTGGTTTGGTCATAAATGAGGGTATTGAATGGCCTTCCAAACTTAGAGTTAGTTTCCATGGAGGAAGGGATGAGAAGATAGGATGTTACTTAACTCATTCCCTATCCAATTTCGATCTCATAGGAGATGATAAGTGTGGGAATCTTCTAGATGGATCCAAAAGATAAGAATATTCCCAAAACCCTATGATGATTTCTCTCAATCTCACCAGCGCAGGTCAAAGTGGGCCTAAGTGCTCTGGAAAGCACCCTGACATTGGCCTACCTACACTGAAGTGCACTTACCCCTGACCAAGGCTACATTGGTCCCTAAAGGAGGCATTTCTGGAGGGCTTTAGGCCAAAAAACTCTCAGGGAAGGAGGCATTCAAAGTGATGACTTGTCTAGGGCATGTAGCAACTGAATTAGGGTTTGATGAGCCCAAATAGTACTGATATGAATGATGGAGTGATGTGCCCAAATGGATATGTAACACTCACTGATCTCTTAGTTAACTAATCAATTTAATAAAAATAGTCCCAATCATGCATGGAATCTGAATTTCCTATTTGGAGTGGAGGAAAAGGCACATTTTAGTTATCAATTGTATACTAGTTGAGTGTATAGGTTTTACATTCGATCAAGTGGTCAATTCCTTCAAGATTTGTGCAAGGAAATAGGGAATTATCCTATTTTTGGGGGGCTAATTTACTCAATGACTTCACAAGGAAATAGGAGGAAGGAGGAGGCCTATTTTGGCTAAGTGTTGGTCAAAGCATGACAATGATCATGCGATTAATATTGCATTGTAGGTGGTGCTTCATAATTGAAGCTTTCATTGTAATTGATCCATATTCTCATCTGAATTAATGCAAAGCAATGAAGGGGTTTTTCCCAGTTGGGTTCCCTTATAAAATCATTGATTTCCTTGTGTTCTGATGGTTGCATGTTATTGCATTTTCTTTTATTGTGTGTTTTCCTTTTTGCAGAATTGTAGAAGAAATTTGTGTCTCTTGTTTTCAGTTTGAATTCATTAGAAGTAGCAAATTTCTTTCCATTTTTACATGGTATCAGACATACGGAAGACTACATAGAAACGTTGTTCCATATATTCTCTAAAATAAATTTCGATTTGCAGACTTTTTAGTGTAGATTCTCTTCAGTGTAGGAAAAATGACTTTGAATGGATTGAGGCTTGAGTATGCATTGGAGGGCACCTCAATTCTTTTTGCTTTAAAAGAGAGGATGGAAGCTGTCCTAGATGACAATGGAGCATGGGAATAAAAAAATGAAATTCCAAAACCAACAACATCACATGCACAAGAACTTGCTCAATGGAATAAAAACACAACAAAATCCAGGAGGTTTGTTTTGAAGAGTATCAGAGATCATGTGGTTTCGAAATTGCATGGAAAGGAGACTCCTTTTGCAATGTGGAAAACTATCACAGATCTATTCTAGAGTAGTAGTGATGTCAGGAAATTGGCATTGAGAGATAAACTCAAGAGCATTCAAATGCAGAAAAATGAAACCATTCCTCAATACCTATCTAGATTCACTCAGGTTCAAGATGAACTTGGAGGAGTAGGAGAAAATGTGCCATCATCTGAACTTGTGAGCTTAGCACTTCTTGGCCTTCTGAAATCCTGGCACAACTATCAGGATTCAGTTAATGGAAGAGAAAAGCTACCAGATTGGGAGATACTTTGGTCTGATTTGGTGCAGGAGGAGATCAAAAGAAACACTAGAGATGGTGTCACATCCAGAGCTGAGGAGGAAGAAAATTTTTCCTTGGAAGTCAAGGGAAAGAAAGCCAAGGGAAAGAAGGCCCAAGGCAAGGAATAATCCATCCAGAATCAGGGCAAGAAGAAGGACCTCAATAAAATTAAATGTTTTCATTTCCATGAGTATGGACATTATGCGACCAAGTGTCCACACAAGAAATTCGGGAAGAAGCCTGCAGGAGGAATAAGTGGTTATTCTCTCACATCAAAATTCTAATTGGATTTCACCCTCATTTCATGCATGTCAAGAACTATACGTGGTAGTTTAAGGTACTTGGACTTTGGAGCCTAATTTCATATGATTAGGAGCAAGGAGTTCTTTAGCAGCCTAGAGGAGAAGGATCTACAATTACACATAGAAATTAGACATGATGGGAGGTATAGTACCAAAGGGATTGGTACTGTCACCTTTAAGAGGGAGTCAAGCTCCCATATTCACCTGAAAAATGTAATGTATTTGCCTAGGCTGAAGAAAAATTTGATTTTTGTAGCTATATTGGAGGACAGAGGACATGATGTGGTGTTTAGTAAATGGAAATATTTTCTAAAGCATGTTGCTACTGGTCAAGTAAAATAAATTGGTGTTAGAGTAGAAAATATTTACAAGCTTGAGGTGGATGCATTGAGTAGCAAGGAAAAACATGTTCAGAGTCGAGATGTTGGAGAACTTTGTCATAGGCGCATGGGTCACCTACACCATGGAGATTTGAAAATAATGTAGCAGATCACCACAAGACTTCCAAAATTCACCCTTTACCAACATGATGTTTGCAAGGGATGAACCCTTGGAAAATATGTGAAATCCTTCTTCTAGGGCCGAGATAGCAAAGTTATAGCCATCTTGGAGCGGGTCCACTTAGATGCGTGTGGACCATTTTCTATAGTTTCAGTTGTAAAGCACATGTATTATGTAATTTTCATAGATGAATTTTCATGCAAGTGATGGATCTATTTAATGAAGAATAAAGATGAAGTGTTTGTAAAATTTGTTGAATTCAAAGCATTAGTTGAAAATGAGACTGGACATAAAATTAAATCCTTGAGAAGTGATAATGGAGGATATTTTTTGTCTAATGACTTCAAATAATTTTGTGCCAAAAAAGGTATTAGAAGAGAACTAATTGGATTCCACAACCCACAAAAAAATGGGGCGGCAGAGAGGAAAAATAGAAGCATTGTAGGAGCCATAAGAGCGATGTTGCATGATAAAGGATTTCCAATATCCTTGTGGGAAGAAGCTAGTAATACAATAGTTTATTTGCAGAACCAGAGCCCTCAAAAAGTACTTGGCATGATCACACCTGAAGAGGATTTCTCTGGGAGGAAGCTAGATGTCTCCCATTTTCGAATTTTTGGAGCTATAGTCTATTGTCATGTCTCCAAGGATAGTAGGAAAAAGTTGGAGCCTACAACTGAGATGGGGATCTTTGTAGGATACAAAAATACACCTCATAACTATCGAGTGTATTTTCCCTCACTTAAGATGAAATTGATGAGGAGAGATGTTATATTTGATGAGGAGAAGGCTATGAGAAGCTCTCTAGGGTGAGAGTTGAGTATTCCACTAGAGGAGCTTCTAGCTCCTCAGTCAGAGCCTCAGGATGTTGTGGAGTAGGCACATGTGGAGGAGCAGAGAGCAAGCTGGGTGGAGGCAACTACTCAACCAGAATCTTCCAAAGAGGGGAGGAAGAGAACCAAAGAGAATGAAAAGTTTGTGCAAGATGCATAGGAGCATGTGGGAGCTCCTAAATCCTTATGCAGTTAGGGGAGATCACTAAACAAATATACTCATGACAAGCCTCATTAATTACGAGCCTTCTTCATTTGATGAGGTGGTTTCCTACTCATTGTGGATAGATGCCATGGTGTAGGAGTATGACTAAATCATGAAGAACAATGTATGGGAGGTGGTGCCAAGTCCAAAGAACAAGTCAATGGTGGGTTCCAAATGGATATACAAAGTGAAACATGTAGCTAATTGCAGCATCAAGAAGTACAAGGCCATATTTGTGGCCAAAGGCTTCTCACAAGTATAGGGAGTTAATTATGATGATACATTTTCCCCGGTGGAAAGATAATCCTCCATTAGAATCATTCTAGCATTAGATGCATAGATGGGGTGGAAGATCCACCAAATGGATGTGAAGACTACCTTCCTTAATGGAATGGTTGATGAAGAGATGCCAATCTATACTACATTATGTTAGATGGAAAGTTACTCATTCTAGTCCTGTATGTGGATGACTTGATACTTATAAGGGATGAGAAGTTGATTTAGTATTTCAAGGAGGAACTTGTAAGTGAGTTCGAGATGAAGGACATGGGCTTGATGCACTACTTCCTTGATTTGGAGGTGTGGCAGGGAGATAGAGAGTTGTTTGTGGTTCATGGGAAGTATACCTCCTAAATACTTTAGAGATTTCATATGCAGGACTGCAAGCCTATGTATACTCTTCTAGATACCAACTAGAGGAAGGAGGATGCTTCTATAGGAGAGGTAGTAGATGCCACCATCTACAAACAGTTGGTGGGGTCCTTGATGTATCTCGTGAAAACAAGGCCTGAGATATGTTTTTACAATTAATCAACTTAGTCAATTTATAGTGAAGCCTACCAAGGTTCTCTGGAAAGCAACAAAACATGTGCTTTGATACCTAAGAGGCACAACAAATTTTGGTTTATACTATAAGATGACTTATGTTGTGAAGCTCCAAAGCTTCACTAATGCATATTACATAGGGAGTCCATCAAATTGGAAGATCACTTCAAGAGCTATCTTCAGTGTTGGGTCAACAACTATTTCCTGGTATAGCAGGAAACAAAGATATGTAGCATAGCTCAGCAGAGGTCAAGTATATGGATACTAGTTAAGAAACATTCAAGGCCATTTGGATGAAGAAAATTCTTGTTGGTCTCTTCATTTAGGAGATGGATCCTACTATGATTTAATGTGATAATCGAATTTGTATCAAACTCCTTGAAAATCCATTATTTCATGATAGGTTCAAGAACATTGATATCATGTATCATCACTTGAGAGATTGTGTGCAGAGGAGAATCATGATGTTGTAGTACATTCCCACAGAGGAGTAGGATGCAAATATTTTGGCAAAAGCATTGTCAAGAGGAAAATTCGAGTTTCACAGGAGCATTGGAGAAATTCAAATAATGAGTGTTAAATTTTAGCAATAAAAGGCTTCATTTTACTTGTGCCTTAGTCAAATGGAGAAATTCGATTTTCCACATCAACATGATGACTTGGATTGTAGTTATATGGAGTGACATGGCTTTGTATCCTAGTTAAATCAATAAACTCGAGTTTGTAGGCTAGAGGTAGAGTTGTGTACGAGTTGATTGTTAAGATCTAGCAATCTAGTGGAGTTATTGTTAGTTAAACTGAGTTATCTAAGCTCTAGTCATTAGTAGAGTTAGTACGAGTTTAGTTGAGTAGTTATAATATTTTTTAACTCACTGATCTCTCAATTAACTGATCAATTTACTAAAAATTGTCCCAGTCATGCATGGAATTTGAATTTCCTAGTTGGAGTGGAGGAAAAGGCACATTGTAATTATCAATTGTATACTAGCTGAGTGTACATGTTTTTCATTGGAGCAGGTGGTCAATTCCTTCAGGATTTACGCAAGGAAATAGGGAATTCTCCTATTTTTAGGGGCTAATTTCCTCAAGGATTGCATTCTTGATGTGGTCGTTATTCCACATACATTCGAGTATATAGGATCGTTCTTCCACGTATCCTCAGGTATATTGAAATGACACTCCACATATGAGGAGTATATAGGGATGCTTCCCATCATACAGGATGCATTAGATAACACTACTACAGAATGCACTTCCACGTACCTCTGGGTATATTTTGGAAGTCCCCACTAGGTTTTTATCTTGTAATAGGTAACCAAGTTGGTCTCCTTGCTAACCATGATACAAAAAATACAACATTTAGGGAGATTGTCTACAAGTAATGACAACAGTATCTTGCAGTTCACATTGAATTGGTAAAATCTTTTTCCTAGTTACCCCTTTTTGTTTAATTTGTGTTTTTGATTTCTAAAATTAATTAATCCACTGTGGAAGAACACCCTGAACACCCCCGTCATTCATGTAGGATGTATGGATTACCTTCTCTACCTCCAAAGGCAACACCTAGTCAGCGTAATAACATCAAAACACAAACTTCCGAACATGTTGTGTTGAAAGCTTCCCTTATGGAACCATATCCGAAGTTAATCAACCATAATTGTCACTTCCCATTAGTAGCGAACTCGAAATTACATCTTTACCAACTGGTGAGTTTGGAAACATTAGAACCTAAAGTCCCAACCTGAATTTATAGATTCAGACACTTTAAAACTTGAGGTTATACAACCTGAGGAACCAAAAATAATTGAACCAACTACTTCAGGAACTTCTTCTTCTCTTTCTATGCCTTTATCTCAACCACAATCTGTGTTTTTGGGTCCTGACGGAGAACAACTTCCACTTGGTATTTTGAGCATAGAGGAGATTACTAAAGAGGATTCTCATAGCCCTCAAACTCTTGTTTTCATACCATTACGATAGGATTTTCCTCCTTTGTATCAAAATTTTACTATTTGTACCTCTAATACTCAAACACAAGATCCTTTGCATCAAATTCCTCATCTTAATTCAACTTTGAACTTTCCTGGACAAGCTCCTTCGAGAAGCATATCCATGACTGAGTCAACAATGGTTTCTCAACTCATGTCTACTATCATGAGTGAATGGACTGAATTTTCAACAACTTTTATGTTTGTCACTTCACGAGAAACTCATTTGTATGGTGGTCTATTAGTGCCACCTAGCTACTAGCACACTACCAGTCATTGTCTCGAATCTTTTTTGGTGAGTCGACTAGTCCTTGGACTTCTCATTTACCATCTTCATTTGGAATACTAGCTGGTCCCTCCTTAATGAGAACCTCACAACCTATTCAACCTATTGCACCCCAACCTCCTTTGGAACAACAATATGGTGCTTTTTAAAGTGGATTAAGACACCTACAACAACCTACTTCGTCCTATACTGGGTACCCTCCTCTAAGGGGGAAATTTCCTCTATTCGCTCCTTATCCCTCAACAAGTAAGCAAACTGTTGCTAGAATTTTCCCATCTACTAATCAAATTCTACAATTTGGTCTCCATCCTATTCAAGTCCTCTTCATATGAGTGCTCCATTTCTAGGAATGGTTGCTATTCCTTGGAATCCTACATTACCGATTAAACTTGGTTTAGTCTTAACTCAAATTATGACCTCTCAACCTGTTTTAGATACACCTTAGGTTCCTACATGTCAATCTATTCAATCCATACCTAAACCTACCTAAGTTACACCTCAAGTGGGTCAACCTGTTCAAGTTGTATCCCAAATACAAACTAGCTAAATGGTACTGAGAATTTCTTAAATCCTGTCTACCCAACCCACTCAATGATCATTAAAAACTCCATTTAAGATGGTTGATTAGAATATTCCATAATTTCAAGCTAACCAACCTGTTTAGAGCATGCCACAGGTGCCAACCAGTCAACTTAATATTGGAATGATGTAGATTCCATCCGGGAAACCATTCCAAGGCATTCCCCAAATTCTTGTTGGAAAAAAAACTATACCACAAATGCCTTATCAAGGCCAATAGATTCAAAGGCATTCGTTCTAACCTTACCAAGGTTTTCATGGAACTGGAAAACCTGGTTACAGTTATCCTTGTTATAAAAATCCTCCTTATCTTGGTCGAATGCAAGTGCCTATAACTCAACCCATTCCATCATATCCAGGATACCCTTCCCCACCAGTTAACCTTTATCCACAAGGTAAAACCCCTCAAGTGTACTTTAATAGGTAATTACCAATCATTGCAATGCTAGAGTTACCAGATCTCTCTGGGCTAATGAATGATTTGAGTTATCATTCTCCTTGGTTGCCAACTATTCCAACCAAATTGTCGAGTGACATTTCGAAATTTAATGGAAATCCTGGAGAATATCCATCAAATCATGTCATGAATTATCATTTGTGGTATCCGTCAAACTCCTTGAATGATGATTTCATTCATTTATGACTTTTCCAGTGAACTGTTATTGTTTTGATAGCTAAGTGGTATGTTGAATTACCCAGAGCTTCATATAACAACTTTAATGCATTATCAACTACATTCCTCACCCATTCCCAATTAACTATTCATTATGAAACTAGAACTGTGCATTTGACCTCTTTAAAAACACGTAATCTACTCATATATCCGACCATATACATGAGTGGAGGCATCAACTTCATATGGTCAAAACTTATATTCCTGATCAGTTCTTGGTAGAATGGTTCATTAAATCCCTCATGTCTACTATAACTGAGGACATTTCCAAAGGTGAATTTGTTATTTAGGAGAAATTCATTTCTCATGATCAATATCTGGATTTTATTTATACCTAGTTTGACATGCTCTATGACAAGGTGCCTAATGCTCCACTACCTTCGCATACTATTCCACTTGCTCCTTCAAAAGAATCACATGCTGCTAATGGTGTGATTGGTTTTGTTGGTCAACAGTCAGTGAGAAAATATTCTAATCAAACTAATTTGAAATCTGCTCCAACTGTGACCAATCAAATCCCTTCTAATCCTTCTCTTGTGAGTTCTTCCAAGGTTAACATCGTTCAATATACAAAAGGAAAATCTCAGCAACCTGGAAGTAAGAAAAATGGTAAAGGTAAGAACAAATAGGAAAACCCTCCATAGGATAAGAAGAAGAATCAGTCTCCCGATGAGAAGCATAAGCCTCGTTACCATTTTCTTATATGTAATGACGATAATTTTACCAAGGATGATCCACACTAGGCATAAATTAATTGATTTTTGAAAGTTACATTCACTGCACTTGTCGTGTTGATATATATTTTCCCAAACTAGGAGGCGTTCACAATATCCATCTTCCTCTTCTTGAAATACCACTTTTATGTGTCAGAAAGATGTCTCGGTAGCCACTAGAAGCAAACATTATGGTAATATGAGTCCTTCAACTGGAAAGGTTACTGGTCAACCTTTCAGTTCTACTCCACCCACATATGGTCCTCTCCAAATCGAGAAACCTTCTCTTGAGATGACGGTTAAACCTCCCAAAGGGGTGATTTGCAAATCATCATTTAACCCCCTTGTTAGATCTACACAAAAGTATAATATAGTTGAAGATTTATCCCAAGCTACTACAACTATGTCTACTCTGAAGGTTTTGTAGAACTGTCGTACTCAAAAGGAGTTGCTATTAGTATCCATTGGAGGAGTAGATCCCTTAAATTCAGGGCTCGTTGTGTTCAATCATGATAATTATACACCTAAAATTCCGCCCCAACTTGCATTTATGATTCAAGTTATGGTTAGAAGAAAAATGTCTTCCACACCATTATGGATGAAGGTGCCTCTACTTGCATCATTTTGATGTCATATTGGAAAGCTTTATATTCTCCTTCCCTTAGTGAGTCACCAATCACACTCAAAGCCTTTTATGGAAGAGGATTTAAGCCTTATGGAATTATCAATTCCTTGTCAGTTAAGAATTATTGGTAAAATAGTCTTGATATAGGTTGGAATCATTAATGGACCATTATATTTTAACCTCTTACTGGGTCGTACTTAGGCTTATGTTATGGAAATTGTAGTCTCATCCTATTTTCAGATGATTTCTTTCCCCCACTAGGGGGTATTGTGGCCATTGATCAACTTGCCTTTTTTGTCACTGATTCCCAAACTATTGGAAACATTTATCTTGTAGGCAAGACCCCACTACCTTTTGAAAATGTCAGAATAGGATTATTAAAAGATTCATCCTTGATGGGAACTTTCACACTCCCTCCTCCTGACATTCCCCCTATGGTTGCTCCAATCAACATGATTTCATCTAGTACTATTCCATATGATCCCTGGATAGTACCTGATAGTTCCAACATTGAATATTTTGGTGACCGTATTGTTAGAAAATTATATATTGCATAAATATAAACACATAAGACACATAAAACAAGAGAGACACATATATACGTGGTTCACCCAATTTGGGCTACGTCCATGGAGAATCAACCAGTCCTTCCTTTTATATTATCCAGAAAACTGAAGAGATACAACCTACAATAGATCCGTTGTAATTCCCTCTTCGCTCTCACACAATCTCCTCTCTCTTTCTCACTCAGAATACAGATCTACATAAACGCAATAAAATTCCCTCATATATAGTGAGGAGTTGCCTTCTAGGGCAAAAAACTATAAATTAAACATAATTTCTACCGTTAGATTTCCACCTAATGAATGACCCAGATTGACTACGAAATTACAACATTTTACAAGGAAATTTTACATCTATTTTTAGCTTCGGGGGTGCTGCCCTCAATCCCTCGCAGGGGGGGGGGGGGGGGGCCTCCCAAAGATCGCTGCTACCCCCCTTGGACCTCCCTTGCAGTGAAAATATTACGGGTGGCGTTGCTGCCACATTACGAACTAGGGTCCAATGCGGTGATACCTCTGAATAAAGAAGATAATCAGGCTCCACACCCAACAATCTCCCACTTGGAGACTGATTATAGCAACTCCACCGCTGCTTCATTTACTGGACAATGAATCCACTTTGGACCTAGCTATTTCTCATCTTCTTCATCATACTTGAAGACCAATTGAAACTGAGTATAATCTCAGTTTCTCCCTGGTTACAACTTTTGTTAACATATCTGCAGGATTCTAGCTAGTGTGTATCTTTTCTACCTTCAATTATCCATCTTCCAATACTGACTGTATGAAATGGTACTTGATCTGTATATGTTTAGTCTTGGAATGAATTGAAATTTCTTTGCAAGATGTATGGCACTCTGGCAGTCACTGTATAACCTCCCTAACTCCTGCTTCTTACCCAACTCATCTAGAAACCTTTGTAACAAAATCATTTCTTCAATAGCCTCTGTAGCAGCAACATACTCTGCTTCCATTGTTGAGAGTGAAACAACACTTTGTAGTTTTTAAACCCAACTGATAGCTATTCCACCTATAGCAAACACATACCCTTTTGTGCTCCTCCTGTTATCTCTATCACCCGCCATATCTGCATCAACATATCCCTATAGAGCAATGTTTGAACCACCAAAGCATAATGCTTTATTTGTGGTACCTCTAAAATACCTGAGAATCCACTTCACCACCATCCAATGTTCTTTTCCTGGAGTGTTCATGTACCTGCTTACAACTCCCAATGCATGTGCAATATCAGGCCTTGTGTAGACCATTGCATACATTAAGCTTCCAACTGCTGATGCATATGGCACTTTAGACATATAAGCCATTTCTTCCTAAGTCTTGGGACACACCTCATTACTTAGTTTGAAATGGCTAGCCAAAGATATATTAACTGGTTTTTCATTTTTCATATTAAATCTTTTCAACACCTTTTCTAAGTACTCACTTTGAGACAATGTTAATTTTTGATTCTTCCTGTCTCTAGTTATTATCATACCAAGGATTTGTTTTGCAGCATCCAAATCCTTCATTGCAAATGAGTTCACCAATTTTCTTTTGAGCACATTTATTTCCTGCATGTTAGAACCTGCAACAAGCATGTCATCTACATACAATAAAAATATAATATAGCTGCCATCATTTTGCCTTTTGAGATAAACACAATGATTAGAGTGACATCTAGTATAACCTTGTTCAGACATAAACCTGTCAAATTTTAGATACCACTACCTTGGAGCCTATTTTAAGCCATACAAGCTCTTCTTTAACCTACACACTAGTTTCTCCTTCCCTTTTACCTCATATCCTTGTGGCTACTACATATATATCTCTTCCTCCAAATCCCCATGGAGAAAGGTTTTATTTACATCTAACTACTCAAGATGCAAATCTTCAGCTGCTACTAGACTTAAAATAGTCATGATTGAAGTCATTTTAACAACAAGAGAAAATATCTCATCAAAGTCTGTACCCTTTTTCTATGCAAACCCCTTCACCACAAGTCTAGATTTATACCTTTTTCTACCTTCATATTCTCCCTTCAACATGTAAACCCATTTATTCTGCAATGCTATTTTACCTGCCGGCAACCTGACTAAGTCTTAAGTCTGGTTATGTGCTAAGGAGTCCATCTCTTCTTTCATGGCTTGCTCTCACTTCTTCCTGGTTTCTACCTGCAATACTTCTTCATAACATTCTGGTTCACCAGAATTAGTCAACAATACATAATATAATGAAGGAGAGTATCGTTCAGGGGGTCTACTTATCCTGGTAGATCTTCTAACACCACTTTCAAGTGTTTGAGGTGCTTGTTGTTGTTGTGGTTTCTGTTGTTGTTTTAGTTGTTGATCATTATGATTTTCAGGCACCATCACTTTTTCTGTGATCTCATCAAGCACTGTGTATTCTTTGTTTTCTTTTTCCTGTTTCTTTTCCTGCAGCTGATCCTTATACAAAACCTTTTCATTGAATATGACATCTCTACTTCTAATGATTTTGTGTTTTTCATAATCATAAAAGCGATAACCAAAATCATTAACACCATATCCAATAAAGGTACATTTCTTTGATTTTGCCTCAAGCTTTGTTCTATTTTCTTTATTAATGTGGACAAAGGCTTCACAACCAAAAGTATTTAAAAATGAGTAGTTTACCTTTTTACCTGTCCATGTCTCCTCTCGAATATCACCATCTAAGGAACTTGAAGGCCCTTTGTTTATTAGATAAACATCAATATCTACAACGTCTACCCAAAATTGTAA
Organism: Pinus tabuliformis; assembly: GCA_031772625.1. NCBI lineage: Eukaryota > Viridiplantae > Streptophyta > Pinopsida > Pinales > Pinaceae > Pinus > Pinus tabuliformis. Next base: position 13,989,693 of record CM062811.1, on the reverse strand, counting down.
AGGCAATCCTACATGCAATCTGATGCACCTTGCACGCTCCATGATTGTCCTGTTCATCCTTTCTAACACACCCTTTTCTTGTGGTGTTCCTGGAACTATCTTCTCTCTACGGATTCCATTCTCGGAAAAATATCTATGAAACTCTTTGCTGCAATATTCACCTCCATTGTCTGATCTGAGACACTTCAACCTTTTTCCTATCTCATTTTCAACCAAAGCTTTCCATTTCTTGAAAGTATCAAATACATCAGATTAATTTCGAATAAAATAAATCCAGGTTTTTTTGGTTTCATCATCAATAAAAGTAACATAATAATGGGAGCCACCGAGAGATGATGCCTGAGCAGGTCCTCATACATCTGTATGCACAAGATCTAATTTTTCTCTCTTCTTTTCTTTCCCAACTCTAAGGAATCTGACTCTCTTTTGTGTTCCATAGACACAATTCTCACAAGAATTTTAAATTAACATGCTTCAAACCTGGCAACAAATTTCTTGAGTGAAGAATCTGCATCCCCTTCTCACTCATGTGCCCAAGCCTATGGTGCCACAATATCATATCTTCTCCTATAGAGGTTAAAGCATTAGCAGAATTAGAAATACCATTGCATAAATACAATGTACCAACCTTTTCTCCTTTTGCTATTACCAGGGATCCTTTAGTGACCTTCCAGGTTTTATCTATAAAAGTAGTCACATAGCCTTCACCTCTCAATTGCCCTGTTGAAATTAGATTTTTCTTCAGATATGGAACATGCCATACCTCCTTCAATAGCCATTGATTTCCATTCTATTGTTTTATGAAAACTGTACCCATTCCAATGATTTTACAGGGTTTATCATCACCCAATCGAACCTGTCCAAAATCTCCTTGAACATAATCATGAAAATGTTTCCTATCAGGTGTGGAATGGAATGAGGCCCCTGAATCTACCACCCATGAATCAATAATATTTTCTAATGAAAGAATCAGAGCATCTTGAAACACATCACCTGCCACATTCGCTTCATGATTGTTTTCTTGTTGCACGTCTCCTTCTTTTCCCTTCCGATACTTGCAATCTTTCTTCAAGTGTCCTTTCTTCTCGCATTTCCAACACACTATCTCCGATCTGGACTTGGATCTGCCTTCCCTTGACTTACTATGATATCATGGGCCCTTTCCTCTTTCCATTTTTCTTCCCCTAGTCTCTATAGTCAAAGCATTACCTGATGTCTCACGGAGCTTTTCCGTCGCATTTCCTCACTAAGGATTGCACCGACAACATCATAAAACTTTAAAGTACTAGATCCAAAGATAGAGTTACTAATGGCCATAACTAAACCATTCCAACTTTCAGGCAATGGCACAGAAATAACAGAGCCCTAACTTCATCATCAAAAGTTACCCCTATAGAACTTAGTTGACTGGTAACTGTATTAAATTCATTTAAATGATCAGCAACAGATCCACCTTCTGACATCTTCATATTAAATAAAGAGTTCATAAGAAATACCTTATTTGAGGCCGAGGGTTTTTCATATAGTTTGGCCAATGCCGACATTAAACCCTTTGTTGTTGTTTCTTTTGAAATATTAAAGGTTACCGACGCCACTAGGCACAGCTATATATTGTTCCAAGTGCCTTTCTGTTAAGAATATCCCATTCTATGTCTGTCATACTCGTCAGCTTCTTTTCTTTTCTGCTCAATGGTTGGTATAGATCTTTCTGGTACAAATAATCTTCCATCTGCATCTTCCATAGCTGGTAGTTTTGGCCATTAATTTTTTCGACCCTAAACCTACCATCTTCTGCCATTACTCCCACTCGAACCAGGAACCCTTCTCTCCTATGAGTTTATCAACCAAATAGACCTTCGGCTCTGATACCAGTTGTTAGAAAATTATATATTACAGAGAAATGGAACACATAAAATATATTGCAGAAATATAAACACAGAAAACACATAAAACAAGAGAGACACAGATATACATGGTTCACCCAATTTGGGCTACGTCCATGGAGAAACAACCAGTTCTTCCTTTTATATTATCTAACAAACTGAAGAGATACAACCTACAGTAGATCCACTGTAATTCCCTCTTCGCTCTCACACAATATCCTCTCTCTTTCTCACTAAGAATACAGATCTACATAGACGTAATACAATTCCCTCATATATATTAAACATAACTTCTACCGTCAGATCTCTGCCTAATGAATGACCCAGATTGACTACGAAATTGCAACGTTTTACAAGGAAATTTTACATCTATTTTTAGATTTGGGGGCATTGCCCCCAGTCCCTTACTAGGGGGGTGCTCCCAAAAATCGCTTCCACCCCCCTGGACCCCCCTTGTAGCGCAAATATTACGGGCGGCGTTGCTACCACATTACGAGCTGGGGTCCAATGCGATGATACCTCTGAATAAAGAAGATAATCAAGCTCCACACCCAACATGTATGCCTCTTAGCCATATTGATTTAGCTTATGAGGTTGTTCACCTGGCCTATTAAAAAAATTATGAAAATGATAACTTAGTAAATTAGTTCTCCCAAGACTCAAGTTTAGTTTCACAATCTGATCCTTTCGATGATACCTTTCCCACATGTGAAAGAATCATGGAGATCATGATGTTAGATGAAAAACCCTAGGATGATAGTCATCATTGTTCGTGTTTCTTGCCTCAACCCGAAACTCTTCAGAGTAATTTTAAAGACTATTTCTCCCCCAGGTTTACTAAAGAACCTCAAAACCCCATCTCCATTTATGAGGTGAATTCTAAGAAAAACCTAGCAAATATTGAGGACACTATTCCCCTTGACATTTCAGTTAAGCCAGAGATTATTGAGAATATCCATATCAGAACACGTTGTTCTCCATATGAGATCAAGATTTATAAAGACCTTTTTCAAGAATTTTGCGACGTGTTTTCTTGGACATACGAAGAGATGCCAAACATTGATCCAAATATCACAGTGCATGAAATTAAAACATATCTAGATGCCAAGATAGTTAGACAACATTTGCCTCTAGTTCACCCTAATAAAGTTTTTTCAATTAAGGAAGAAGATGAAAATCATTTGCGTGTTGGTTTTATTTATCCTATTCCTATAATTGATTGGGTCTCAAACACTGTTCCTATAATGAACAAATATGGTATGATCTGAATATGTGTTTATTATCAATATATTAATAGAGATCATCCCAAAGAAAACTATCCAACCCATTTCATCAACCAAATTATTGATGATTATGCTTGGAGTGAAATTTTCTTATTTATGGATGACTTCTCTAACTATAATCAAATCAACATACTCCCATATGATCAACATAAGAATGCATTCATTTGTCCATGGGGTACATTTTCTTATCGCAAAGTTCCTTTCAGTCTTAAGAATGTAAGCACAAATTTGCAATGGGAAATGAATTATTCTTTTCACGATATTAAGCATGTCATGCAACCATACCTTGATGATTTTCCCACCCACTCTAAGAGTCATCAAGATCATTCAATGCATCTCAGAGAAATATTCTTACGATGTCGATACTATAATATTCGATAAAATATGGATAAATGTGTCTTATGTGTTCAATCTAGTTCAATTCTAGGATTCATTGTGTCCAAACAAGGTATTTGCATTGATCCCCTGAAAGTCCAGGAAATCCTTGATTTGTAGCTCCTTCTTCTCACGTTCATTTACAATGCCTATAAGAGAATGCTACTTTTCTTTGACGTTTCATTCCTAATTATGCATAAATTACCAAAGGATTTACTCATTTACTAAAGAAGTGGGTTCCATTTCATTGGGATGATATTTATCAAAAGGATTTTGATGCCTTGAAAGGTGTATTAGCTTAAGCCTTTCTACTATGATTATCATCGAGACTATTTCCTATATCTTGTTGGGGTTGTTACCACTATCACTATGGTATTAGTACAAGAAGATGATTTAAGAGGAAGATTCCCTATTTATTACTTCTGTCATAATTTTACTGATACAGAAGCCAAGTAATCTCATGTTGAAAAGTTAGCTTTGGAACTTTTCCAAGTTGTTTAGAGATTTCACCACTATATTATGCTTCATAAGACTCTTATGGTTCTTTATTGCAACCATATGACCTATATCCTATCACTTCAATTGCTAGGGGGAAAAACTTGAAGTGGATTGTTATCATCCAAGAGTTTGATTTGGAGTTTATCAAATCCAAGTCGAAATCTCTAGTCTTTGTCGAACTAATTGGTGACCTTCCTTCTACTATGTCAGAGTCAACAATTGACGACTTGATCCTTGATGAAATGTTGTTTCTGATCGACTCTTTTGATCCCTGGTATTGAGATGTCATTATGTATCTCCGTACCCAAACTTTCTAACCTAACAATACTCATTCTAATCAACGTCGAACTTGATACTAGGCTTGCAAATATATCATAATTGGTGACACTATTTACCATCGTGGTGTTGATATGATTTTTCGACAACTCCTTACTCTTGAGGAGGTCGAGAAAGATTTGAATGATTGTCATGCTGGAGCATGTGACAGACATATGTCTGGCTATGCTACCACACAAAAAATCTTACATGCCAGTTACCTTTGTCTGAATATGTTCAAAGATTGCTTTTTAGTGGTCCAAAAGTGTCACGCATGCTAGATCCATAACCAAAAAGTCCATGATCCACCTACTCCTTTACATCCAGTTGTCATTGTTGGAACCTTTTCCAAATGGGGCATTGACTTCATGATCTGTAACCATCTCTCAATCAAGGGGCATGGTTACATAATCATTGCAATGGATTATTTTACTAAATGGGCTCAAGCGATGCCTACATACGACAACAATGGAAAAATTGCTGCATTATTCCTCTTTAATCACGTTATTTCCATATTTGGTGTGCCACAAGATATAGTTACGAACCATGGTAAACATTTTCACAATTACATGATGTCTGAAATGACTTCCAAGTTGGTGTTAGAGAATGATAGCTCAACTCTCTACTAGCGACAGACCAACGATCAAGTAGAATCCATTAATAAGGTTTTGAAAACAATGTTCCAATGCATGCTAGGAGTCATAAAATGAATTGGCTTACTACTCTTTTTTTAGCCTTATGGGCATACTACACATATGTTTGAATTGTGACTAGATTCACACCTTTTCAGCTAGTGTATGGTCTGGAAGTCATTCTTCCAATTGAATGTGAAATTTCGTTGTTAGAACCTGTCGTAGAATTGCTTCCCACTACCTATGCCAAAGAATAACATTTTTTGCACCTAGCTCATCTAGATGAGACTCGATGCAATGTCGAAATGACCAATGAAGCTCACAAAAAATGTCTCAAAGCACAATATGACCAAAATTTTAAACCTCATTCCTGCTCAGAGGGTGATCCAATCCTCTTGTCTGACTAAGAAGCCGATAAATTAGGAGCTAGGAAACTCAAACCAATGTGGTTAGGTGCATATATAGTTAAATTTTTTCATGCAAAATGGGCTTATGATCTTGTAGACTTTGATGGAATTCCCATGGTGCAACCTTGAAATGGGTTGTACCTCAAAAAATACTATGCTTAGATTCTTTTTGCATAGTCACTATGTACATAATGTATAGATTTGCTAGTGTGTTTGCAATGTGATTTTCTTGAGAGTCTTCTACCACCTCTGCTCATCTTAGATTGAATTTGGTTTGTATATGTTAGTGTTCCCTGCCCCATATGTTGGTTATGTTGATGGTGCTAGTCATAGTACCTGAAACCTTTCCTCCACAGTGTGGGAAATCTATGCTCCTAATGACGAGTTAGTGCGTTTGCAAGGAATTTGCACCGATCGCTCAACTAATAACATCGTTGAGTATAACGTAGTGATTGAGTTATTATTTGATTCTATTTCACGTGGTATTCACCATTTAGTCTCCATAATTGATTCACAACTGATGGAGCTACATCTAAATAATGTCTATTATGTAGGAAGACCAACTTTGTTACACATGTTTTTAAGGGTTCACTTCTAGGAGTGAAATTTTGATTACATTCAATATCAACATGTTCCTAGAAGTCTAAATACATTAATAAATGTGTTATCCAATTATGTATTAGACAAACATTTGTGACATATGTAAAAATACAACCATCATCATACATTGTGCAAGAGAGTAGAATAAGTAGAAAACATTCATAGATAAAAATTGTATATAGTGTTGGGTTTTACAAAATCATGTTTGAGACACATATGGCCCATGACATATAACATCAAAATACATGTAGAAAAAAATATGTTTGAAAAGCCTCCTAGGTGACTAATCCTGATGACGATAAAATACGATTGTGCAGGAAACTTTACATGACAATCGATTGATATGAGTTGACACTCCTATAGTGTACTGTTGTATATGGATAGGGACCTCATCAATCCCTATGTTTGGCACACTATGGGTCAAACCCTCAACATGGTGCTTGAACTCAGAAAGTATCTCTACTTTTTTGGGATCGATCATCTCTCCCTCTGCCCCTGTAGATCCAACCTGTACAATTTTTGGTTGTGCCCGTCGTTGAAAATATGACATGCATACGAGTTGCACAGGTCCAACATTTGCATGTAAAACCAAAAATTAGTCTCTGATGCATAAAAGACAAAAAAATATTTTAAAACTTAAGAAACCCAAAAATCCAAAATGACATTTCTTTTACCTGCATCACTCCATTGCTTACCTTCAGGGAAAATGAGCTCTGGGTCTCCTTGGAAATCTGCTCTAGCATAAGGGTAGTCCTAAATCATAATCAGTTGCTCCTGTAACCATCTAAAAAAATTATGAGTAAATGTCATCACAAGCACCCCTCCATGTCAAATCATCAGGCCTACCCATTACCTCATACAAGGCTCTCTAGGTCCAAGAAGCTCACATGCTATCTGTTGAGGTCGCAGCAATGGTACTCTCTGTAAAGCAAAAGATACCACAATAGAACCATAGCCAAATTTCTTTAATCGTATGATCTTTTCTTTATTGAGTTGTTCCTTCAGATTGACTAAGACCCCTTCACACCAGTTGAATACTGTAGGTGCCAAGCATTCTAAGGCATACTGCATTTGAGTCTTGGTAGTTAGATGTAGAGTTGCACTGTCATCCAATCGAGAAATGGTAAAAAGGATTGTTGTGAGGGGAAGTTGAACAACATCCTTTATCTCAAGTTTCCCATCTTTAGTTATTTGAGAACGAGGCTGATAATGGAGAGCTATGTAATCCCTAATTGTCTCTCCACCTCTCCTGAATCAAAATAATGAAATGGGATCCCCTCTGCGTGACAAACCTATTAGAAAGTATATGTCTTCAACATATATTGTGACAATGTGCTCTCTAATATTGAAGTATTGTTCCTGTATGTACCAGGCCCTTACTAAATACTCCAACAAATCTAATTGGGCCTTCATACCTAGAATCATAAAGAATTGTAGAAGCCCACAATTTCTTAAAGCTTGTACTATTGTTGGATCATTGGCAACAACCATGTCTTGAGCCTCATGCTCCCTTTCTCTCTAGATTAAAGCCATTTTCACTCTAGTAAAACACCTACAAATAACATGAAAAACACATAAAATTAGCAATGTGTAAGTTTTTGGGAGAAAAACCAACTTAAAATCACTTTTCAAAACCCTTTCTACACCCATCACATCGTTCCTTCATGAACAGGGCAACCCATCACACTTACCATCCCTGGTAAGTGTGTTGGATCACTTTGATAAGTGTGAATTATACTCATCCATCGCAAAACCTGATATAAGGAGAGTGCGATGGGCCTAAGGAAAATTCTAAGTTCTTAAAAACTCAAAAAGTTCCCAAAAATTGCATCAAATAAGAAACGGAAACCATGAAAATGAAGAGAAAGAATAGACCTTCTACCTGGAACTGACGATACTAAAATGGTCCACCAGATTGGTCGCAATCACCTGTTGAAGATTGAAGGTAAAAAACACTCACAACTCACTCAAATAGGTAAAATGAAAATGGTAAGACGTAAAATTACCTTTTTCACTTTCATGGTCAAAATAAGTCATTATTTTAATATTTTTTTAATGTTTTTGACCTAATTTTACCATGTATCATGTATTTTTAATTCTTTCATGGTGTTTTGAGTAGGTTAAATGATAACTGAAAGATGTAGTGCATGTTATAAGTTGAATGCGGGTCATTTTGATGAATGAGTATATTTTTATCACTTTTTTGGGCTCATTAAATCTACAAAAAGGAACCCCCTCGAGTCCTCTTTAATCTCTTTTTAGACTCCCAAAACATGAAATATTGTCGAGCACTTATATTTTCGAACTCGTTAAAGTAAATTAAAAGACGTCTGCCCAATATAAGTTTAGCCCTTTTTCGAAATGGACAAACTATTTACAAAAAAAGGAATACTTTAGTTGAACACGGCTAAAACATTTTCCTAGGTTTTGTTTTACGCCTTTTCGAGCCCAAGGGACAAATTTACGAAAAGGAACATCTTGAAGTTTTCTTTTCCACCTCTTTTTCAAACTTTATAAACATGAAAAAGAAGCTGAGTTATTCCTTCGATGGACTCGTAAAACTATTAAATGACGTTGGACTCATCAAGGATGACGATACCAAACCCCTCCTTCTCATGGTTCATTTAAAATACTTAGAAGGATTCATTTGAAGGATGAACTTATAGATCAAAAATATGTTATCCTACACAAGCTTTTAAAAAAAGAGAGGTACTGGCTATAAATGGTTGGGAAATTTGGAAAACAGGGCATCATACCTATTAATGGTAGAGAGTCACTCTTGAAGATGAAACTCTTTCACTTCATCTACATGACTGCTTTAGGTAGGGGAGTATTCTTGCCTCTCTATTGATCACACTTCATTGAAAGCCTTCATTATGGGTCTTTAAGTCAATATTTCCAACTCCATATCAGTGTCACTGATATGTTCAAGAGAAATTCCACCCTTAGTTGACATCTCCTACAATACCCCTAAGGCTTACTTCATGTCTACCACTCTTGAACCATCTCTGCATCATTATATTATGTCTCAAATCTTGATACTTGTTTCATGTCATTTGTGGGGAGTACATCAAGGCCCTCCTGTGGCGGGTTGCTTCTCGTCAATATCAGTACATTATCCAGGAAGTTGAGTTAAAAACTCCCTTTAGTACCTTGGAGCTTTCATACCTCACTGGAAATTTCCTTTCTTTCAATGATAGGTTCCCATAATTGGCCTTCGACCGAAAGATTCTGTGTGGTGTTCGACTTCAACTCATTTATTCACACCACATAGATTGTATTTAGTACCTTGAGAGCCATTACCAATATTGATGGTTTCTCTCACATATGTTAAGAACTTACATCATCAGTCGATAATCATATGGTGTCTACCATGTTCCAATCCAATACATTTATTCACATGGTTAGACTTGTACTATTGAGTGACGAGGTAGAAGACCCTGGATCTAGTTTCATCCATCTGGGTTGCGATTTCAGGATTCATACAAGATCACAAAGTATGATGGCTATGATCATTCAAAAATTCATCCAAGCATGGGTCCACCATTTGTCATTAGTGGACGTGACTTTGATTATTGTACATGTAATTTTTCTTATATGTTGAGTATGGGTATGCCTACCTCAAAAATGATATCATGATGATTATGTATTGTAACGAATGATGATCTCGACCAATCTATTCTTGATCCAAACTTGTCACATGGTAAAAAAATTCAGTCCTTAGCCATTGCTTCTAAATTTTTACTTTATGGGGAAATCTGTCACAGGTTATTGTTTCACATCCAATCAATTATCCTAAAAAATGGATCAATCATCATCCTTTAACACTTTGCATTCATACCTTGCAAATCCTAGAAAAGCGTCTCTACAAAAAGTCCAAGAATTTTGGGTTAATCAACTTAAAAGCCTAATTTGGACCCATCACACTTTCCATTCATGCAACGTACATTGTTTCCAGTTGTACACACAAAAATTTCACCTACCAGCGAATGTTTCCTTCACTGCAAGTGAGATGGCCTTTAGAATTTGGTAAAAATTAAAAATAATTTCAAATATTCTCTTTCCAGAAGCTTCCCGAGTGGTTTTAACTATTTACTATTAGATCAATATCTCAAACTCCTATATTTGAGGTCTTATCTCTTATCCCTTTAAATTATCCTCCTGCATATGTGGATCTAAGTCCTAGATTAGTAAATCCCAAAATACTACAATTACCCTATACATTTATTGCCTCCCATAGAGTCTAGGTAGGATTTTGGAGACTCGTAGTTATGTCCTCATGTTGCTACTTTGTGCCTAAGGATCCATTATCCATCCATGCACTTGAGTTGTGATTTAAGACTTGCTTTGTGGTAAAGGAATGACACAATAGTTGGGAGACATCTACAAGGTCAAGATATGTAAAGGGTTGTAATTTATCTTACTTTCATTAATACCAAAGTGCTTTGTTTTCCTATACTTATGACTCATTAATGCATATGTGTTACAATTCCTTAACTGATTGTTTAGAGGTGTTAGTATATGCTATTTGTATGTTGTAGTTCTCTTTCTTATTTTAGTTGTTTTGCAGTTTCCACTTTTAACATTTGGAGTTGGATCTAAATCTTGCAAGCAAGGAGAAGAGGAGAAATTTCGACAGATTCTAGGTATGTATTTCCTCCATGTTCTAATTTCTCTAAGAAAAGCATAATCATTTTTGTCTATGTTGTTTCTAGATCAAGCCACTAGATCTAGGGAGTTAACTTATGTCCGCAGAAGAGAATTATCCGTCAAACACATCTGGTTGAGGACTTTTTGATTTTTTCATTGAATGCAGGGAAATAATGACTTTGAGTTATGTTACATCCTCATTTAGAGAGGCATTAATTTCCTCATTGATGGAGGAATGGAAGAGAGATAACACTTGTGGAATATTCCAGATAGGGAATCCTAGTAGTGCCTGAAAGAGTTATTGGTAGTATCAAGTTCCTGCCTCTAATTATTCCTCAAAGAAGCACATAATGTTACCATCCTCCAATTTTATTTCCCAAATTGTATTCCTATGTTTACAATAGTTGGAAAATTAGTGGAATTTTTGTGTTGTTGTTGTTACCAGATTCCAACCAAACTGCATGGCTCTTGAGTCGCCATTGCTCTTCTTCCAATAAGATAAGAGAATGGATTTTTTCTTCTAGGGCATGAAGCTATTATAGGGAATCCATAGACACTGGACCAATGTTAAGAGTGTGGTGAATAGTTGAGATATTCACCTCGACCTCCTCTAATTCCTTTACCAATTTAAAGTGGTGGTCTTTGGCCCAGATGCAAGAATCCCTCTTTAGAATGTGTAGATTGTCCATGAATTGTGCCATATATGAGAAGCCCTTGTGAGGAGTCAAATGGGTTCATGAAGAGTGAATAAGGGAGTGGTAATCCTCTTCTAGTAGCCATTTTAGATTGAAATGAAAAGGACATAGATTGTTGCTACCCTTAGGGCTAATATGGAGTAAAATGGGACTATTATATGAAATTCCTCCTATTTCAACTGATGATTTAACAATGTATAAACAATTACAAATCTTCGTAGATATAAGGAATCGTTCAAGGAAACTCGATACTTATTCACCATTAGATTGGTCATTCATCCAAGTGGGCACCAATTTGATATTTTCAATATCCATTAAGCTATGTAGAGACATCAAATCTTGAAAGAAGATGCTTTGAGGATTCAAATGCATAATTTTACCCCATACTTCCAAAAAATAAATAGTATAGTTTAAATTCCCCCCCTATACAATGAGTCTGTGAAGGCACCTGCTATGGAAAAACCTTCCCAATATAAGATGCAGTAAGTATATGGCTTGTGTATATTTAAAATTGAGATGTCAAAATTGAAATATTTAATTTTTAATCTCAAAAAAATAACTGAAGGAAGAAGAGAGGAAGGGCTTACAAAGCAATTTGAACTCCAACTAGAGATGAGACCTCTTGAGTGACCATCTACATCAAAATGACTAAAGTACCAATCTTCTAAGAAATCCTCTACGGATTTCCTCGATTTTTATCTAGATCACATAGTTTCTTGTATGATAAAGACACCGAGTTTGTGAGCATCAACTAGGCACTTGAGGACTAATATTTTACATGCACCCCCACCCTTCAGAATTGAAGGATAAAAAGATCATTGCAACTTGGTGCTAGGGATATGTTTGCTCTAAGGGCCCTAGAAATGGAAATTGTTTCCCTTTTATAATTTTGATTAAATCCTTTTCTTAGGATTTACAGAGATTAGACTTACGACCAAGTAGATTTAGGATCAAAGGATCAGGAGAAAGGCCACTTCTTGAAGGGGTCAACTCCTTAGGTTTGGAGTGATAACAAAGGGCACATATTTTTTCCCCCTTAAGTGATGAGGTGTAGAGTAGGGGGAGAGAGGTAGAGGGAGGGGGAGTTGGGGGTAGGAGGTGATAAGGGGGTTTGGGATCAAGGGACGGGGTGGAGATGGGGATGGATGAATAGGAAGAGGGGTGGGGTTGATTCCAATCGAGAGAGGGAGGGAGGGAGGGAGGAGGGAGTGTATAGAGATTAACGACCAATAGGAGGCATATAGGAATATGAGGGGAGGGACAATGAGGACACACCTGAAGGAAAAAACGTCACAGGAGCCTCTCCATTCATACCTCTAGCCGTGGGAGGAAAATTAGAGTCTTGATGGGGGAGGAGCTAACTAATTAAAGAAGACTTTTTTTTGCTATAAATACGTCTAGTGTGAAGCTGTAAAGTATGGGGTAGGGAGATGAAATTCCTTCTGAAGGTGGTCGACCTCATGACATTAGAAGCACTACAATGGAAGCTTCCAATAGTAAAATTTTCAAATCCATTTACAACCTTCCATTTCAATCTCCATGTCAATAAGAATACCTTACTTTATGCTAACTTTGACCTAAATCTAAGCCCATGTGCATTCTGGATTGGTCTCCCATCTAGGCTCTAAGTTGGTGAAGGAGACAATTTTATGCCCAATAGCCATTAGAATTGTTGGATTGAGGGGGCTTGGACCCAGGTTCAGAGTTATTTTCACTAACCAACAAAACTCTACACTACCGGCCCTTTTGGCAACAACCCGTTTGGCGCTGGTTGCAGTCTCACCCGAGGCAGTATTGGTGGATGCTAGAACCAGGTTTCTGCATCTAGAAGGCTATGTGATGTGGGGGCAAGGTGTTCCTTTAGTTTAAGGCTTGATCTGACCTTCGTGAACCCTTATCCTCAAAATCCACAAACTTAAAGAAATTTCCAATTAAACAAAGTTATGAGCTTCGCCTAAGGGTCTAATCATGCATAAAATAACATATAACAGTAGAGTAAGATCTTAACGGTGTAATTAAGACAATGTTACAGATAAATTGCATTCAACTGAGCATAAATAAAAAAACACAGAAGTATACAACTCATACACAAAATTGCTTCAAATATGATTTATTATTCCATATCTTCAATACATATACTTTTCAGACCTTGTGCACACCGCTGTAGGGGCCTGCACACTTAGCTGCAGACTTATCAAGGTCTCCATGCACATAGCAGCAAGAGCCTTCCCCTTAGCCCAAATACAAAATATTATAGACTTTAGAGACAAGTATTACTCATAAAATCACATATTTTATTGCATTAGATAGGCTAAGAAACCCCTTTATATACCTTTTCCTATTACAATACCATGGTCCTAAAACCATGGGAGAAGATAAAAACAATAGAAAAACTAAGGGGATTTGAGCTTCCTAAAACCCCTTGACTCCTAGTGATCTGTGCACTGTGAGATCCACTCCTTAAAATGCAGAAGCTTTTACAAAACTTAGTCAAAATTGGACCTAGGGAACCCCGTCCCAACAGGCCCCCAATGCAAAGATGTGACTCATCCCTGAGTCACTTCGTTGGTATGCTTTGTATCTTTTCTTTCAGGCTATTGAATGAAGATTTCACTGGGTGAAGCGCCTCCATGCATTGTGCTGCTTCCTGTTAAACTTCTTTGACCAAATTTTCTGTAGTCGATCCTTCTACTGTTAAGATGATTGTCCACTGCATTTGCTGCATATTTTTGAGTGTGCCTTCTATAGTCTTTGAGAGATGCCCTACCTCTTCTTCCCAAGGCTGCATCCATGCAGTGATTATCTGCATATTGTTTTGCAGCTCCTTGATCTGTGCTTGCAATGATGTCCCTTCTTTTAACCGATCGAACCGTTGCATAAGTACTAAGGTGCACATCGTTGCCTTGATCTCATCATACTGTAGTTTCTTATCATGGATGTCAGCTTCAAGTTTCTGTAGATGATTGTCCTCCTGCAGTGAGTCCCAAATTTCCATCGTACTTTGAAAAATTTGGTTGCAGTTGTTAACTGTAGCGACAAGAACTTCCATAGTTCCTTTGATAGCAGCCTCGCACTGCTCGCGGACTTCTGGAGGGGTGGTAGGCTGCAGCTTTATCTGAAGCTCTAAAATCTGCAGCTACATCTCAAACTGCACCTTTCCCAACTCGGCCTTAGATTCTTTCACTGCGACTGCCAGCTTCTATAATTTCTTGACCTAAGTTGCCTCTACTGGAATATGGAGCTTGGGAATCTCACTGCATACCTACGTTATCGCTACTTCTGGCTGTTGGTTGTGCACAACAACCTATTCTTGTTCTTTGAGCACCTATGCCTTTTACTCGAACATTTTCTGGTTGTTAGTCTTGACTTCACTGATAACTAGTAATGGCCGCTATTCTCGGACCCTGAGCTCATCTGAGACTCCTTGATGTAGCTCGTGTAATGACTGAATGGAGAGCGCCACAAGGTTAAGGCTCAATTTCTTCATATGAAATAGGTGTGCCCTATCCTTTGAAGTCTCAACATGTAATGATCCCTACAACAATTGGACTATGTGGAGGTCTATGGTAAGCTCTGCAGTTGAGGTTGTCTCGCTCACTTCCTTTAGGCTCGCTTGACCTCGCTCGCTTGTATAACGCATGTCTGTATCTGTAATTCCTTAAGGCCCTATTGGACCTTCATCAATATAGATTCATATTTCTCTTCAATTTGTCCCCAGATATCCTTCATCATGGATCTGAAAATATCCCCAATTTCATCAATGTCCCCCTCCATAAGGGCCATTGGTTCGACGTTGGCGGACTTGTCTGATTTTGGTTTCTTCTACACACCCCTAGCACTTTGCTTCTCTTGCTTCTTAATAATGAGCAGAGACTCAAAGTCCTCTGTGCCCACAAAAGGGTCTATGCCACCCTCTTCCTCCTCGATAGTTTCTGTATCGACTGTGCGCTCTGTCTCCAACAAATTAGGTTCCTCAAGGTCAATCGTGACCTTCTTTGGATATTTCTTTGGGTCTTTCTTTGGATATTTTTTCTCAGCCTTTGTTTCAGCATCGATCTTTCTTATGCCTGCTGCTGTCATGTCGGTCGAAGTGAGCCAATCGCTCGAACACTTACTGATAATAGCCAAAATATGTTCTTCTGCTACCAGATATGGTAGTGCATGCCAATATTCTGTCAAATCCTTCTTGGCACAAATATAAACATTGTGAAAATTGGCCTTGAACTTTGAAACAATGTGGTATTGATAAAATAGGGAAGGTGATAACTGTGGCTATTGGTTAATCAACATGCATAGGTCCATTTCGAACAGAATGTAAAACATCTTATTCTCCATGGCCCTTGTAGGATCTTTGGATGCCCACAACGATGCATATCATGTAGCTTCATAGATATTTGGGTCCACCGTGGGGAATTTTGATTCCTCTGGTGTTATCTAAGATATTAATGCAATCAGAAATAACAACCATGCATAATGAAATGAATTTCCTTCCTCCTGTGCTTCGCGACAGTCATCTAGGAATTCTTGACATAGGTACCTTTCCCAGTTGAACTGGATCTGCTGGTTGCACTGCGTAACCAAGGAGACAACAGGGGCCGAAAATTTCTCATAATATTCTGAGCCAAAAGGGAGGCGACAAACCACACAACCTCATAGTTGATAGAGCTAATGTCGTAGTTCCAAGACTTCTTGATCAATCCAAAGTCACCCTTCATTTGATCTGCTAGTTTCTTCTCTTGTGACTTTCCTACAAAAGCATCATCTGGATTCGCCCCCTGACAAGGTAGCACAATAATCCGTTTGATCAACATCTCATCAATTGGGATGGGCATCCTGAGCCAAAGGCACTCATTGTGCGCCAAAGCCAAGAATTGGTGCATACTTGTAGTATTTATATTACTATTTCCGAAATGTGGAACATACAACATTTTCAACAATCTCACGTGCTGAATTTCAACAACCCACTTCATTGGTTCAAATTGTGTGACACCTGCTTCTTCATAATAAACGGATTTCAGGTACCAGAGGGGCTCAAATTGTGGGTATTTACTGCGGTCATCTAAATCCCAATCTTCCATTTTCAGGTACGGTACCTTGACCAACAATTCGCCCTCAATAGCTACATCTTTAGATAACAATGGAGTGAAAACCTTATATTTAATAGCATCCGGATCCTTCACGACCTTAGATGTTGGCTTCTGCAGTGGAAAATACAGAGGCAATGTAGAAAAGGGTTCTACTTCTTGGGCACTGATTTCTTCAAGGCCACCAGCCAATTCCTCTGCATCCAAGTCTTGCGTTTCCATTAGCTATTTTTTTTATCCATTTTTCCCTTCTGTCTCTGCTCAGTTGGAACTTTCCATGACAATTTTTGAACCGGGGTCTGTTGCGGCTTTTTTTGCTTCTTAGTTGCTGCTGTTGAGGCGTCAAGCTACTTTCTAGGGGATCTTGGTGTTGTAGTATGAGTAAGAGGTGAAAAAGTCATGATATATCCAAGCCCTCTCTGCAATAATTCCCTCTCCAAGTCTTCCCAATTCCACTTAGACATATAACAATTCTCTCGGCTCACACTTAGGCACAAAATCACAAAATAAGCTCTCTGAAAGCAAAGTGTCTGAATGTGGAGCGGGGTGCCATATTTATAGCCTTTTTCAAATTCAAACCACTTGATTCCCTCCAGATATCCCTCATTAATGTGTTTTTGGTGGTAGGTATTCATAGATATGATCCTTAAATGCATTTTCCCCACTCCTTTTAACAAAAAAATCACTATCAAATCAACTATAGTTGTTCCAACGGTCACTTTCTAAGTAGGCTACGCAGGACCCCTCCTTATGGAAAAACTACCTCATCACAGCTTCTACTTGCGCCATCTTCCTAAACATCATGCAACCCTCCTTCTTCGATAGAATTTTTCCCTGGTAAACTAGTTTATAGTCATGCGCTCTCTTTCAACTGCTAGAAGCACTAAGATTTTCCTGATATCATGTAGTCATTGCACAAAGGTGGAATCATCCTTGTAAAATTTCAATCTACTCCCATTAATCCTGCCAAGAAACACTTCCCCATTTAGCTTTGCAAGCTGAACTATGCCACCATTCGAATTATCCTTAATAACATATAGTCCTAACCAATGCATCTCAAACTTCCCTAGAAATTTGGTAAACTTGTTGTCATACATCAGGACCAAATATCCATTCTTAAAATTACGCTGCTTAATGTGATGATCATGCCACTCCTTTTCCCTAGTTTTTGTACATGCTAATGAATGCCAGGCAAAAAGCAGTCTTCCTCTAACGAAAGAAGTTGCGCTAGGCGATCCTCCATTACGCCACAATCTTCCATATCAGTTACTGTTGCAATATTTAGGCTGGACACTATGTATTCCATCGGCATCACTACTTCTTCTCCATAAAATTGTTGAAATGGTGTTTGCCTAGTCAATTTCTTACAGGTTGTTATATATTCCCATAGAACCGCTGGTATGCACACATACCAATCATTCTTATTAACATTGTAGACCTTTGTTAGGGCATTATTTAAGATCTTTTTGAAAGCTTCGACAGTGCCACTCACCTAGGCATGATACGATGTACTCTTCTGATGGTGCATATGGAATTATTTTGTTAAAGCCACAAATGTCTCATTCAGGAAGTGTGAACCTCTATCACTCATTAGAATCTTTGGACATCCAAACCTTGATAGAATAAATTCAAATATAAACTTTGCAGCAGTTTCCACAATGCAATCCTTCATAGGTTGTGCCTTGGCCCACCTGGTTAAGTGGTATGTCGCATTGATAATATAATGTGCTCCTGTCTTCTTCCCTAGTGGATGAATAGGTCCAACAAAGTCAATTACCCATTTATCAAATGCTTGTAGCGTGACTTTTGGATTTAACACACATCACACGTACTGTAGTACTCAGAATCTTTATGTACCATAGGCCACCATAATCTTGCTTGCAGAATCTTCTGTGTAGTTTCCTTACCTACATAGTGTCCTCCAACGACACCACCATGTGCTTCAGCTAGAATATTGTGTCTTTCATAAGCAGGCACATATCAGCATAGAATTTCATTTGATCCCATCTTATATAAGTGTCTTGCAATCACGGAAAAATATGCATCCTTGAAAACTAATTCCTTCTTTTGTTGTGTCCTATAGCCTTCAGGAGCTACGCCAATAGATAAAAAATGAATAATGTCTGCAAAATGTTGATCTGTAAATCTAACAGCAAAGAGCTACACGTCAGGTAACCCTTCATCAATATTAGTGGGCTCTTCGCCATTCTCGATTCGAGAGAGGTGATCAGGTCCAACATTCAATCTCTCGAGCTTAACTATCACTTCAAAATTATACTCCTGGAAAAGAAGCAACCATCTACAGATTCCCCCCCAGCCCCCCACCAACACAAGCTTATTAACTAGGTACTTCAGAGCAGAATGGTCCATGTACATTTTAAAGTGCGCACCTAGCAGGTAATTAGGGGAGTTTTGAGGTCTAAAATGGGCCTCCTAAGGAAATTATAAAATAATAGTGGAAATAATAAAATAAGATTAGATAACATCATCAAATTTTAGAGGGTAAAAAGAAAAAAACTATTTTTTCAACTCGTTTTCAACTTATCTCCCTATGGGTTTACTCAAATTCCAAGTGGAAAAACTCGTTGGATGCATAATTTGATTCCTCATTCAAGGAGTACCAATATTTCATACTTTTGATGGACCCTACTATACGAAAATTGAGAAATACATGAAAAAACGTGATTGCAATCACATTTTTCATGTATTTATCATTTTTTGTGTAGCGGGGTCCATCAAAAGTATGCAACATGGGTACTCTTTGGATGAGGAATTAAATTTTTCATCTAATGAGTGCTCCTACTTGAAATTTGAGTAAAACCTTAGGGAGATAAGTTGAAAATACAAGTTGAAAAAGTAGTTTTATTATTTTATTATGTTTTAATCTTTTTACTTTTTTACTCAAAAAATGGTGAATCATCCCCCATGGTTGACATCATCATCTTGAATCCTATTGGTTCTTATAAAGTTTATTTTGGTTGTACATTTTTCTTAGGAGGCCCATTTTAGACCTCAAAATCCCCCTAATGAATGCTTGAATTTTTGTAGTGCATAAACCATGGCCAATCCTTCTTGCTCTATGGTTGAATAGTTCTTCTTTGCCTTAGATAGTTTTCGACTAGCGAAGGAAATCAGGTGATCAATATCTCCTGCCCCTAGTTGAGTTAAGACAAATCCCAATGCTATACAAGACACGTCCACATGCACATGAAATTCCTTATTCTAATATGGGAATACTAGGATTTATGTCATAACCATATTTTCCTTCAGAATATCGAAGCTCTTCTGATAGTGGTCGTCTCAGTAAAACGTAGCAGCCTTCTTTAACAACTTCTCCATGGGCATAGTGATCTGTGCGTACGCCTTAATAAACTTCCTGTAGTACCCAGTATGACCCAAAGTCACACGTAGTTGTTTTACATTTTTAGGGGGATCTAAATTTATAATTACAAAAATCTTAGCATGGTCTACCATCAATCCTTGCTTATAGACAACATGTCCCAAGATTATTTCATAAGGTACACAAAAAATTCATTTCTTCAAATTCAAGGAAATGTGATACTTTCTACATGTATCCAACATCAGGCGCAGAGTAGAGACATGCTTCTTCACTAGCCCAAACACTGTCTAATCATTGAAATAGACTTCCAAAAATTTATGAATTAATTCTTGAAATATAGTACCACCCTTGAGAATATCCCAGGAGCATTTTTTAGTCCAAAAGGCATGACTATATAGTTGAAAGACCCCCATTCTGTAGCGAAGGTAGTCTTACTTCTATCCTCTGACACAATCTTAATTTGGTGATATCCCAAAAACCCACTTGTGAATAAATAAGCTTCTTGCCCACCAACATT
Organism: Pinus tabuliformis; assembly: GCA_031772625.1. Lineage (NCBI taxonomy): Eukaryota > Viridiplantae > Streptophyta > Pinopsida > Pinales > Pinaceae > Pinus > Pinus tabuliformis. The sequence goes on along the minus strand of CM062811.1, from coordinate 13,969,414 downwards.
TTCTACAACTTCATCTTTAAAAGGCATAAGAAATAGATAATGTACACATGCATCATTTAACTTCCGCAGATCAACGTAGATCTTGATATCACCCTTCATTTTCTTCTCCTAGACTACCATAGGACTGACTCATTTCGATTCTTTTACGGGCTCAATTATTTCTTCCTTGAGCATCTTATCGAGTTCTTCTCTACCTTTTCCTTGTATTTGGGATTCAATCGATATGGGCGCTTCTTAACCAGCTTTGCATCTGGTTTTAGATTGATCTTCATCATACCCAAATCTCCTACTATCCCCTTCAAGTCAGAGAACTTAGTTGGAAATAAATCCTGATATTCATGTAATAATTCAATGACCTTATCCACTGTGTCTTCATCCCAATAGTTGCCAATGTTCGCGAATTTTGGTTCTACTTCTGAGCCAATATTTACCTGTTTTGTGTGCACCGGTTGTGAGATATCAGGGATCTCCACATCAGGTCCAACAACTTCATGCAATCCCTTTGACTCAGGGATATTAATATTCCACGGATCCTCATCGCCTTCTTCTATAGTAACATTGTAACATTCCAAAGAATGTTGTAGCTACATACTCTAGTCATGATGTATCCAAGTGATAGGCTCTACGGGTGTTCAGAAGATTGCTTCTTTAATTTCCTGAAGCGCTCATCAATGCATGTGAACCCGTCTTCAAAACTAAATGTCAATAAGAAACTCTCCTTCATTGCATCCCAATCAGCAATCTCATGCTGCAACTTTGTCTCTAAATACCAGTTCCTTGGGATAGCATGCAAGGTATGAATACAAATATGCACCCACTCTGGTTGTGGTACCTCACCCCATGCCTTACCATTGAGCTAGATGTTCATGAGGATCATCCTTTCCTGTGTACTTTTTAGTGAGTCAGGTGTTTGCGTAGCCAAATATTAATCATATCATTCTATGATATTCCTTCCAGTCAACAATATTATCCTTGTGCATACCCCACCATTTTGTAAGCGTAGCTCTCAATGCCAGATCTAAGGCCTGGAACTGATGCTCCTCTAGTACGTCCCTTTCAAAATGGTCAAGAAACATATTCACATCATCCAAGCTATCATAATAAGGAAACTTATGTACCTTTTTAGATATACAATGTAGCAACTTTGTAAGCCAATTGTATTGCAGCGTAGAGACCTCATGCAACTGATTATTCCAGTTTTCTAACTCTTCATCTGAATCTGATTGGCAGGAATTGTACTTCTCCCAGCTAATCCTTCCATCTGCAATGGGATTGAACCAAGCTTCATTTCATGTAGTTAGGTTATATATGTGCTCAATGTCTTCATCTTCATAATTATCATAGACTGGTTCTGTGTATCACACACCTTCAGCTGGATCCAATAGAACAATCACTTGAAGATCATTCTTTTCAAATACAATGCTTCGTTTCTTTAAATTAATGATTGTGTTCATGTCGAAGGCCCGATCAATCCCAAGAAATGTTGGGTATGGATTACTATTATCTACTATCTCAATAACTTCGAAATCTTCCACTGCACTTGCGCCTTCTGTACCTACAGTTACTCCATGCAGGTGACCCATTGGAATTATTGTTTGTTGGTTCACCATACGCAGCTGAATTGGTGACCACTATAATGTAGGATTCTCCATATGTTCCCATGTTTTCTTTGGAAGTACGCTTAAGTCTAGCATTACTTGGTCCATTTCAAAATCACCAATCTGCGTTGTCAACCACATCTCCCTACCAGTTCTCTTCTTGCTTCGATTCACCTTATTGACTGTGCATTGTTTTGGTAATGGCTTATCCTTGCTGGCACAATTATCTATCAGCTCTTGTAGTCCTTCCACCACCTTTTGATCCCGTAATAACTTCATGCAAGTCTACGAAAATGATTTTAACACTGCGGGATCTGAATCCTGCATCACAATAACTTCTTTAGGTTTCTCCTTTCATGGGACTGACGACATATGATTCTTAGATGTAGAAGCACCTATATCCATAAAACTTTTTCTTGCCTCCATGAACGCCTCTTTTTCTCTATGTAAATCAAACCAAACATTCTTCTCACTCTCTCTTCGAAACCATAGATCTAATACTGGATGGTTTCCTTCGACATTGTCTTCACCAATGGTTATACCACTTCGCGTGACTATGTTGATAATGGGATTAGCTTGGCGTGGCTTGGATATAATCATCTAAATATTCTACATCGGATGTTGGTTCTTATTCTCCTACATCTTCGCTATTAATACTGGGAAATCTTCTATAAAATGATCAAATTTATGAAATTATTGATAAGAAGGGTGAGTGGGATTCTGACAGTCACGTGCAAAGTGTCATTGTTCTCCATAAAAGTAGCAAATGATCTAGACCCGACCTCTTCTAGCTCCTCCTCCTCGTCCTATTCTCTGTCCTTGGAAACCTCAGTGATCCGTGAGTCTACATTCTATACATCAGAGTCCTATCCATCATCTATTCATATCTTCAACAATTCCTTTCATCATGACCAACCGATTTAAAAAAATTACAAAAGAGTTGCTTTGGAGACTATAAAAACTTCTATAATAGAGAACAATTATCTGTCAAATGTTGTCTTGACACTTGGTAGATGCTACACCAAGCACTTTCATTGGTACATGATCCAGCGGAATATTCTGGCTTCAGCGGGTTGTGACCCCCTGCAATTATATAATCCCAGAATACAGGGCACTAATATTTATGATGACCTTGAGTCTTGCACTTCGTGCGCCAAACTTCAAAATGTGTTCCCGATTTAACCTCCTTTCCCTTCTTCATATCCTGCAACTCCATAAGCAAGCTTGCTAACAGCGATTGGATTTGTTGAAATCCTATATTCGTGTCTTGGATCGAAAATGAAACCATTTGTTTGCTTGAGGGGAGCTTGACCTAGGTTCAGAGTTAGCTGCACTAACCAACAAAACCCTACACTACTGGCCCTTTCGGAAACAACCTGTTTGGCCCAGGTTGTAGTCTCACCCGAGGCAGTATTGGGGGATGCTAGAACCAGGTTTCTACATCCATAAGGCTATGTGATGTGGGGGTAATGCGTTTCTTCAATTTAAGGCTTGATATGACCTTCACAGACCCTTATCCTCAAAATACCCAATTTGATAGTGATTTCCAATTAAACAGAGTAATGAGCTTCACCAAAGAGTCTAATCATGCATAAATTAACATATAACAGTAGATTCAAATCTCCATGGTGTTATTAAGACAATTGTACAGATAATTGGCATTCAACTAAGCATAAATATAGAAAACACATAAGTACACAGTGTGGACATGGAATTGCTTCAAATACTCTTTATTATTCAATATCTTCAATACATATACTTTTCAGACCCTTCGCACACAGCAGCGGGAGCCTTCCCCTTCGCTCGAATACAAAAAATAACAATTCAGACTCTGAGCATTAATCATGACATTGAACTTACTTAACTTCCTATGACTCCTCAATGAATCCTTTTTATAGTGTTTACATTACATTACCATGGTCCACCAACCATGGGCGAAGCTTAACACAACTCATCCCTTTACAAACTAATGGGATTTGATTTTCCTAAAATCCCCTTTGACTCTTAACAACTTGCGCTACTTTCACTCCACTCCTAAAAATGCAGAGACTTTACAATATCTTATCACAATTTGACTTAAGACTTTAGCAAAACTTAACCCTGGGGGACCCTGTCCCAACATAATATCCTTTTTCCATCGGGGGAGGGGGAGCTTAGGAAGAATAACCCAAATTTTGATTAAATCCATTGGCTCTGTATAAAGATCAAAGTTTACAAACCAGTGTTGAAGGGAGAGGCTTGGGTTTCCCTAGGTCTAGTTACATGCCATAATTTTGTTGCAACCCAATTCTGACTAGAATATGAAGGGAAAATGCTTCCATGAAATAAATGAAATGTGACAAAGTATCCAATTTTTGGTTCCCAAGAAGCCTTGATCTAACCCCCTATGCCAGCGTTCATATTTCTACTATTAAATTGCCTTACTAAGGTTTTCCCCAAAAGGTCTAGAAATTGAGGGAGTGGAATGTCCTTTCCGATGGCAAAGCTTACTAGCCTTTGTCAACACCAAATATTTCTTTTCTTCTACCTTCCATATTTTCCTAATTGATCGAATGTTGAGGGTGTAATAGGATTGGTGGTAATATTAGAAGAGGGAGTACGGTTACAATGTGTTGAAGGAATTGATACCTATGATGTGATGATGATATGTGGAGATTAGAGGGTCAAAGAAGAGAATAAGGGATTCTCAGACGAAGGAGGGGGATGAGGGAAAGGTGGGATATAATTGGTAGACACAATGAAAGGAGAGGGATCATGAAAAGACATAGCTTCTGGAGGATAGGACAATGCAGCGTTGTGATGTGTGGAAAAACCCATCCATCAAACAAAAGTGGGATGGGACATGGGGCTAGATGAATAGTCCACCTCCTCTTTCCCAACAATATTCCATATTGTGAAATTACCAAAATATAGGCTAGAGATGGTAGAGGGCAATCATTCGAATAGTAAAATATAGTTTAGACCTACAGAGAAAAAACGCTAATCCACCATGGATCAATGATAAGGTCACATGCTTTTGTAGAAACATTATCAGAGTCATAGAGCCACTTGAAAAATCATCCAAAATAAATTGTATATATCTTAGTGGCTCATCAAATTTGATATTACATCCATTTAAATTAAACAATTGTATGTGAAAATGTATTAATTTAATAAAAATATGTTTACATTTTTTAATAAGAATTTTTTTATGGGAAAATTTTAAATGATGTTTTTCCATATTTGTGAATAACATCTTTAATAATAAACTTATCAACATAAATTAGTATACTTCATTTAGGAGGATTTACAGATAGAAATTCCTAAACCATAATTAGTTAATTAGAGATATTTAATTGAACTAACACCTTGGCCTAAATAATTCATCCACCTATGCTCATAGGTGAAATATAGTAGAGATATATATGAAAGAGGCGGTCATTTTGCATGGAGTATCCAAGGATGTTATTGTGTTAGACGAAGATTATAATTTTACCTCAAAATTTTGGAAGGCTTTGTTCAAAGGATTAGGCACACATTTAAATCTTACTACAACATATCATCCACAAATAAATAGATAGATAAAGAGAGTTAATCATTGTATGAGGACATTCTCATAATGCATGTGATGGGAAACCCATCCAAATGAAAAGAATGTCCATGTTTTGTTGATTTTTCCTACAATAATGGGCATCTAAAATCATTAAAAATGAGCCCATTTGAGGCATTGTATGGTAGAGAGTGTAATACATCGGTCAACTAGGATAATCCAATGGATAGAGTAGTGCTTGGGACAAATATTCTCAAGGAAATGGAGGAACAAGTGATTAAATCAAATAGAACTTGAAGGTAGTTTGGGATAGGGAAAAAATTATGAAAATAGGAGCATAGTGGCTAAATAATTTTAAGTGGTGACCATGTATACTTGAAAGTAAGGCCAAAAGGGAACTCACTAAAATTGAGGAGCTATATAAAACTAGAATCCAAATTTTGTGGGCCCTTTGAGATACTCAATAGAATTGGGATAATTGAATATGAACTTGCATTACCTACATCTATGCATGTGCATAATGTATTTCATGTTTCATTATTGAAAAAATACATCCATGATCTAGCTATGTTATTGATTGGAATATGATTCAGGTGGAACACAAAGGATGCTTTTAGGTCCAACAAATTCATATTCTACATAGGAAATTCAAGAAGCTATAGAATAAATCCATAGGTATGGTAAATGTCTAATGAATGTTCTGTATCCCTTAGGATGCTACGTGGGAGTTAGGGAATGTTATGTGTGATGCACACTTGCAACTATTTTAAAAAACTTTTGATCTATAGTATATGTGTGACCCCTATGTAGTATATGGACTAAGGACAATGCAAAAAAAAAGTGTGGGGGAGTTTATACCCTTGGTTTTGTAATGTAGATGTAAATATATGTTATAGGTAGTTGAGTTGGATGATATGACCAAGGGCTAATGTATGTAATGTAAGTAATGCACCCCACATTATTAATAATAAAATGCATGACTATTTATGTCACAGGGGGACTAAGAATGATGGGGGTTATGACTACAAGAGAGGGGAACAAGAGGGGACTTAAGGTCCCCAAATCCATATTCATTAGTTAATAATATTTTATTATATTATAAAGTTTCTTAACCTTAGAGGAGATCAACCTTGGGATTAGTTCCTCAATAATTGGGAAAAGGTTTATTCTTTTAACAAGTGTTAAGTTAAAGGCATGCATATTTTTAACCTTTGAATTTGTGAGTTGAGGACATCATTCCTTGTGAATTCTATCATTTTGAAGGGAAGATTAGCCTTGATACTTTTGGTCTACGTAAGAGTGCCTTATTTGAGAGCCATAAGCTTGTGTTGATTTTTCTTAGGGCTATATTGTTCTTTGCTTTAGATAATTGCATTTCAGTATGTACACATTGAATTAAACCCATAAAATCATAGCAATATTCAATAAAATATACAATTATATAGAAAGAGAAATATCATCATCAATGCAGTGGAACATATTGGAATAATAGAATAAAAGCATTCACACATAGAGACACTAGGATTGGTCGGAGGCTAGGAAAAACCCCACAAGCGGGAAAACCCTTTCAAATTCTTCTTATTATATTGTCATTGAATGTTTCAACAAAGAGAGAGTACAATTATCCATATCTTTAAACGCAAAACTATCCAACAAAATAAACTAAACAACATCCAAGAGATGAACCCAACAGTGCTAATAATCAAAATCTTGATTGAAGAGTCTGCGGTCAACTGCCAATATATGTGGTCAAATTCCAAATTTTGGTGTCAAGTAATGAAACAAAACCCTGATTTACAGTTGCACGGAGAGAGTGTATGCGTGTGCAGTTGAAATCCTCCAACTGCATGGATAAGCCTACATGCCTACGACTACAACCAAAAATTCCCTGTCACAACCCTGCAACTACAAATATAAACCTTATATCACACATGTGAGCTTCAGACCCTATAATTTGTGACCTGTACGAACCTACCTCTGCGAACCACTTCAGAGCTGTGTGAGCCAAACCAAATAAAGAAGAATGATGATGATGATGATGCCCAAATGAGGGTCACTTGACTTGTATTTATAACCATCCATGGGTGTCCAATTTCCTTTTGGGTTGACCTATCGTTTTTTTGCACATGTGGGTTTCCATATTAAAATATATTTTTTCTTTAACCAAATTAAATTGAGGGCTAGGAGGCATCTTTCTTGACAAGGAATACTATTAAAAGGAGGGAATTTGTCACTGAGATGCCAAATTAACAGCTTGTAAGAAAAGAATATATGCATATGAATCTAATGTACAATTGTAATCAAGACATCCCTATGACCAACATTTGAGATTCTCCTAGCTATCCTACAATGTTGCGCTAATAGGAGGTGATATTTCCTAAGGTACAATGTTATAGAGAAGGACATTCCCTATTAGGTTGTGTGGGATGAATAGGATAAGAAAGCTAGAATTGGGATGGTTACTTGAGTGACTCATGGGATGGATAGGATAAGTTTTAGAGGTGCAATTTTTCCTTGTGATATCATAGCCCCAACTCAGGAGTGGCTTACTATTGAAATATACGTGTTTAATTAAAGATACGTGTTCTATGTTATTATGTAAGTTATAATGTTAGGTACCGATAATATTAGTGTAGCCCCCTTATTTTTATTGTGCCCACTATTGTTGTTATTGTGCCCTTACAATATTATTGTTATGTAGGGTCTAATTATATTGTGACCCCTTGTTGGCTTAAAGGGGCCTAAACCAAGTTCAGAGTTATTTGCGCAAACCAACAAAATCCTAACTGCTGGCCCTTTCAGCAACAACCTGCATAGCGCAGGCTGCAGTCTCACCCGAAGAAGTATTGGGGGATTCTAGAACCCGGTTTCTACATTCAGAGACAATGTGATAAGTGGTCTTAAGCCCTTATAGCTCAAATCTGCCTTCGTGCAGATCGATATCTTTCTATGGCTTGCTACTGTAACTCTAGGAAACGACCTCTAGACATTTGTGAAGGTTTGCGAACAGACTTTATAGATCCTAAGGAAGCAAACTGTCCACTTTTTGCACAGATCTATCCAATTCATAAAAAATCATCAAATAATTAACCCTTATCTTCACGAAAACAATTAATTACTTACTTTATGCATAAATATCATAGATTCAGTAGGTTCGCGCAACAATTATATAGTATTTCAAAGAAACATATCATTGAGCGATAGAAATTAACATAAAAAAAATTAACAATAATACTCAGATGCAAGATATTTCTCCAAAATCAGTCTTTATTATGCTTCAATGTTCAGAATACAAACTCTTCTACCCCGCGCACTCAGTTGCAGCGGTTCATGCACTTAGTTGCGGACTTACCAAGGCCTCCTGCGTAATCAGCTGCAGGAGCCTTCCCCTTTCACCTAAGTACAAGAAGCAAAGCCTTCTTGCCTTAGCACTTACCCAAACAATCTCTATCTTGACTTAGTTACTCCTTAGTTCTATCTAGTTAGCTCTTCTAGACATGTTATGACTCAAATATATAGCTTTTCCAATACAATACCATGGCCCGCGGCCCATGGGTGAGTCTCAAAACCGACCTATTACTTACCAAAGCAATGGGCTAAAGGTCCTTTGACTCCTATCTAGTTGCGTACTCCACATCCACATTTCACGGAGATTTTACATTCTTTACAAAACTTTTACAAAATTGGGTTAAACTAACCTAAAAACTGACCCTAAGGACTCTATCCCAACAGGCCCCCAACACAAATATGGTGACTCGCCTTGGAGTCACTCGATTGGCACCTCAATCTTGCTGCGGATGACACCTAACTCGACCTGTAATGCTTCTTTTCAACAATGCTCTGCACCATGACCTGCTGGACCTATTGCACTTCCTCTACCAGCTTCTCTATTATCGAGCCTTCCACTACTAGGCACATTGTTCTCTGTGTCTACTGTAGTACCTTTAACTTTTCCTGAAGTGATAGAGTAAGATGGCAGGCTTCCTCTATCCATGGTTGTAATCTGGCCTTGAGAAGGGCCTCTTTCCTCTATAGTTCTTCCATCTGTGATTGTAGCTTCTTGCCTTCCTATAATCGCATGAGGCATTGGGTTGGCGCCAAAGTGCGTGCAATCACTCAGACTTCATCATACTTGCGTTGTGTCTCCCTGATATCTGTGTTCAGCCTCTGCAAGTTTGGGTCCTCCTACAAGTTTTTCCATAACTCCATGGCGTGATCAAACATCATTGCGCAGTTTGTGACTACAATATCCAATGTGCCCATATTTTCTCTGATCATTGCTCCACGTTGCTCCCCAACCTTTGGAGGAGTAGTTGATTGCAACTTTAGCTATAGTTATGAGATCTTCATTTAAAAATCAAAGGTAACTCTACTGATCTCATCCTTTGATGTGCAGACTGCAGCAACCAATATTTTGACTTTTGCTGTAGCTGCGGCATCCTCAGGGATGTTCAACTCGGGAACTATCTTGCATGCTTTCTCAATTATTGTCTCCAGGCTCTGACTTCATGCTTGCAGTTCCTCCTTATCTTTTATCACCTGAGCTTTCTCGGCAAACATTTCTTCATTGTTGACTTTGAACTCATTGATGACTGTAAGGGCACACTTCTCTCTAATCCTTAACTCATCTGAAACCCCCTGATGCAATGCGTGGAAGGCCTGAAGCGGAAATGCGGCCAAGTTGACTCCCATGTCCTTCACTGTACTTAACATGAGACAGTCTTCCTTTGACTCCACATGGATTGAACCTTCAGGTAAAGGTATGACTCTCAAGATCCAAAGTATGTTCCAGCTCTGCTACTGTCTAGCTTCCTTGCACCAGGCTCGCTTGCACCCCGCTTTCTTGCCCAATGCTCGCCTGAATCCTTCCGGTCTAGATCTGTGATAAGCCTCGTCATTGGGTAATTACATGGGCCTTAATTCACCTCCTATCTTAGTCAAACCAACTTTTCTCACAACTTATTACATGTTTTTGATTATATTTTGTTTATGAGATGAGTTAGAGTTGGATATTATGCCTAGTGGACTAATATGCATTGAATGCAGGATTGAAGGAGAAAATCAAGGAATTTTCGCAAAGACTAAAGTTAAAACTTGAATGGGACAAGGGAGAGGGATTGTAGGAGGTAAATCCTCCTCATTTAATTCTCCCCCATTCAAATATTCCTCCATTTATCACACGAGCTTAGAGTGCAAGCAGCCAAGTCATGAGGATTAGAAGGCAATCGAGCAAGTGAGAGATAAAGAGATAGTTTATCTCGAGTTTGGGAGCCAAGCCTCCATAATTTTAAGGAAGTCATTGGGGGATTTAGTTTTATAAGTAGAGAGGCCTAGAGCCTCATTAGGATTTGAATTTTTGTTGTAAAACTCTAAGTTATTTTCGAGCTCTAGACCTGTGGAGGTTTTATTGATGTAATTTTCTGTTTTGGTAATACGAATGAGTTTTGTTTTGAGCCAGCACTGAGTTAACTTAGAGGGCTAAATATCTTGGGTTAGGTCCCAAACCTAACAGCCAAGGCTCCTCTTTCTTGTATCTATATGTTTAGATTAGTCTCATATCTTCATTGTTAATTTTCCTTTAGATGTGTTTTCATTGCAAGTAGTGTAGATTGGATTGGTTGTTTATTAGTTTTCTTCCATTTGTGCCTTACTTCAGTAGCAAGTTATAAGGGATAAAAGGAGCACCACAAGGCTATTAGTAGGTGTCTTGGCCTCATTTCCTCCCTTTGTGATCATGATTTGAGGAAGGGACCCTTATGCATCCCCAAAATCACAGATTTCTATTTCTTGTATGAGATTTAGAGTTTACTGTATTTAAGTTAGCATTTGATCAGGTTTGCAAAGTAGGATTTCATTTCCATCCCTTCTATCTTCATTCTTGTAGTAGATCTCATCCATGCTTTCATTCCTTTCAACAACTTTCCTCATGCATAATGTAGGCAGTTAGTTCATAATTATGCTTTTCTAGCTTATGAGAATGCTTCTTGTTTACATAGATTTTTGGAAATTATACATGTTTTATGTAGAGCAGATGCTTCAGGAGTAAACAAAGACTTCATAGCCAAAAACCACCTTCCACTTCATCCACCATAGTCATTCCTTGTTTTCACCATTGCCTTCACTAGTTTTCATAATTTTACATAGAAATTATTCCAAGCACATTGAGCGAATCCAGTCATCTTCTGTCCTTGTTGTTGACTTCTGACTGATCCTAGACCTTTTCTCACTTCATCCCACCCATATACCACCTTCCCTAAGGCTTCCATCATCTCGAAAACCTGCCATTTTTCTCTCAGTTGTATCCTGTAGGTTTACAAGGAATCATGTAGGTTTCTAGTACATCCTATAGGTTTTCTTGTAATGGTCTGTTTTGAGGCCGAATTGAGCGAAAACCTCTAGGAAGCCACCAAAGGTCACCCAAGGGTCTCCCACACCATCCAACCATCTCCTAACCCTTCCAGCCATCCTCCAACATCCTTAATTCACTTTCCACATCACCAAAAGAAATTAGTTTGCATACTTGATTTTGCATGAAAAGAAAAAAAGACAAAAATAGATTTATTTCAGTCCCTTTACTTGCACATTAGTGCTTTTTGATGATTTTTACTCCATGCTTAGATATTAGCATTTGGTTCATGTTAATTTAGCATTATTGCAAAGCATATTTTCTTGGAAGTTAACTAGGAAATGGTGTAATTTAGCATTGAATTTCGGTCTTTTTCATTATTGCAGTAGAGTAGCTCTCCCTTAGAGTAGATTTCCCTTTCTTCCATCAAGAAACCAAGATTCTTCTAACTCCATAGAAGTCTGGCTTGGAAACCCCAGTGGTCTCTCGCCAACTGAATAGTGACAAAAGGAAGAACCATCACTTTTACTTGTGTATACAGCACTGTCACCTCCAAGTTTGTATGGACCTCGGGTTGATAAATTAAAGCTGGTAGCCCAGGGGTTGCAACATTCTTGCTGCAATACTGGCGCTCATCACTTTTTGGCACCATTGCTAGGGAGGTGTCTGAGTAATATGTGATTACTGCTTCTTTTTCTTGTCTCTAATATTCTGCCATTAATTTATTTCTGCAAAAGTAATTTAGCTACTTCCTTTTTCATTCTGCATTTTTTGCTTTCCTTTCCATTTTGCAAGCAAGATTTCAATTCAGCAAGTAGTTTTTTCATTAAGTGAGTAGTTTTTATTTAATCAACAATTTCAATTCCACAAATTACTTTTCAAGTTTGAAAAAACACAAAACCAAACCAAAAACATTTCCTTTCATGCCTCGTAGGAATAAGGATAAATTAGGGAAATTTTTGCCTAATACCCCCACTGCATCAAACAACCAACCTTCCCTCTTCTTCGGTGGATTTGAATTGGAGGAACCCTTAGGTAAGCAACCTGACATATTTGAAGAACCTATAGGGGAAGAAGAAGAAGCATAACCCATTACTACTGAACCAATGGTTGAAAACAGAAACGATAGAGGGAATAGAGAGAGAGTTGAGGGTGCCTTCCCCATTCAGGAAACCAATGGGGACACTAAGATGAAAAATATAAGCCCCTTTTACCTATCTCATTTCCATGGCTTGACCATAGAAGATCCCGACTATTTCCTATTTGATTTTTTTGTTATATGCCGAACCTATGACTATACAACTGATGAGTAGAAGTTAAAACTATTTCCATCTACCCTCAAGGATGCAGCATTGTGTTGATTCATGGGTTTACCTGGGGATAGCAACGCAACTTGGGCTCATATGCAGCAAGCCTTTAACAACAAGTATCAAGACTACTGTAGGTCAAAGGATACTAAAGAGGAAATTTTTAGGATGACCATAGGCAATGCTGAATCCCTAGAGGATTATGAAGAAAGATTCTAGCTTATTTACAAGAGGCCCAGGTGGACACTTGACCCAGAGTCACTAAATATGGTCTTGCTTAGGGGAGTAAGGGAAGATCTTCTAGATACCCTACACTTGTTAGCAGGAGGATATATCTACCAATTACCCTATGAGGATATCAAGACTGTCTTTAGAAACCATTCTAGGGCAACTAGGAAAAAGGGTAGGGGTAGTCAACCTATGGTCAATACATCCTCTTCCAACTCATCCATCAAGGGTGAAATTGGAAACATGCTAGAAGATTTCAAGAGTGAGATGTTGCAAACCCTTGCCTTACAAATGGACACTATACACATTAAGAGAAAGTAGGAGGAAGCATAGAGAGCCTTGGCCATTTTTTGTCCTAGATGCACTAAGAGGCACCCTAGGAATGAATGTCCATTGAATTCTATTGAAATTAACTTAGTCTGTGAAGAAAACCACTCCACAGACAAGTGCCCTTCTTTGCCTGGACTCAAAGATGTATATCAAGGAGCTGAAGGGGTCATTGAGCAACTTTGCTACATAAACCAAAGGAGACCTCATGGGCCTAGGCCATACTAGCAAGGCATGCAAGGGTCATCCCATGCATATTAAAACCCAAACTAGACCACATCCATACCTTCATGAGGACCGCCTACTCATCCTTCCTAGTTGACACCTCCTCCTTGGTCCTTTGCATCTCAATATCACTCCCAGCCAGCCATCCAATCATTTCAACCATATGCTCTGCCACAACCTTAGTGGAATGCACCACCCCAGGGGTGGAGGCCCCAATACAACAATGTTCCAACTTTATTGCCTCCACCACCTTCCCAACCACAACTATTACACTCGGATCCACCCAAGCAACCCCAGATGCCTACCCAGCCAAATCTGAACCTGAACAACAGACAAGCTCAACAAGTATACAATGGAGAGACATCATATCAAACTTATGCTATGGAAATCCAGGAGATTAACTTGAGATCTGGGAGAGTTCTCCTGGATAACCAATCTCCACCTCCACCTAGGGAGGTTGAGGAAGAAAGAGAGGAAAGCGTTCTTAAAGTAAATCCACCCGTTCCTGAGAGATTAACCCAACCACTCCAGCCTACCCTAGAAGAGACTGAACTTATGGGAGAACTGAAAAATTTATGTGTAAAGATTCCACTTCTCCAAGCAATAAAAGATATGCCTATTTACAATAAGTTGATTAAGGATAAGTGCTTCAAGCATCCAGGGAGGCAAAGAAGAGATGCCCCTACCATTAATGTCATTGGACAATTGTTCGACTTAATGCTGGGGCAAGTAATCTATCAAAAAAATTTTGACCCTGGAAGCCCTGTAGTAGATGTGCACATCAATGGCACCATTGTCCCACACACTTTGATCGATCTTGGGGCTACCATTAATGTGATGACCAAGGAAACCATGCTCAAGCTCAACCTCCAAGGTTCATTGAGGAAGACCACAACAGTTCTGCAACTTGCAAACCACTCCACAATGACCCCAAAGGGGATTATGGAGGATGTGATGGTCTACATTGACTCTTGGGAGTACCCTACAGATTTCCTAGTTCTCCAGCCTAAGGCTAAGCTTACTGGTTACCCTCTCATCCTTGGGAGACCCTGGTTGGCCACTGCCGATGCTTACATCAGCTGCAGAGCTGGGAATATGACCATCAAGAATGGGAATATGTCCAAGCAGTTAGTCCTATACCCTCCTGCTCAGCCATCTCTAGAGCATGATTTACCTTTATGGCTGGAAGAGGAGGAAGAAGATGAAGTTTATTCCGCCCAACTTTATACTCTAGAAACAACCATGGGAGGAGGACAGTAGGATGAAGATGATTTGATTGAACACCTACTCCAAAGTCCAACTCCTAGTACATTTTCCTTAGAAGATGTAGTAAAGGAAACCCAAAAAAATCATCCAATTGACCTATGTTTGACCGATTCCAACCCTCTCTGTGTCAAAACCATAGAATTTGGCCCTAAGAGAACCTTGAAAATCAATTCATCTCTTTCTTCTCTCCAAGAAGAGAAGTTATGCAACATGTTAAAGGAACATCTAGATGCCTTCGCTTGGAGTTACAAAGAAATGAAGGGAGTGCACCCCTCAGTGTGTACTCACCACATATACATCAAAGAAGGTTGCAAGTCAGTCTAACAGTCCCAAAGGAGGATGAATCCATATCATAAAGATATAGTCAAAGAAGAAATACAAAAACTGCTAGATGCAAGATTCATTTACCCTATCTCCGACAATCAGTGGGTCTCTCCTTTGGTGTTAATTCCAAAGAAAAATGGTAAGTGGAGGATTTGTGTCGATTACAAGAAGTTGAACAAAGCCAAAAAGAAGGACCATTTTCCTCTACCTTTCATTGACCAAGTGCTAGATGGCCTGGCAGGGAAAAAGCTTCTCTCTTTCCTAGATGTATTCAACGGGTACAACCAGATCCAGATCAACTTGGAAGACCAGGATAAAACCACCTTCACTTGTCCTTGGGGTACTTTTGCCTATAGGGTCCTTCCTTTTGGCCTATGCAATGCTCTTGCCACTTTCTAGAGAGCAGTCCTGAGTATTTTTTCCGAGTTAGCCCATGATGCATAGAAATTTATATGGATAATTTTACACCTTATGGCTATGATTTTCAAGAGGCTCTGTCCAACCTAGGCAAAGTACTGCACAAATGAATTGAAATGAACCTGTCTCTCAGTCCCGAAAAATGTGAATTCTTGATGACTGTAGGGACCGTGCTAGGTCATTCAATATCTCAATAAGGACTGCAGGTGGACCCAAACAAAATAACTATCATCCAAAGGGTCCCACATCCTCAAAAGAAGAGAGATGTCACAAGTTTCCTAAGGTTAGCTGGATACTACCGAAGGTTCATAAAGGACTTCAGCAAGTTGGCCTCTCCTTTATTTGGTTTGTTGGCCAAGGACTCTAAGTTTATATGGTCAAAAAGTTGTCAAGAGGCATTAGACACCCTAAAGAACAAGTTAACCACTGCAACGATTCTCCGAGGCCTAGATTGGACCCTTCCTTTTCATATTCATGTTGACGTCTCTCACAAAGACATAGGAGCAACCCTAGGTTAGATAGATGAAAAATTGCCATATGCTATCTACTTTATCAGTAAGAATCTGTCAAAGGTTGAGCTGAACTACACAGTGACATAAAAGGAGCTCCTGGTTGTTGTGCATTCATTGAACACATTTAGGCATTATATTACATTCTATCAAACATTTGTGCATACTGACCATGCCACAATCAAATATTTAATTAATAAACCATATGTGAATGCTCGGACTATAAGATGGTTACTTTTATTACAATAGTTTGTTCTAACTATTGTTGATAATCCTGGTAAAGAAAATGTTGTTTCAAACTTTTTTCCAGATTAAAGTTTCCTGCAGGTGAGGAAGGAATGGTTGACAACCAATTACCTGATGAGCAATTATTTTCCATTTCAGTTCTCTCTCCATGGTTTGCTGATATAGAAAACTATTTGGTGTCTGCACAGTTCCCACTGAACTTGTCCTCCAAAGAGAAAATCAATATAGTACAGAAGAGCACCCCCTTCACTTGGATTGGGGGCAACCTCTTCAAACTTGGCCCAGATCAAATCTTGAGAAGGTGTGTCAGGGAGGAGGAAGTCTTTGCAATCCTTCTAACCTATCATGATGGGCCTTGTGGAGGTCACTTTGCAGCAAAGAGGACAACATTCAAAGTGTTACAAATAGGCTATTATTGGACCACTCTTCATCAGGATGTGAAAAGATATACTAGTCAGTGTGATCGATGCTAAAGGATGGGAAAGCCTACTCCAAGAGATGAAATGCCTCTGTAGCCTCAAGTGACTTTTGAGCCATTTGACAAGTGGGGCATGGACTTCATTGGAACTATTGACCATCCTTCCAAACAAAAAAAATATACCATTGTGTGCACTGACTATCTGACTAAGTGGGATGAAACTAGAGCAATTAAAGCAGCAACAGAGGAGAAGGTAGCTGAGTTCCTAAAGGAGAATGTATTCTACAAATTTGGGTACCCAAGAGAGCTGGTCACAGAACAAGGTAACCAGTTTACCTCCAACATGATTGAAGACTTTCTCAGCCAGTACAAGATCAAGCACAGAACGTCCACTCACTATCATCCACAAGCTAATGGGTAAGTGGAGGTGACCAATAGAGCGTTGGAGGGCATCTTGACCAAAGTGGTAAGCAACAATAGGAAGGATTGGGCAGATAGACTAGTTGAGGCCACCTGGGCCTACGATACCACCTAGAAGACCACCATTGGATTCACACCCTATGAGCTGGTCTATGGGAAAAAGGCCCTACTGTCCATTGAATTTGAGTATAACACTTTAAGGATGGCAGCCCAACTAGATCTAGACCTTAGTAGTGCATAAAAAGAGAGATTGCTCCAGTTGAATGGTTTAGATGAGTTTAGAATGCAGGCCCTCCTACATACAAAGGTAATTCAACTTCAGAGGAAGATCTGGAATGATAATAACATCAAGGAAAAGCAATTTCAGGAAGGTGATTGGTTTTTATTATATGATTCTAGGTATAAATACTTCAAGGGCAAGTTAAGGACAATATGGCTAGGACCTTATGTTGTATAAAGATGCCATGATAATGGTTCAATATAGATCAAAACCATAGATGAAGAGGCCATTCCTTTACTTGTTAATGGACACCGATTGAAAATTTACAAAAGACCATGGTCAAAATAAGAGTTCATTGATGGTATCAGTAAAACAGTGATGGTAGTGGAGCAAGTTTCAGCTCCTACCTCATCAAATCACTGAGAAAAAAAAAGAAAAAAGAATAAGGACTTAGGTGAAAACCTCCATGAGGTGCCTGAGTCCCACTATCGGGTTGAAAACCTCTTGGGGCGACCCAATGGTGTCAATAAAAAAGAAAAAAGAAAAAAATGAGAATAAAAAGATCCCTAGGTGAAAACCTATCTTGAGGAGCCCAGGCAAAACATCTCGGACAAAAACCTCTCAGAGGTAGCCTAGTTGTTTTCAAAAAAAAAAAAAAAAAAGAGGAAAAAGAGAAAAATCATGAAAATTTCTATTTTGCAGGTCAGCAAGAAGGATGATCAGAGAGCAAAGGAGGATCACAAAGAGACCTATTTCACTCACATTTTTATTTTTCCACTCATTTTCATTCATCACTCCACCATTTCTTTCATTTTTTCCACTCCTTTGCTTCAATTTACAAGGGGACTGTGTTTTCTACAGGATCCCCTGTAAACCTACAGGATCCCTTGAAAACCTACAGGATGATCCTATAGGAATTACAATGACCCAAAAATCCTATAGGAAACGACCCTAAGGGAAAGAATGACCTACTATGTCAATAAAATAGCACCCCTACATCATCATTCCATGACCATACCTATGTCTACCTTCATCACCCCTACATTCACCCAAAAAAAATTAGTTTCATTTTTTTTTCACAGTCTTCGAAAAAATAAAGAAACAGAGAGAAATAGGGAGCATCACCTGAGTATTCCTCATTCTCCACACTCCTAGTCTCCCTCTCCATCCATGTCACCATCCTCAAAATCCCAGTAGAGTGTATGATTAAGAGTTCCAAGGGAGAAGCAACTACAGGACATCTTGTAGGAAATCTTATAGCAGCCTATCCCATAGAATACAAATCATAAGAACAACAATCTTCCAGCATGATGATCCAAGAGCAGAAGGGACTCCAAAGCAACAACAACACCATCATCTTCAACACCAGGTACCTGCACAACAAGAGAATCATCAGAGATCAACAACAAAAAAGGAAGAATAGCATGTAGCCATTATACACAGCAAGCACCTTCAGTCTTCAACAACTGTAGTGAGGTATTAGCACCACAGGTAAGTATCCCGCTCACTCTCTCATGTGCATAATGTAGTCAAAATATGTAAAGGTTACGAGTAAGTTGGTTTATAAGCGAAAGGTGGCCAGTTAACTTGGCCACCTTCAATCAGTCAACAAAGACAAAACAATTTGTCCTCTCACATGTGGCAACAATTAACTCAAAAACAGAAAGGAGAAGGAAAAAATCAGTTAAGGCTATGGAAGCATGAAGTGGGAGTTAATTACGAGGAGTGGGGAATGATGAGGTGGTAGTGGGGACCAGCAGTCCAAAAATGGAAACTATACCTCGGCTACTAGCACACCACCTCACCCCAAATGACCATAAGAGGAAATAATCATCATCCCCATGCATTCATGCATTCATTTCCTCAAGGCTCACTCTCACAAGTCACTCTCATACCCAGGCAACCTACAGAAAGGAAAACTCCATCATTTTTCTGCACAGGAATTCCTACAGGATTTCATAGGAAATCCTACAGGATTGCACACAGGATTCCTACAGGATACACAGAGACAGTCTATAGGATAGGCCGAGAGGAGTTTCAGAGGGGAAAACATGGGAGTTTTCCATAGCAAACACTATGAATAGGTAGGCTCTGTAATTACATCCCTATTTTCAAGTAAATTGAACAAAAAATCCTCTAGTTTGAGTGAATTTGGCAGCTATGCAAGAGAATTGTCCACACAGTCATTTCAGTTTTTTACTTCTGCATTTGAAAATTGTATCAACCATCTCATCTCCTCAAACTTCACCAACCAAGATGACAAGAGGGTTTAATAGAAGGGAGCCCATTAACACTGTGAGAATCCAATAACACCCTCAGGTGCTAGAATTCTTCACAAGACATAATTGGACGGGGTATTTCGAAAAATTAAGGGGGTATGAAGATGGGGTAACCCAAGATTTTTCTCTCTCCCTCATTCCACTTACTAGAGTCTATGCCACTACTGTGGTAAGATGCCTCTCCATAGAGCTCACCCCTGAACTCATCAGCAGAGTTACCACACTTCCCTTAGGAGTACCATGGAGGAAGGAAGACAAAGGAGATAGCTAGATTTCCAAAAGGAAATTATTTTTAGAAGGTGAGAAACCCATTGAGGACAAGAATGGAGTAAGGAGAGCAAGTCTACCATATCCTTGGAATGAGGTGAGCTACCAAATTATCAAATACATATCATGTGAGGGTAGGTATAGTGTGGTCTATGGCTATCATTTTAGGCTTCTTGAAGAGTTGAGATTTGGAGCAGAAACACCCCCTCACCACAGGCTCAGCATACCATACTTCCTGCTGCAATCACTGATAGACACAAGCATCAAGGTGCAAGAGGGAAATTCCCAACAGTTAGCTCACCATGGGTTAATTAGAATCCTTATAGAAGATGCCCTCCAAAACCTCAGAATTCCTATACAATGGTCAGTTTTCAGAGACATGCAGGCAGAGGAGGACATCAAAGCTCTCACATATGATGTTAGTCCTACTGTCAGTGGAAAGGATGAGGAAGAGACTGAAGCAGAGAAGGAAGAAGAAGAATCAGAAAGAGATGAAGATGAGATGGATGAAGAAGAATATGAAATAGAAGAAAAGGAGGATGATGAAGAAACAGAGGAGGATGTTAAGGAGGAAACTGATAAAGAAGATGAGGATCTACAAGAGGAAGAAGAAAGGAAAGACACAGGTGAAGAAAGCAATAGGAAATAGGGGGAAGAAGACAAGGAGGAGTCACCTAGGGTGTCTCCAAAAACCACTGAGAGAGAGGCAACAGTTTCCCTCACTGCTCTTATCACCCCCATCAAGCAAAAAGGCAAAAGACAGAGGGCAGACCCCCTTATATTTTAGGACAAGGAAAAGCAAACGAATAAGGTAGGGGAAACCCCAACCACTAACCAAAATTCCCATTGTGATTGAGGAATCACCTAAATAATAGGAGAACATGCCTTCTCCTAAGTCTCCTATCACCTATGTGAGAAGTCCTATGACTAGATCCACTTCCTCCAAGGGAAAAGCAATCCTACAGGATACACAACAGGATCTACAGGAAGCTAAAGAAATCCTACAAGATACTCTGTTGAACCTACATGAGACACAAAAATTGGAAAAGGATGGAGGCCAACAACAAGAAAATAAAGAAGAGGACCCAGAGTTAAAGGAACCTAGCCCCCAACCTAACCTTGACTCCTACTACAAGTTTATTGAAGGAGGCAGGGTCATTCAACAAACATTTTCTATTCCACTATTCTTCAAGCTTGAGAAGGAGAGAGCTAGAACTCATCGATGGATGTAGATTGCAAAATCCAAGGGGGTGGAAGAAATTGGGCACATGGAGGAGAAGCTCAAGGAGATGCGCAGAGATAAGTAACTTGAGAGACAGAGAAGCCATAATGAAGAATCAGCTAGAAACAGAAAATGCATGGTTAAGAGGACAACTACAAGAAAGAGAGAATCAATTAGCATGTATGGCCAGGTTCTCTTTGGAAGTAATCCAATATAGGATTCCAGCTAAATCCTATGTCCTATACCTCAAGGAATAGTTGCTACAATTCTAGATCAAGACCCTAGCACAGAGAGGCACTATGCCATTTCACGTACAAGCAGTTCATTGATCTTTGTGATAAGAGCACACTAGAAGATAGGGCCAATATGTCTAAGTTTTATTTGTATAACATGGCCTTAATAGACATGAATGTATGTGACCCTAATGCCAAGCTAGGAGATTTACAGTTGATGGCTTTGGGATCATGGATGAGCCATGAGGAATCAAGGGCTGCAGAGATGAAGAAGATATTGGCAAGAGAACAAACTGAACCTCTTATGATAAAATTTGAATAGTCAGATCCAATGGCCCTCATTAGTACACATAATTTGATTTCAAATGACCCTCAACATGCACCCAGTTATCTTGCTACCCAAGAACAAGCCATTTCACATTTTGAGGCAATGTTCAGGTTGTTAGGGGATGATAGCATACATGCTTGCTTGAGGAGATGGAACACATTTTCACACAACTTAAATATAAGAAAGTACCACTCTCCTCAAAGATTGAGAGAAGCACTAAACAGGATACCCATGTACAAGCAATCTATGCAAAGGCTGAAAATCAATTAGATTGGCCTAAAACTCAGTCCACCACTACTCTTAGGAATGCTAGAAGGAAGGAAGGAAGAGGAAGAAAAGAGGTAGTGGGAGGAGGTATAAAAGAAAGCAGGCTTCTATGAACAAGAAGAGGAAACCACAATAGAGGCATGGGATGTCAGGGAGGCCACTAGAGCTATGAAGGATATGGATATTTATTGAGTTGCTTAGAGGATGAGCAACACTTTCAGTAGGGGGGTGATGATAAGCCTCATCATTGGGTAATTATATGGGCCTTAATTCCCTCCTAGCTTAGTCAAACCAGCTTTTCTCACAAATTATTACATGTTTTTGATTATATTTTGTTTATGAGATGAGTTAGAGTTGGATATTATGCCTAGTGGACTAATATGCATTGAATGCAGGATTGAAGGAGAAAATCAAGGAATTTTGGCAAAGACTAAGGTTAAAACTCGAATGGGACAAGGGAGAGGGATCGTAGGAGGTAAATCCTTCTCATTTAATTCTCCCCCATTTGAATATTCCTCTGTTTATCACACGAGCTCGAAGTGCAAGCAACCAAGTCATGAGGATTAGAAGGCAACCGATCTAGTGAGAGACAAAGAGCTAGTTTATCTCGAGTTTGGGAGACGAGCCTCCCTAATTTTAAGGAAGTCATTGGGGACTTTAGTTGTATATGTAGAGAGGCCTAGAGCCTCATTAGGATTCAAATTTTTGTTGTAAAACTCTAAGATATTTTCGAGCTCCAAACTTGTGCAAGTTTTATTGATGTGAATTTCTGTTTTGGTAAAATAATGAGTTTTGTTTTGAGCTAGCACTGAGTTAAATTAGAGGGATGAAGCTCTTACGTTAGGGCCCAACTCTAGTAGCTAGGGCTCCTCTTTCTTGTATCAGTTTGTTTAGATTAGCCTCATAGCTTCATTGCTAATTTGCCTTTAGATGTGTTTTCATTGCAAGTAGTGTAGATTGGATTGGTTGTTTATTAGTTTGCTTCCATTTGTGCCCTACTTTAGTAGTAGGTTAGCAGGGATAAAAGGAGCACCACAAGGTTGTTAGTAGGTGTCTTGGCCTCATTTCCTCCCTTTGGGATCATGATTTGAGGAAGGGACCCTTATGCAGCCCAAAAAGCACAAATTTCTATTTCTTGTATGAGTTTTACAGTTTACTGTATTTAAGTTAGCATTTGATCAGGTTTGCAAAGTAGGATTTTATTTCCATCTCTTCTATCTTCATTCTTGCAGTATATCTCATCCATGTTTTCATTCCTTTCCACAACTTTCCTCATGCATAATGTAGGCAGTTAGTTCATTAATTCTGCTTTTCTAGCTTATGAGAATGCTTCTTGTTTACATAGATTTTTGGAAATTATACATGTTTTATGCAGAGCAGGTGCTTCAGGAGTAGACAAAGACTTCATAGCCAACAACCACCTTCCACTTCATCCACCATAGTCATTCCTTGTTTTCACCATTTCCTTCACTAGTTTTCATAATTTTACATAGAAATTCTTCCAAGCACATTGAGTGAATCCAACCATCTTCTATCCTTGTTGTTGACTTCTAAGTGATCCTAGACCTTTTCTCACTTCATTCCACCCATATACCACCTTCCCTAAGCCTTCCATCACCTCCATCACCTCCCATTTTTCTCTCGGTTGTATCCTGTAGGTTTTCATGTAATGGTCTATTTTGAGGCTGAACTGAGGGAAAACCTCTAGGAAGCCACCAAAGGTCACCCAAGGGTATCCCACACCATCCAACCATCTCCTAACCCTTCCAGCCATCCTCCAAAATCCTGGTTGATAAAGTAAAGCTGGTAGCCCAAGAGTTGTAGCATTCTTCTTGCAATACTAGCGCTCATCAATCTGCAGCTCACACAGATCCTTCTGGATGCTTCCCAACGTCTGCATGTATTGTTCTCAAACTGCTACCACAACTCTGTTTTGGTATCACTGACCTTGTCACCAATATCGTCCAGATCCACTTCTGTGAGGACCATCAGGTCGATGTGCGTTTTCTTCTTTGACTTATACTTCTTTCATGGCCCAATAGTCATCTCCATTCCATGCTTCTTCAATATGAAGGGAGTTCTCTGCTCCTACCCATCGCCTCCTCCCTGCTCTGATTGTTCCTTCTCATTTGTATGTTCAAAAGCTGATTTTTTGACTTACTCTGTTCTAGTGCATTCTGCTTCCGCACGCTCCTTTGCAACATGTTATTACTCTGCAGCTGCCTTAGCAGCAACTTCTTTCTTATTCTACTCAGCCAGAGTTTTCACTGCCTTCTGAGCTGCTTATTTTCACTTCTGCGCAACGGTTGACTGCGCATCAGAGCTCTCGGAACCCTTACTGGTACCTACCCAAAGCTCCGTGGGTTTGCGCCACTCCGCTGGCCAATTTTCAACGTTCTCTTACACATCTGTTTCAGATACTAAGTATGGAAGCTTGTGCCAGATATGCTTTGGGTACTTCCTTGCCCTGATTGAGACATTATGGAAATCGGCCTTGAACTCCATGAAGGTCGTCAACTGCTTGAACAAGGTTAGTGTCATCCTTGGACGCTGAATAATTACTATCCTAAGATTCATCTCCGTCAATATCCAAAAAAAATTTGATTCTTTGATCCTCTCTAGATCCTTTGTTGTCCACAGTGAAGCGAACTTCGTTGTGTCTAGTAAGTCTTTCGCCCGTGGAGGAAACTGGCTATCCTCTGACAACTTCCATGCTACTAAGACTATTGATAATAGAAGCCACGCAGAATGGAAGGGCTTGTTGTCCTCCTATGATTCGCAGCAGTTCACGAGGAACTCCTTGCACAAATACTTTGCCTAGTTATATTGTACCCTCTTCGTGCACAGGGCAGCCAATGAGACTGTGGGCACCAGAACTTCGTCTGCACGACATTTCCTCATAATTTTTCCTGCAAGTATTTAGGAAGTGAACTGCACTGCCTGGTCCTGAATAGAGTGGATATAATATCCACATGACTTCTTAACAAGACCGAATTCAGATTTCATTTTATCTGCCAACTCCTTTTCTCCACTTTTCCCTCCAAACTCCATGGCAGGGTACACTCCTTTGTAGGGCAGCTTTATTATCCAATGAATAACCATATCAGTGATCGGGATGGGCTCCCTAAGCCATAGGCACCCATTGTGCACTAGCATAAGTAGCTGGTGCACACACACCGTATTGATATTTGATCTATCAAAGTGCAATACGCAGAGCATGTGCAAAAACCCATCCTGCTGAACACC
Source organism: Pinus tabuliformis (assembly GCA_031772625.1). Taxonomy (NCBI): domain Eukaryota; kingdom Viridiplantae; phylum Streptophyta; class Pinopsida; order Pinales; family Pinaceae; genus Pinus; species Pinus tabuliformis. Next base: position 13,944,192 of record CM062811.1, on the reverse strand, counting down.
TCTGACCCACTTCATGGGCTCCAACCATGTAACTCCCGTATCCTCATATTAGATTTTATTCATATATTTTCTAGTGGCCAAGTGAGGGAACCTCTCATGGTCCGCGAGGTCCCAATCTTCTATCTTCAGTATCAGAATGCACGCTAAAATTGTGCCTTCAAATTCAACCTGTTCTGGCAAAAGGGGCATTGAAACCATGAATTTCTCGGAATCTGGGTCTTCGGTAACTTTGGTTTTTCCTTTTCGTGGAGGGATATACTCCAGGATCCATGTGATAGGCTCTCCTTCCTTAGCATCCAAATCCTCCACACCTTGTAATTCTTCTTCCTCTAGATCTACCACTTTCTCCGGCTGTTTATCCCTTTTCTCCTTCTGTCACACCTCTGGTTTCTTCCTCGGTGACTATCTCACCGGCATAGGTTTCTTTTGCTTTTTATTTGTAGCTGATTTCTTCGGCCTAGGTGACCTCGATGGCGTAGGCACAATGGGTGTAGTTTCCATGCTTTTTATTTCCGGTGTTGTCGCATCAGAGATGGCATCTTCTGAACTCACTGCTTCAGTGGGATTTGTTTCAGTCATTTGCGCGAGAATAGTCCTCTAGTTAACTTCAAGAAATGTTGTGAATAATGGATTGGCAATCAAGTCCTCCCAATCCTTACGGTACATACAACAAAAATAAGAGGACTTAGACACAATTCTCAGAATGTAAAGTGTTCTTTGGCGGACCAATATGCTCAATTTATAGGAGTTTTTGAATTCAAATCCGACCGTTCCCCCCAATTTCTGATCATAAATGCATATTTGGTGACAAATCTTCAAATATTTTCACCATAAATGGTGCCTACCCACTCCTCTTAATGGAATTTTGGCCATCAAATCATGAATAGTAATTCCAACGACTACTTTTGGACCCATTTGCGTGGTACCATTCTCCATGGTGCAACTCATCCAGCGGAACTTCGCCTGTCACACTCCTATCTTTCATTATGTAGCCTCCCTATCATGTTTTTCACTTCGTCGAGCATCGTGGTTTATAGTCCTGCAATCCCTTGCAACTGCCTAGATTACTAAGATGGTCCTGCTTCCATATAGTCATTGTGCAGGGGAAGGATCCCCTATGTATAGGTTCAACCTACATCAATTCACTTTCCCAGGGAATGGTTCCCCATTCAGCTTCTCGAGCTGAACTGCACCACCATCCGTGATCTCCTTAATAACATATGTCCCCAACTAGTGCATTTGAAATTTCCTAGAAGTTTTGTGAACTTGCTATCATATAGTAGCACTAAATCATCTATCTTAAAAGTGTACAACTTAATATGCCTATCATGCCATTCCTTCTCACATTCCTTTTGCACTTGCTGGTGAAATCTGGTAAGAAAGTGGTCCTCTTCTAAATCCATGATCTACATGAGCCGTTCCTCCAAGGTCTCGTGATCCACCATCTCTCGCAAAGATGCAATACGTAAACTTGGCACAATATACTCCATAGGCATCACTGCTTCAATTCCATAGACCAATCTAAACGACGTTTGGCCTGTCAAATTCTTGTAGGTCATCCTATAAGCCCATAGCACAACAGGGATGCACATGTCCCAATCATTCCTCTACGCATTGCAGACCTTCATCAATGCATTCTCCAAAATTTTATTAAATGCTTCCACCTTTCCATTTGCCTGTGGGTGACAGGGCGTGCTTTTTTTATGATACACCTAGAATTCTTTAAGCATCCTGCTGATTGTTTCAATCAAGAAGTGTGTACCCCTATCACTCATCAATATCTTAGGGCATCCAAACCTCATTAATACATATTCAAACAAAAAATTCGCAGCAGTGGCCATTGTACAATCCTTCACTGGCTATGCTTCCACCCACCTAGTTAAATACTCAGTTGCAGTAATGATATACTGCTCACCCATCTTCTTTCCTGGTGGTTGTATTGGGCCTATGAAATCAATGGCCCATTTATCAAATACCTGCAATGAGACCTGAGGATTTAAAGGGCATTCATTCGTTAGCGAAGGCTTCCTCGTTCATTGGCAAGCATCACACACCTTTCAATATGCCTTAGAATCCTTAAGTAATGTCGAACACCATAAACCAGTGTGCAAAATCTTCTGCACAGTGGCTTTTCCTACATAGTGACCTCCTGCCACTCCTTCATGTGCTTCAGCAAGGATACTAGCACGTTCAAATTCTGGAACATACCTTTGCAGTATCTCATACGTTCCCATATTATACAAAGGAACCACAATCACTAAAAATTCTGCAGCGCGAACTGCTAAATCCTTCTTTTGCTACATAGAATAGCCTTCTGGAGTTGTTTCCGTTGTTAAAAATTGAATGATATATGTGAAATGGTCCTTCCTCCAAACTATTCGGTTCTTCACCTATTTCAATCCTAGACAGATGGTCTAGTCCCGCATTCAACCCTCCAGGCTTCACAATCACTTCAAAGTCATATTCCTGAAATAATACTAACCATCAGCATATCTTCCCCCCCAACACAGGCTTATTGACAAAGTACTTTAGCACAGAGTGATCTGTATACATTTTAAAGTGTCCACCCAAAAAATAATGCCTAAACTTTTGCAGCGCGTAGACCATCACCAGTCCTTCGCGCTCTGTAGTGGAGTAATTTTTCTCTTCTTTGGATAATTTTCTCCTCGTGAAGGCTATCAGATGATCAGTCTCTCCTTCTCCAAGTGCAATGCAAGAGGGATCTACATGCACATGGAATTCCTTCTTCCAGTATGGAAATACCAAAATAGGCGCAGTTACAATCTTTTCCTTCACAATATCCAGGTTGATGACATTCATCATCCCAACAAAACATCACATCTTTCTTTAACAAGTTTTCCATCGGCACGGTTATCTAAGCATATGCCTTGATAAAATTTCTGTAATACCTAGTGTGCCCTAATGTTGCATGCAACTGTTTTAAATTCCTAAGAGCCTCCAAATTAACAATTATGGCAATCTTCATAGGGTCCACCATCAATCCCTGCTTACATACAACATGGCCAACCAAAATCCCAAGGGGCACATAGAATATGCACTTCTTCAAGTTTAGCGCAATCTGATACCTTCAATATGTATCCAGCATGAGGTGCAGACTCACAACATGGCACTTCACCAAGCCAAACACAGTGCAATATTCAAAATACACCTCTAGAAATTTATGAATAAACTCTTTGAATGCCGTGATTACTACTCGGGAGAAAATTGCAGGTGCGTTCTTTAATCTGAATGGCATGACTGTATATTGAAAGAAACCCCACTTAGTCGTGAAGGTTGTTTTTATTTGATATTTTGACGCGATCTTGATGTGATGATATCCCGAAAAACCATCAGTAAACAAAGATGCCTCCTGTCTGCCAACATTTTGTAACACTTCATCAGTAAATGGTGTTGGAAACGGATCATGCACTCATGCATCATTCAACTTTCTTAGATCCACACATATACAAATTTCTCCTTTCTGTTTCTTTTCTTAGACCACCATTGGGATTACCTAATTAGATTCGTCGACTGGCTCAATAATATCAGCATCCAACATCTTATCCAGTTCTTGGTGCACCTTCTCCTTATATTTTGGATTTAGTCGATAAGGCCTTTGCTTAATAGGCTTCACATCTGGCTTCATTGTAATCTTCATAACACCTAAATCTATGATGATCCCTTTCAAATCTAAAAAAATCATTGGGAATAAATCTTGGTACTCACACAGTAGCTCAACTACCTTATCAACCATATCTTTATCCCAATAGTCTTGGATCTTCGCGAACTTAGGTTTTGCTTTAGACTCAATGTTTACTTGTTGAATTTTCAAGGATTCTGATATATTCGGGTTCCCCACTTTTGGTCCTTCAACTTTGCACTGTCCTTTTGTCTTTGGACTTGTAATATTCCAAGGATCTTATTCTTCTTCTTCAGTAGACACATTATAACATTCCACCGCATGGCGCAGCTATGTACTCCAATCGGCCCAGTCCATTCGACTGGTTCCTTAGGTGTTCTGAATATAGCTGCTTTTATCTCTTAGAGCGCTTCATCAATGCTCTCAAACCCATCTTCAAAGCTAAAAGTTAATAAAAAGCTCTTCATTAAGATGTCCCATTCTGTTTTTCCATGGCAAAGCTCCGTCTCCAAATACCAGTTCATTGGAATTGTATCTAGGGTATGAAAAAAAATGTGCACCCATTTAGGTTATGGTTCTATTCCCCAGGCCTTAGTCCATCGTGCCAAATGATCGCGCGGATCATCCTTCCGATTGTATTTTTCCGTCATCCACGTATTAACATATCCAAACCTTAATTTCATCATCCTTTTGTATTCCTTCCACCCAACAAAGTTCTCCTTGTGCGTACCCCACCAATGGGCAGGTGTAGCACACAACGCCAACACCAGTGCCTGGAAGGGATGTTCTTTTGGTACTTCCCTTTAAAATAATCTAAAAATATTTCCACATCAGTCAAACCATCATAATGCAGAAGGTTCCTTACATTAGTTGAGACACACCTCAGCGATTTAGTCATCCTATTGCGACGGAGCATAGATACTTCATGCAACCGATTCTTCCAGTTTTCAAGCTCTTCATCCGAATCTGAGGTGTAGGAGCTATCTCCGTCCCACACAATTCATCCATCAGCTGTAGGATTGATCCAATCCTCATCTCGTGATGTTATCTTGTATATTTGATCCAGATCATTATCACTTTCTACCTAATTATGAACAAGTTCAATATAACACGCTCCTTCTGTAGGGTCTAGTGGCACTACAACCCTGAGCGACTTCCTTTCAAATGTCATCTTCTACTTCTTCAAGTTAATTACCACATCCATATCAAAATCCAAATCAATTCCTAGTAGCGTGGGGTATAGGTTACTGTCATCCACTATTTCACTGACCTCAAAGTCAGCCAGCGCGCTTACAACCTCAATATCGACTGTTATACGATATAAGCGCCCCATCAGAGTAATATTTTGTTGATTTTCCATTTGCAACTGAATAGGAGACCATTGCAGCACAGGTCTCCCCATCCTTTCCCAAGTCTGCTTAGGCAGGACATTTGCATCCGACCCCAAATCCAAGATTACTTGGTCCATTTCGTATTCACCTATCTATGCAGTCAACCTCATCTCACGTCCCATGCACTTATTATGATTACCAATTTTCCTCACAGTGCGTTGTTGAACAAGAGTCTTCTCTTTATTTGTGCATTTGTTGATTAACTCATGCAACACTTCTATTTATTTCTGATCGCACAGAAGCTTCATACAAGTCTCCAAAAAAGTAGCTAGTACTAAAGGATCTACCTCTTGCGTTGCACTAGTCTCTAGCATTTTCTCATGACTTCCTGAGGTAGAGGCCTCAACAAAGCTCTTCTTTGCTTCCATGAAGGTCTCTTTAGTGCAATTAAGATCAAAATATACTTCCTTCTCAGCAACCTTTCGCACCCATCTATCTTCCTCATGCCACTTACCATTATCTGCACCAGTCACCATACCACTTCTGGTCACTATATTTATGTTGTGATCTTCCTTGCATGGCTCAGCCCTCATCATTTAAAGCTTTTTCTTAGGTTGTTGGGGCTGCACCTTCTTTTCTTACATATTTTCCATAAGGACTAGACATTCCTTAATGAAATGGTCAAACTATCGAAAATACTGACATGATGGACGCGTGGGGTTTCTAAAATCCCTACTTCGCCATAGTTATAAAAGATTACCTACCCATTTCCTCGACTTGGTCCAACGCTTCTTCCTCATCCTCGACCTTGGAATCCCCTACGTGCAACTCCCACGCCCTGATCATGAGGCTGATGTTTTGCCTGCATTCGATATGTAGGGGTTCTATCCATCATCAGCTCATAAATTCTACAATGGCGTTCATCATGGCCTATAGATTTACAGAAATTGCAAAATGACTGTTGAGGGGTTTGTGCAAAATTTTGTAGTAAATGGCAGTTATCAGTCGCGTGTTGTCTTGTAACCTGACAGATAGCACACCATAGCGTAGCTCCCGCGCTCGTCCCAACGTTATTCTCTAGCTTGATGGCGACATGCCCTCCCCCAATAATATAGTTCTTATAGACCGGGCAATGGTCCTTATCATGTCCATGGATCTTGCACTTCAAACACCAGACCTCAGCGCGCACCTCCGACTAAGCTTCCTTTCCTTTCTTTAGGCTCTATAACTCCAAGTGTAGGCTTTCCAGCTGTGAGTGAATCTTTTTCACTCCTAGGTTCGTATCCTATATGGGCGAGGCATGCAACCTCATCACGATCTCTAAGGATTCAGCTTGCATTGCTATCTTTTGTTGTGATAGAGGAACTCTTAAATCTAGCAAGAATGACACTATATACCAATCGTGATGTTGGGAATCCATGATTATCATATTAGCTTGCCTGATCAGGCATTTCAACCTTTGATCAAAATCTCAAGGTGTCTCATCTACCTTCTGTCAGATTTCCTTAAACTCAATTAATAACTACGCCTCTGACTTATGTTTACTGAAATCCTTATTCAGAGCTTGCTGGGTCTCTGCCAACATCGCATTGTGGAAATCAGTGCAATACTTTATGTACCATTATATGTGCGATCCTGTAAGGCTGTAACCAGCTACACTTTCTTGATGTTATCATCCGTAATCTATTGTGTTGTCCATACAACTCTTGCGACAAACCAAAATTGTTGGGGATCTTCGCTCCCTATTCCTTTAAAAGTTGGCATCTTCATCACATTTACGATGTTAAATGGTGGAAATTGAGGTGGAGGGGGTGAAGGTGTAGTGTATGAAGCAGAGGTGGAGGTGGAGGTGGAGTGGATGGATGAGGTATCCTTAGAATACCCTACATAATTAGCTTAACTACAGTTCGTGACATAGCTAACACCGTCCCTTCATCATTGCTTGAAGGGGGTTCAATGAGTAGACTATATTCTGGGCTTGACCCTTCGTTCCTTCTAAATAATCTCCCGCTTTGCGTAGTCCCAAACATCAAGGTAACTACATAACCCTCTTTTCACATAACAACATTTTAATCTCAGTCTTTAGTGATTTCAAATACTTACCTCATGGTCCTTTAAAGAGCCTTTGTTTTGCTTCGCTATAGCTGATATTTTTGTCAACTGCGAAATAAGTCACAAAGATTCCCAATGTGCGATCTGTTATCACTCAGGTTGTCCCTTGGCTCCTTAAGGGATACGGCCGAGGTAACTACAAACCAATCTTTGGACTGCAGGTCCTAGCCTACCTGCAATCAGAGAGGGCTCTCTCTTTATCATTTAGCTCTGTTTTGGGTTGATTTTAGGCTAGTTATGATGTTCTTGGGTTTGGTTTTGATTTTGGTGGGAAGGAGGATTCTTTCAAGCAGAGTTGGGATGCATAGTGTGAGAAGTTCAAACCATTGGGCATGGAGTCATGGATTAGGGCTTGCTGTTGTGTTTTATTGGTCACAAGAGGAATATAGAGTAGGATAGCTACACATAGAACAATATCAATTGCTGAAAAAGATGAAATGAAGGCTAGAGATGAGAGGCAACTAAGAATCTTTCATCAGCTAGCAGAGAAGGAAGGTGAACGAATGTTTATCTAGGAGCAGTTAAGAATTCCCAAATAACAGTCATATGTGATCGAATTAGTGTAAATATGAGCCAAGGGGTATTCATATTCATAGCCAATTCATAGGAAAACATACAGAAATAACAAGAACTGAGCATAGAGTGCAATCAAGCAAATCCTAAGCTATTCTTCTTTCTTGCTATTTGGATCATGACACATAAATGATATAGCAAACATTAAACTGAAAACAGAGGTGAGAAACACTTATTGAGCCATGTAGTAGCACAGGAATTCCACAGTCACTCTTCAGCCATTAAAAACACAACAGATAGTTCAATCATCCAAGCATTCCAGCAGTCTTTGATTATAGATGCTTTCAAAGTATACAACGCAAGTCTAAACTTTGGATTATCAACCAACCAACCCTTTAAACAATGCAGAGGGTGGTTTAAATAGAGAAAATATCCCAAAAATATCTACAAAAATAGATCTTTAAATAGATATGTGGCAATAACTATCTTTAATCCTAATATCTGTTGAAATAAATGCTAAAAATATCTCTAACAGCTGCGCTGGGGTAGCAGGCATCAAAACTGAGTTAAGAGGGGTCCTTTGAGCCATGCACTGGCTATTTAGCCATAACTGCACCTTGGGCTCTGCAGCGCTGCCCTTGGGTGGTCATATACATTGTTTCTGCAAAATCTGGGCCTTAAATTCCCTATCTGCACCCTTTAGGTGGTTCCGCTGCTGCTAAGTGGCTTTAAAGCTCAAACTACGGTTTAGTGAGCCTTTATGGCTCAAAACTGCCTCATTGACTTTGATGGGGGCTTTTACTATTCATGTGCGTTGGCGCTTTAAATCTCCCACTGATCTTTCGACTAATACTCTTTTAAACTGAATCTGGGCTCTATCTCTCACTGTTGAACGCTTTATCTGTCAAATCGCCCCCTTGCCTTTAACTGATACACTTTAACATCAAAATCGCCCCTTTGTAGCCGCCTTCAAGGCCAAAAATAGCTGTGGTGGCACCTCTGCGGGCTTCTGGAGGGATATCGGCACCGGTCGATTCAAAATAGCTTTAAAACTGATCAAAACTACAAAATTGGCGGAATAATGGAGGCCGAGAGCTTGCTGAGGCAGAAAATGCTGCATTTGGAGCCAATCGGGCTTGGGGCGACGAAGGAATGGCCGCGAAATGCTTAATCTTCCTTTGCTGAGGGCGCCGAGCTGATACCTGTGAAAACGACCCTTTCCTTTATAAAAGGCAAAAATGCCTTTTAAACGTGAAAAACCATAAAAAATGGGCGGAAAGCGAACACTGTTGCCAAAATTAGATCTGGGCCGTTGGATCCGGCGCGGGCCGATCCAACGGCTGGCGCTCAATCGGCGATCGGCGGATCCCAAACCACAAGGCCTCCGAAATGCGATATCCCTGCGGACCCGACATTTATAATAGGCTCTTTCATTATGGATTTCGGGTCCGGCCCATCGGCGGTCCCAAATCGGCGGATTTACAATGAAATAGGTCAGCGGACTCGAAACCCCTTCAACTGTTCTTTATAACTTTTCGGCTCCGGAATATCGGAGCGCATAGTGCCAATCCCTGCGGACCCGAAATCTATATATGCCGTACTTTATAATATTTCAGCTCTGGCTGGGCCGCGATGCGACTAAATATGGGCCATTGATCTAAGGGTCCGATCCGACGGCTCCCAATAAGTCGGAGCATCGGCGATCGGGGGTGACAGGGGTGCGGGCCTTTAACATTATTGCGATGCGATCAATGCAATGTAATTTGCGATAAACCCAAATCTTGCGGTAATGCGGGTTATAACAGTTAAACAATGCTTTGTGGAGGCATATGAATCGGGGGAAGGCTTGAGGCAAGCGATGAAGGTTTTCATGATCGGAGGAAGGTTTTTTCACGGAAAAGAGGGTTTTTATGATTCAGCAAAGGGTTTTTAAGGCCTTTGAATGATTTTTGGGTGTTATAAAGGGTCTTTAAGGCATCGGAAGGGGCCCGATAGCCTAAAAAGAGGGATTTCATGCCTTGTAAGGGGTTTTTTATGGATTTGAGAAGGATTTTAGGCCTTTAAAAGGGTTTGTGCCTTGGAAAAGGTAGAAACAAGGCCAAAAAGATAATTTTTATACATTTGGAGGGGTTTTTATGCTTTAGGAAAGGGTCCTTTGCATTGGAAGATGGTTTAGAGGGGCAAAATGAGGGTTCTTGCTAAGTTTCAGGCAAACTTAGCAATTCCCAAGCAAACTTATGGTTATTTTTCAACCAGGGGGAGGGGATATGTATTTAGGGGGTTTTTATACATATTTTTAATAAGGGGAAGGGGAAATAGATAGGGATTTACATAATAGAGTTAGTGGTTAACATGAAAGTGTGAAGAAAGCGCTAAGGATAGAAATCTTAGGCTATAAAGGGGGGATATGACTTATAGAATGAATAAGAGTACTCCTAAGCAAAGTAGACATTTACTTAGGCAAATGATATGAAAAATGATGAAATTAAGAGATGTCAAGCAGATCTTGACCTCTTTAGGGGAAGTTAGTGAATGTTTCGGGGAAGAGGAAGAAGAGGAAGTTAGACATGCCTCGCTTGAGCTGCTCCAAATGGAAAACTGCCTTATATATGTGATTTGAAGTAAAATATCACTTTGAAACATAAAATTGATCACAAATCATCATTCTGCCACCTCAGAACTACCTACCCGGCCTACTTACCTAGCATTTTGTGTTCTTTTTGGTTTGGGTGCACTTGAACTAGCAAACCCAGCTTTTTCAACTTTTCTTTTGGCTATCCTCCTATCTAAATCTACCCTTATTGCATCCAGGGGCTCAGATTAAGCTGTTGAGCTCCCTTGCTTCTCTACCTATCTAAAATCTGCCAAGATTAAACAGTTTTGACAGATATACATCTCTATATTCTAAAACAAGAAATTGAAACCTAGGGAGGCCAAGATTAAGCTGTTTGGCCCTCCCTTAACTGTGACAAAATTACTGATTGCAAGATTTTGAAATTTCTTCAAATATGGAACTTTTGCAGCATGGAAAAGGTGAACATATTTGGCCCTTCCACTGTCAATCATGAAATATGAAACCCTATAGCAATAGGAGGCTAACACGATCAATCTAGTGATCCATAGCCCGCACGATATTTATTTATGATGCCTCCAGAAGTCGCACTAGTTTAGGGGTCCACACTATAGGACCATCAAGCCTCCACATCCCTTGACTATTGGCCAATTTAGACAACCACTTGTGTCGTTCATCAGGGAAGAAATAGAAGAACACGTCAGTCTCGTCTGTGTACAAACCTTTCTACAACCACTGCTCCTTAGATAATTTAGGGCTCATCTTCTCTTAAACCGCGAACGCATGAACATTTCAATCAATCCATTTGTCAATTTCTTTCTTCGTAGGAAACCATTTATCACACATATCTCAGATAGATCCCGATCCTGGCAACAAAACCATTTTTTGGCTTAAGGGGGTTTGAACCAGGTTCAGAGTTATTTGCGCCAACCAAAAAAACCGTAACTGGTGGCCCTTTCGGCAACAACCTACATAACGTAGGCTATAGTCTCACCCGAAGTAGTATTGGGGGATGCTAGAACCAAATTTATGCATCAAGAGACAATGTGATAAGTGGTCTTAAGCCCTCGTAGCTCAGATCTGCCTTCACAGCTTGCTGCTGTAACTCTAGGAAACAACCTCTAGAGCTTTGCGAAGGTCTGCGATCAAACATTATAGATCCTAAGGAAGAAAACTGTCCACTTCCGTGCACTAATTAATAAACCCTGATATACCTTCGCATAGATCTATCCAATTCATCAGAAATCATAATAGAATTAATCCTTATCTTTGTGAAAATAATTAATTACTTAATTCATGCAAAAATATCATAGATTCTGTAGGTTTGCACAACAATTATATAGTATTTCATAGAAACATATCATTGACGGATAGAAATTAACATAAACAAATTAACAATAATACTCAGATGTAAGATATTTCTCCAAAATAAGTCTTTATTAAGCTTCAACATTCAGAATACAGACTCTTCCACCCTGGGAAATCTGCTGTAGGGGTCTGTGCACTCAACTATGGACTTACCAAGGCCTCCTGTGCACTCAGCTATGAGAGCCTTCCCCTTTTGCCTAGGTACAGGAACTAGAGCCTTCCTTTCTTAGCACTTTCCCAAAAAATCTCTAGCTTGACTTAGTTACTCCTTAGTTCTACCTAGTTAGCTCTTCTAGACTCACTATGACTCAAATATATAGCATTTCCAATACAATACCATGGGCTGCAACCCATGGGTGAGTCTCAAAACTGAACTATTACTTACCCAAACAAGGGGCTAAAGATCCTTTGACTCTTATCTAGTTGTGCGCTCCACATCCACATTTCGTGAAAACTTTACATTCTTTACAAAACTTTTACAAAATTTGGTTAAACTAACCCCAAAACTGACCCTGGGGACCCTATCCCAACATCCCTTAGGCTCCTATATATAGAAATGAGGTCTTGTCATTTGTATCATACATGAATTGTTCATTTATGTGATGTAAAGGAGGTTTCCCCCTTGAAGAGGCTAATTCTGAATTCATTTATCTATATTTTCTTCTATTTTGTGATCTAGTTGCATAACATTGTGTATGAGAGATTTGGATTCTATGATTTCGCTGCTTCAAATAAGTCATCTTGGAATTTTCTTTGTAATTTTATTTTCTATGATGCTTCAAAAGATGAAGTTTTTACCATATACAGCTAAAATCTTGGTGAACTTTGTTTAAAAATTTCAGATCTTGGTTTGCTATATTTTCTGAGATATGGTCTAAAGAAGTTAGGGTTTTTGCAGGCTCAAGAATTCAATCTCAAATAGGTGACCTAGGGAAAATTGTCATAACATTCTCTCTGAGCATATTTGAATTTCGTAAAAAGTGACTGAAAGTGAATGAATTTTAGTTTTTCATGTATCATTTTTAGGGCCTAAGGTTTAAAAATTGACACGTGGCATTATGTATAAGTTAGCTCTACTGAACCAATATATAATCAGGTCATTATGGGAGATTGGCCATAACTTTTTCTTGAAGAATCCAATATTGTTCTAACTTGTGGAATTGGAAATACAACTTAGAGGGCTACCACAGGACCAAATTTCAAACCTTGGAGATCCAAAATTCTAGAGATACAACAATTTCAATATCAAGCTCTTAAAAACAAGAAAAATATATCCTTGTTTGATTCCAAAATGACTCGAAACAAAAAAAAATGGACATACGTAGTAAGAAACCAGAAAGATCTACTATGACGCATGAAGAAGAGGAATAAATGGAACACGATATATCAAAATTATGATACAAGTGCAACAAACTTCACTCTCGCAAAGAATAACCAAAAATGAACTAGAAGCTAAGATGGATGGCTTAGAAACAAAAATAAAAGGAAGCATGGAAGGCTTGAAGGGTGGTTTAAAAGTAGATATGAGATTTTTTAAAGTATACATTGATACGATGAATGTCAAATTGAAGGGGTTGAAAAATTTGCTGCAAGAAATGCGTCCTAGTGCTAACAAGGTAATCCATCAAAATCATGATGAGAACAAAAGGAATACAAATTATGATTTTAGAGACTCCAATGTTGGGTTTAAGACCCACTACATTCCAAATATCAACATGAGGAAGTTTGATGGAAAGGATTCAGTAACATGGATACTATATATGGAGCAATTCTTTGATCTACATGATGTGTCGTATACACAAAAGGTACACATTACACCTTTATATTTAGAACAAAATCAGTTTGTGTGTTAACGATGGATTTTTTCTCGTAAGTCAATTGTCACTTGGAAAATTTTTGTGGAAGAATTGGTAGCACATTATGAGGATAGAAAGATTAATACCTTTTTGAGCTAATTGATTAATCTCAAACAAAATTGTTAAATGGTGGAGCACATTGAGGACTTCCAAATATTGAATATGAAGGTAAATGATGTTCTAGAGGAGCATAGGATTGATGTCTTCATAATGAATTTAAAGGATAACATCCAACATGAGCTTTGCCTTTGGGAACCTGATTCATTAGAAAAGGAATTAAAGGTGGCAAGAAAATTTGAAAGCAAAATCATGGGAAAAAGGAAGTCTACGACTCACAAATATAAATATGGAAGTGTTCCTACTCCTAGCCTCCCACGACATACAAGGTTGACACCACAACAACTGGAGGAAAAAGAGCAAAAGGATTTTGTTACAATTGTGATAGCAGATACACTAGGGTCATAAGTGTGTCGAGAAGAAATTATTTTACATAGATTGTGAAGAGGAGGAAGAGAATGAACATGAAACATCAAAAGAATAGGATCTACACCAAGAACCAACGCCAAATAAAAAAGAAATGAATATGACCATATCTTCTAATGCATTGGCAGGAATTACCACTCCTCAAACTCTCAGTATAGAAGGATATATATATATATATATATATATATATATATATATCTATATATATCTATATATATATATATATATATATATATATATATATATATATATATATATATATATATATATATATATATATATATATATATATATATATATATATATATATATATATATAAGAAGATAATAGTGTTGATCGATTTAGGTAGTACCCATAATTTTATTCATTGTAAGATAGCCAAGGAATTGAATTTCTTTATATATCCAACACTAATGTGCCAAGTGATGGTTGAAAATGGAGGAACTATAAATTGCTTAGGGAAGTGTCATAATATCAATTTAACTATGGGAGAATATTTATTGAATAGTCCAATTCTTTCCATTCTAATGGGTGGTGTTGATGTTGTATTAGGAGTCCAATGGTTACAATCTTTTGAGACGATAACTTTTAATTTTCAATAGCGTTTCTTGAAATTTTCTTGGGAAGGAAAGGAAATTTAATTATGGGGCATTGTAGGGAAACCAAGGAAGATAATCAGCTCTAATGGCATGACAAAGATTTTGAAGAAAGAAAAGCGAGGCATAATTGCACAATTATGCTCTCTAGATGTTCATACATCGAAATCAGCCATTTCTCCATATCTCTAAAGAATCTTGGACAATCATTCAAAGGTATTTGAGACTCCCAAAGGCCTCAAACCTATTCATGATCATGATCATGCTATTCACTTGAATCCAAGAAGCATTCCTCCAAGCATCAAGCCTTACAGATATCACTATGCCCAAAAGAGTGAAATTGAACGTATGGTTGTAGAAATGCTAGAGGTTGGTATAATTCAACCTAGTCAAAGTTATTTCTCTACTCCAATAGTATTGGTGCATAAGGATGGATCATGGCATATGTGTCCGGATTATAGAGATCTCAAAAAGCTCACTATTAAAGATAAATTTCCGATTCCTATCATTAATGAATTGTTGAATGAAATACATGGTGCAATTTACTTCACCAAGCTAGATATTCGATTAGGACATCATCAAATTGGAATGAAAATTGAAGAGATTCTGAAAACAACATTGAAAAATCATGAAGGTCATTATGACTTTTTGGTCATACCTTTTGGCCTTACTAATGCACCTTCCACATTTCAAGGTTTGATGAACTCCATTTTCAAAACCTTCCTTTGAAAATTTGTGTTAGTATTTTTTGATGATATACTAATCTAAAACAAGTCTTGGAAGGATCATTTTCAACATGTTGACAAGATGCTCAAACTATTGGAGGAGAAACATATGTAAAAACCTCCAAATGTTTCTTTGGAGTATAGGAGGTGGAATATTTGGGTCATATTGTATCTCATGAGGGTGTTAAGGTAGACCCTACAAAATTAAATCCATTAAGGAATGGAAAATCCCCACAACCCTAAAGCATGTTCAAGGATTTCTTGGGTTGATAGGGTATTATTGAAAGTTTGTTAATAATTATGGGAGAGTAGTAGCATCTATAACAACATTACTAAATAAAGATGCATTTTATTTTACTCCAAAATCAAATAAGGCCTTTGAACATATGAAAGAGGAAATGTGTCAAGCATCGGTCTTAGCTACTCCAGACTTCACAAAAACCTTTATTATGGAATGCGATTCCTTAGGAAATGGAATTGGGCTATTTTAATGCAAGAAGGAAGACCCATTTCTTTTGAAAGTCCTCCAATCAAGGGGAAGTATTTACACAAATCTATTTATGATAAGGAAATGTTGACAATACTACATGCACTAAAGCAATGGTGACCTTAACTAATGGGAAGACACTTCAAAGTTAAAAAAATTAATGATAGTCTTAAATAATTTTTGGAAAAAATATTATGTTTAGAAGAGAAACAAAAATGGGTCACAAAGATGTTGGGTTATGACCTTGAAATCGTCTACAAAAAATGGAAGCAAAATGTTGTTGCAAATGCACTCTCAAGAAAGGATGAGGATGTGGAAGCATTTCTCTGTTCCACTTCTATTATCCAACTTGATTGGATAACTTAAGCAAGGAATGAATGGAAGAATGAATAAGAGATGTGGACACTCATTCAAAAGTTATAGCAAGATCCCAATACATATGATACATTTATCTGGAAAAATGATTCAATATGGTACAAAGATCACTTACATCTATGTAAGAATTATCAACTCAAACAAAAGATTCTTTTGGAATTGCACACCGCACCCTTAGGAGGGAACACATGATTTTTAAAAACTTACCATAGGGTCAAGAAGGGATTTTTTTGGGATGGCCTTAAATCTAATTTTAGAAGTTTGTGGTAGATTGTTTGGTTTGCCAACAAAATAAATTTGAGACAATTATGACCCTGGGTCTGTTACAACCTTTAGTCATTACAAGTCAGCGTTGGGAGGAGGTCTCAGTGGATTTTATCACAAGTTTACCCAAGTACGAAGGAACGAGTGCCATCATGATGGTATTTGATAGACTTAACAAGTATGCACACTTTTGTGCATTATCTCATCCTTTAAAAAAAAGTACAGTTGCTACCGCATTAATGGAAATAATTTAAAAGCTACGTGGAAACCCAAAGAGTATTGTAAGTGAAAAAGATCCCATTTTCGCTCAAAATTTTTGGACGAAATTATTTTCTTGTATTGGTACTCAATTAGCTCATATCTCTTCTTATCATCCTCAATTTGATAAACAAACACAATGGATCAAGTGGTTATCTATGGATTAATGGTGGTATAACACTTCCTTCTATATAGCAAAAAAAATGACCCCATTTATGGAACTTTATGGATATCATTCACCGTCCATCACATCTTATTTAAGAGAAAATTATAAGGTTCAAGTAGTGGAAGATGAAATTATTTTCTTGTATTGGTACTCAATTAGCTCATATCTCTTCTTATCATCCTCAATCTGATAAACAAACACAATGGGTCAAGTGGTTATCTATGGATTAATGGTGGTATAACACTTCCTTCTATATAGCAAAAAAAATGACCCCATTTATGGAACTTTATGGATATCATTCACCGTCCATCACATCTTATTTAAGAGAAAATTATAAGGTTCAAGTAGTGGAAGATAACATCGAGCATCAACCAGAATTTTCCAAATCTTAAATTATAACCTCACTATGGTGTATAATTGAACGGAACAGCAAGAACATCAACATCGCAGTGAAAGAAGTTTTGACGTAGGAGATTGGGTATTTTCATGTCTACAACCATACAAAAAAATTGTCCCTCAAGAAAGGTTGCTAACAAGGATTATAAATTATCACCCAAGTACTATGGTCCTTACAAGGTGTTGCAAAATATTGGTACTGTGGCATAAAAATTGGAGTTGCCTGCATCTTCTCAAGTACACCTAGTTTTCCATGTTTCATGCTTAAAGAAGGTTATCGGTGAAAAGCTCCCAGTTCAAACAATATTGCCATAACTTAACAAAGAAAGGAAAATCATATTGGTGCTTGAAGCAGTCACAAAAATAAGAACCAGACAACTATGGAATCGATCAATTTCAGAGTATCTCATTAAGTGGAAAAACTTACCCGCTAAAGATTCCACATGGGAGGTTGAGAATTTTATACAAAGCATCGAAAAATACTCAAACATTGAGTACAACACTTTGTTTGAAGGAAAGGGGCATGTTAGGTCCCTATAATACTAGTGTATCCCCCTTATTGTTACTGTTAATATAGCCCCCACATTGTTATTGTTAATTTAGCCCCCATATTGTTATTGTGCTCACTATTGTTATTGTTGTGCCATTACATTTATATTGTTATGTAGGCTATTATTATATTATGACCCCTTAGACTCCTATATATAGAAGGAAGTCTTGTCATTTGTATCATTCAGGAATTGTTCATTTATGTGATCTAAAGGAGGTTTCCCCCTTGAAGAGGCAATTCTCAAGTTGTTGATCTATATTTAATTCTATTTTGGGATTCGGTTGCATAACATATAATGTCAATTTATATATGTAATTATGTGTTTATATTGTGTAACGTTGTAAACATTATAATTCTATTCATAAACATGAGTTGTACATGTAGTATATGCTACTAGTCCTATATCTTTGTGAATATGCAAGGTATATAAATATTATTGTATCAAAGTTTCTAATTATTGAACTAAAAGCCAACTGTATGAAGATAATTCAAAATTAAAGTGTTTAGAGCTGGTTGGTGGAGTGTGACCTATGTTGGGGTGGCTTGGGAGATTACAAGTAGATGTATTTTATGTTGCATCTAGTTTGATTTCCATGATAGTTTATAAGTTTTTTCAAGGAATTTTTCATAATTTTTTTTTGAAGGTAATTTTGATGTCCAATTACACACACACACACACACACACACACACACACACACACACACACACACACACACACACACACACGTACACACACACACACACATACACTTGCATGTAGTTTAAGTGATATTTATATCCAGAAAACAACATCAAAGTATTAAGAAATATTAGATTATTTGGTAATACAATGCAAAATTGGAGATTGGTTAGAGAACCCACTTAGATAATATTAGGAATGATTTTCTTGCAACCCTTCAATATGTTGACCTATCCATACTCTAATTTCTTGATATAGTAAATATGCCTCCCCAATAACTTAGCCATGCATTGATGTAGTTGGGATTTCATTACTTATGACCTTTTTGTAACTCTAAATCAATCATATTCCTATTGTTTTTTGTATCAATTAGATTTGTTTATGGTTGATATATGTGGATTCACCAACTATTTCCTAGTAATTGACTCACTTTTCTCTATTTAATAAAGTGAGAGGGAAAATGAATTCATAAAGTGGATCTAAGGGGGTTCTATCCTCCCTCATTTAGTCAATCATTGGTAAACTAAGAAAGAGGTAAAGGAAAACACTATCCATATCAAGGGTGTCGCTTTCTACTCACTAGGATTCACTTTATTTTGTTAAGAAAAGGTAGAAGTGAGTGATACTTTGGTTGACCCTCAACTAAAGAGTGGCCTCAATAAACTCATGGAAATTGGTAGTACTAGTTCCACTAGGGAAGCACACTCCACTGCAGGTTAGTTTTTTGGCATGACAACTTGATGTTATTTGTATTTGATCCTAAATTGGTAGCTTTGATATATGTGTGCATATACAAAGGTGAAGTTAAACTTGCTTGAATCCATATGATCCCAAGCAACATTATTTTATTTCCCCTTGTACTTTTACAAATATAAAGTAAAGCATAATAACTATCTATTAGTTTTCATAATATCAATTTTCACACATACATAGATAGACGAAATTCAATAAATCGAATGAAGGATAAGAATTTAGGTTGATTATGAGCAAAATTATGCATGAGCAAAATAATGATGCCAATTTACTTCACTTGTGTATAGGGCCTTATTTTTGAAACATTTCCATGTTAAACCCTATGGAAGAATTCATCCATGTTAACCTAAGTGGAATAAATCACTCCATATAGTTGGAGGAAAAATGTCGTGGTCTTGAAAATATGTCCATCAAGTATCTCATTGCTTTCTATTATATCGTATCACCACCTAGGAGGTCTAAAACCATCTCATTGCATACTATTAAGTATTGTAAAAATCTATCACTTATCTACAAGAAGCTATCATTGCCTACAATAAGAGTTTGTAGAGATAGAATAGAACCATCATCGATGACCACTAACAAGCCACCAACATGAACATGATTTTTCAATCGCCTACAACATGAGTTTAGGCTTTTATGATTCAAAATGCTTTGATTATTGTCCTAATGATAAGCCACACTCACTAATTCAAAACATAAACCCAAATTATTCAATATAATAAATCTAGAAGAATTACAACATAGCACCTAGAACGTCACTGTTGGAGATAGGTGAAAAATATCATTAATAGCGTGATTTGTTAACCACTAATCAAATATTTACTTTTAATATTTCTAAATTATTTTGTGATTTTAATAAATATTTAATAAAAATACAACTTTTCACTAATGTATTAATCCTCATCATTTTTATGTGAACCAATAAACTTTTTAGAATTAAAAGAAAAAAAAAAGCATTTTTATTTTTCAAAATATCAAATTAATAAATATTTATAAAAAAGTATTAACAAGTTATATAAAATTGAACAAACAAATAAAAAGTAAATGCATTTTGATTCATGGGCAAAAACTATAATCTATAGAAAAATAAAGACTAATTAACCATATCGAAAAAGATATAAATAAATATTCAAAAAATCAATTAGACAAAACCAATTATAAATGATTTTTCATTTTAGTTGGGGAGTATGATAATTTTTACCAAATTAAAATTAGAATTAAAATTAAAAATTCTATATATATATATGCTAAAATTGCTGGAAAAAAAAAAGATAAACCCAATGAACATTGTGACAATATTGTAATTTTCAATCGTACAAGGCCATGGCAACCAATTATCAAATGTCATTATTTGATAAAGATTTGAACCAATCATGAAAGTTTAGAACAACTCACTATTCCACATGCGTTCCCTTTCATATAAGAAGCGCATATGACCCTTAGTCTACAAATAGAATATGTTCCATGCAACCACATACATTTATGCTCGGATAACAACCAACAAAGGAAATCAAACTTTGAAGAAAAGTATATTATACCAAACATCAAAAGCTATTTTCTATAATGAAAATGACCCAACGAGGTATGTAATTGGCCATCGTATGAGGGAAGTACGTTCCTACTTTATGTTTTAATGCGGTTGGAAACCAATTATTTTTTCATGAATTTCCCGAACTTACAAATTCCAAATACCTTTCAATAATGTTGTTGAAAACTATAACTCCTAACAGCCAAATGAGAATTCAAGTAAAGCATGTCATTTCAGTTACACTTACACTGTCAATACAAACATAGTCCCAATTTTTGTAATATTAGTAAATATAAAATAATAGTTCATTTGCTTTGGTGTTTAAAGTGATGTATATTTGGAATTGACTATATGTAGGGAACATTTATCAAATTGAATTTGGTATTATTTTTATTTTTATTAATAATAGTTTATTTAATAACAATATTTTGGCGAAACAAAATACTTATGTAGGATTGTTTATGTCAATGTAGATATCTGAATTTTAGTAGATGTATATTATGCTTATAGACTTAAGAGAATGTGACACATATATTTTCACTTGTCTTTTCTTGATTTCCATATGGATTGGGGTGTTAAACAATTTGAAACTCAAGGCAACATGGAATCAAATATATGTAAAATCTTGTAT
The DNA here is from genome assembly GCA_031772625.1 of Pinus tabuliformis. Lineage (NCBI taxonomy): Eukaryota > Viridiplantae > Streptophyta > Pinopsida > Pinales > Pinaceae > Pinus > Pinus tabuliformis. The sequence goes on along the minus strand of CM062811.1, from coordinate 13,922,904 downwards.
TTGAGAGTAAAAGAATGAATATAAGGCTTATCGTACTCTTCCTTTCTATATCATGTGGGGTATATGGAGATGCAGGAATGCAGACACCTTTGAGAATAAATTGCTAGATATACATGACACATGCATAAAAATTTATGTATATTTAATGAGATTGGTCATGTGGTAAATTATGGATACATGAGAAGTATCAAACATGTGGATATTTGGAGTAGATTCTTTGTGGAGTGTTTTGGTGGGGCCACTTGCAAACGATCCCATGGCCGTGGCATCTTCATTGTTCTGAGACCCGGTGAATACTTCAATTTTCGCTGGTTTAATGACAATGGTACAACTTCTAGGGCTCATGCCATTGTTTTATGAGGTGTATTATTCTATGTCAGATGGCTTTCTTTTGAAGAATTTGATATTTTCGATGGCTCTAAAGTGGTGATAGTTTGGGTTTTGAAACAATCTTTATTTGAACCTCCTCTTATTTTCTAGATGCAGAGAATTAGGTTGTTGATTGAAAAATTTAATGAGGTTCACTTTGCCCATATTTACAGGTGGCAAGCACGCTATCAAAAATTGGACAACAATTCAATCCCGAGGAAATCAATTATACATACTTCATCGATGACCAATTGCAAGATGTATAAAAATTCCTTTTACTTACTATATTCCAAATACTATATATAGGTGTATTTCTATTTTTGTTTATTCCACTCATAGTATTGTTGTAATTAGAACATTAATGTGACTATATTTAAATCCTGAATTATGTTGGAATAGTCACTGATACTTGTAATGTTTTGAGAATATTTTTACCTTTCCTTACTTATGATGCTATATGACATATATGATTTAATAAATTTTGAATTTGTAAACAATCTCTTTATATTTAATATAAAGTTTTTTAGTTTTTTCATTACTAAAAAAAATAGAAAATAAAGGTATATAAAAAGAATATGATTTTGGAGATTTAATTAATTTTTATTTTAAAATGATGGTTAAAAGTATTGAAATTGTTAATCAAATTTAATATTACATTTATTTAAATTAAATAAATGCATATAAAAAATATATTCATTTAAAGTTTTTAGGTTTTTTTGAAAAAATTGTGATAAATTTTAAATAACATATATATATATATATATTTTATATTTAAAAATATTATTTTTAATAAATTTATTAATATAAATTAGTGTCATTTATTCAAAAAGATTTAAATCAAATATTTATTAAAATATAATTAATCAATTTTTCAATGCCATTAATCATACAGTTTGAGTGAGCCTAATGGTTAAGAGTATGTGTTTCCTCCTAAGAGGTCACACGTTCAAAACAAGAGGAGATAGAGTATGTATGCCTTCATAGACTATTATAAATAAAATATTACTAAAATTTATTTTCTTTAGAAAAAGAACATAATAATAAAATGTTAAATCATAAAAAGCTTATTAAAATGTAATTGTTCTCAAATGAGGGAAGTACGTTCATACTTTATCTTTGAATTTAGTTGGAAACCAACTAAATTTTCATAAATTTCCCAAACTTATAATTCCAAACACCTTTCCATAATGTTGTTGAAAACTATAAGCCCTAACATCAAAATGAAAATTCAAGTAAATCAGGCCATTTCAATTACATTGTCATTACAAACATAGTCCCAGTTTTGTAATATTTTTTTTTGTTTTTAACAAGTTCGGATAGATGTTATATTACCAAAAAAAGTCTTGGAGCAAGCTCCTATTACATTCCGCTATTCTGATATGATAGACTAAGCAGTAAGATAGGCACGCAGACCTTTCTCCTGTGCTTAGTATCAAAACTTCAGAAGTTTTTTTAGCTATTCTAGAATACTGCTTGACATATTGACCAACTAAGAAAACAAATTTGCATAACATATATTCACTGAGCTTTATGGTTTATAAACTGAGTAGTCCTGGGCTGCTTGCTGCTTGTTGTTGTTGTTAACTAAGTTCTCCCCTTCACTGCTAGTGGCTTTGCTTTTATAGTAGTCCACTGCTTCCTCTAAGTGCTTGCACTTAGATTTCAGAGCCATGATTTCTTCTTTATGAACTGCCATATTGCGCTTCTGGAAACTGTATTCCATCCGCATTTCACTTTGGAGATCCTTTAATGACTGTTGTAAGTAGTGTATCATGATCTTATTTCCCTTGCATGCCAGGAAAGAGTCATTCCTTGCTGCCTTATCAATGGGATTGAGCTCCATTTTATTGCTCCTTCCTCTTGCTTTGCTTGTCTCCCTGATTCTTGTTTTTTCTACTATAGCTTTCCTTCTACTGTTGCTTGCTAGCCTTTGAGCCTGTGCAGACCTGCCTTGCTGAGCGATGTTCTAGCTTGATTGAAAGATAGCAGAGGCCTGGATGACAAGCTTGGGGGTGAGCCTGCTATTGAAATTCTTTTGAAAAACGATGACAATTTGGAGAGAGTCAAGGGACTGAAGGCCAACAATGCGACCGAGATTATAATGAGGCTGGGGGATGGTCTGCAGAAATGGAGGAGTGAAGATAATACAGAGATCAATTGCTGCAATGGGAGGTTGAGCATGCTGAGGTGAGCCAGATGCAAGGGACTGTATGCCAGTGGTGCGACCGAGAATACAGTGGGATCGGGGGATGATCAGCGAAGATGGAGGAGTGGAAATGAAACAGAGATCACTAGCTATGGTGAAAGGATGTTGGGCATGCTGAAGAGAGACAGAGGGCTGTGCGATGGAGAAAACAGAGTTCTGAGAGCTAACAACTATGGAATTATGAAACGGGAAGGGACTTAGAGAAAATTCTCTATGCTCGACACAGTCATACTTGCTAATGGAAACCTTACCATTCCTTTTATAGCCCATTCTTCCTTCCCTGGATCTGCAATTGGAGGCTGTCACTTGTGAGCGATCGTCCTTCCTAGATTTTCTGCCACGCTTTTTCCCAGTGCATCTGATTTTTCTCTCATGAAACTTGTGATCCAGGGTGCCTTCACTGACATCCTTCATGTGCGACTCCCTGCTGTCATGATTTTTCCTTTGACTGTCCAAGATTTTTTGGTTTTCTTGTTGGCTGTAGATTCTTTTAATTGCTTTGCTTTCTATACTTTGATTTTTTCCTTTTATCCGCCTGCTTTGTCCCTTGGTATTCCAGAACTTTGGGCTTATCATTTTTCAATGGTGATTATGGCACAGTGTGATGATATTCTTCTTGATTCTCTCTGACTATTCCTTCTTCTTTCTCCACAGCTTGATTTGCATGGTGGTCCGCTTGCTGATTATGTATCCTCAAGACATGCTTGAAGGTTGCATTTCTGGAGCCTGCTAAATTCCTTTTGATTCTTCTGATGATTCTACTCATAAACTCATTGCTTGGGTTCTTGTTTCGAACCATTACCTCAACTATGATGGCTGAGTCTCCAATAATTATAGGATTTTGGATTTCTCTTTTTTTAATCAATCTTGTTCCCATCAGTAGACTGTATGCTTCCACCTGATTATTTGATATTTGTCCCAGTCCCCATTCATAGGTGACTATTTTTCCCCATTTGGATCGTAAATTATTCCACCAGCTCTTGCCTTTCACATATTATTCTTTGAGGCTCCATCAAAATGCATATAGTGTCTGTTCAATAGTTTTTTCTAGCTTTCCAGCTCCTCTTCAGTCATTCTTAATTTCCAGTTTTTTTTTTAGTTTTCTTTTCTCTGTCCCTTTTGACCATTGTTGTCTAATTTGGCTTTGCTGAGCCAGTCCCTTTCCTCTTGTTGGAGAATACTGTAATCCGTTGGTGCAGTTCCTTTTGTGTTGAGAATTTCAGAAGTCAGTCCCCAAGTTTTTGAGAGTGTTTTCCCAATTCTTGGGTTTTGGTTTTTGAAGATGCACTTATTTCGAGTCAGCCAGATTTGCCAACATAGGACTGTTGGGATACATTTCCATATTCTTAGAATTGTAGCTTTCTTCTTTGTTGCATAAGGGTATGCTTTCTCAAGAGTTCCGAGGAATTCTGGCAATGGTTTTTCAAAGTTTATGTTAATTTCCAGTGGTTGTACAAGCTGCTCCCAACACTCTTTTGAGAATTTCCACTCTTGGAGTAAGTGCTGGATGTTTTCTTCCACTTTCTGGCATAAAGGGCATCTTGATGGCCCTTGGAAGCCCCTTTTTTTTAAATTTTCACTGGTCAAAATCTTCCCTTTTAAAAGCATCCGTATGATTTTTTTATTTATTTTTGGCAAACTTTTGGATTTCCAAGCTAGTTTCCAGAAGTCCCACTCCTGATGATCAATCTGCTCTTGGAGGATATTATATCCAGATTTAACTGTGTACTGCCCGTTGCTTGGATCCCATAGATAGCTGTCTTCCTCATCATAGTGAATTGGGGCTGCCCCTTTTAAATGTTGTTTGATTTTTGTCCATTGCCCTTCCAGATTTGCTAGTATGGTTGGGATTTTCCACTCTTGCCATTCCTTTTTATTCCATAACGAGATTGAATGTAGAGTGTTGAATCCTTTTCCTTTCAGCCATTCTTGTATGCCTTCCACTTCTAGGTAATTCTCAATTTGGTCTTTTCCCATGACCCTATCCTCCCAAATCGAGATTGTTTTTCAGTTACCTGGAATTTTTGAGATGTGGCTGCTCATCAATGGGATTACTTTTTTGACTAGCTTCCATACTTGGGTGCTTTGTCTGATTGGGATGTTTCCCTTTAGCAATTTTTCCTTGGATCCATCCATGTATTTGTTAATGAGGATTTTTTTCCACCAGCTCTCTTTACCTGTAATGAGTCTCCACACTATTTTCATTCCAAGAGCTGCATTCATGAGTCCAGGCAGCCGGATGGATAGCCCTCCTTTTTCATATGGTAACACTACTTGTTCCCACCTGACCAAGCTGAACTTCTTGTTTTCTTGCTTCCCACCTTGCCATAGGAAGCTTCTTAAGATTAACTCCATCTGTTTGTGGGCGCTTGTTGGTGCCATGATTATAGCATATTGATAAATCGGTAGTGCAGCAAGGAGAGCTTTAATTAGTATCACCCTTCCAACCATGTTTAGCCACATCATTCCCCAATTCTTTATCTTAGTTTGCATTTTTTCAATCTGTTTTGTCCATATTTCTGCTTTCATGCTTTCTTTTGAGATTGGGAGTCCCAAGTAGAGGAAATGGCTCCATTTTTCTTGTGCTGGGATTTCCATGATTTGGGATATCCTTTGCATGATTCTAGGCAGAATATTCCAGCCATAGATCCTGCATTTTGTGTTGTTTAATAGCCCACCTGACACCTGAAGAAATTTATCTAATGTTTTTTTGAATCTTCTAGCTATTATTGTTGATTCTCCTCCCAGCAACAGAGTATCATCCGCAAACAAGGAATGGTTTATAGTTTTTATTCCTTTTGCTATTCTCAACCCTGTTATAGTTTTTTCTTTCCTCTGGGCTTCCAAAGCTCTGCTTAAGGTCTCTACCATTATTATGTAAAGAAAAGGGGAGAGAGGGCAGCCTTGCCTTAGACCTTTAGTGCTTTGGAAGAAGTTACCGGGCCTTCCATTTATGAGTGGGGCTATCCATGGGGTGGAGATGCATTCCTGAATCACTCCTGTTATTTCTTTAGAGAAGCCAAGTTTCTGGAGGACAACCATTAGATATGGGTGGATGACTCTATCAAAGGCATTTTCCATGTCTAATTTGATTATCATACCCTTTTCTTGCTTTTGGATACTGGTGTGGACAGCTTCCTGGACAATTATGACATTATCAATAATTTGCCGGTTTGGCACAAACCCTCCTTGATTTTCCGATATGATTAGGGGCAGCACTTTCTTAATCCTATTTGCCACTATTTTTGTTATTATCTTATAAGAGGAATTACAGAGAGAGATAGGCCTGAACCTATTAAAAGTGGTGGGATTTGCCTCTTTTGGGATAAGGGCCAGATAGGAGGATTTTGTGTTGCCTCCCATATTTTTTTTTTGAAAACATTCTTCACCATTCTTATGAAGTCCTTTCTGATTGTATACCAGTGATTTCTAAAGAAGGCAATGGTGAAACCGCCTGGACCTAGTGCTTTGTCCAGATGCAGGCTCCATATGGCCTCCACTATCTCTTCCTCTGTTGGTTCTTTCCACAAATCTGCATTTTGTTCTTTTTTTATTTTCTTTTTTGTGTGCTGCAAAATTTCTTCATGCTCAACCATTTCTTCTATGGCTGACAGTAGATATTTGAAGTGCTTATAAGATGCTTTTTTTATTTCTTCCGCTCCTTTAACTTCTTGGTTTTCCACTTGGATCTTTTTTATATGATTTCTAGCTCTTCTCATTTTCATAGTATTATGAAAAGAAGAAGTGTTCTTGTCACCTGCCTTGAGCCATAAACTTTTGGACTTCAGTTTGGCCTCTTCTTCTTCTTTCCTGTTTTCCCTGTAAATCTCCCAAAAGATTTCTTTCTCTTTTAAGTAGTCCTGCTTGCTTTCTTCTTTGCCCTCTTTCTCCGCTTGCATGCTGTCCATTTTCTGTTGGAGCTCTTTTTTCTTTTCTTTTCTTTTTTTAATTCGTTTGATCTTGCCCATTCTTTTAACTTGACTCTTACATTTTTAATTTTTGTCTCCCATATGTAGTGAGGTGAACCTGTTACTCTTGGTTCCCATACTGTTTTAACTAACTCGCTGATTTCTGTGTTGTTGTCCCAGGTTGAGCTATATCTAAAGGGGAGGGGTCCTTGGTTCTCCATTTTGCCCAATATTATTGCTACTGGTTTATGATCTAATGCCGTGGTGTGAATGATTTTTGATCAGATAGAGCTGTAACCTGCTGCTATACTTTCGTGGATTAATATTCTGTCCAGCCTTTCTTTAATATTGCTTTTGCCTACTCTTTTATTGTTCTAGGTGTATTTCCCATTGTTTGGGGGAATGTCCAGAAGGCTGTGCTGCTCCATGACTTCTTCTAGAGAGTTCCTGGAGGGATCCATTTCATAAACTCCTCCAAATTTTTCCTCAATACTTCTTACCAGATTTAAATCTCCTCCTAAAATCACCTTCCCAGCTTGTGTTTCCTTTAATATTTCCTTCAATGTGGCCCAGCACTGTTCTTTATCCTTATAGTGGTTGGGGGCATATATATTTATGACCCTGTATCTCTCTTTTGTGCTAGTTTGCCTGAGGTCCGTTATTATCCAATGCTGATCTATTTTCTTTTGGGTTAATTCCCATATACCTTTTTTCCATATTGTGCATATACCCCCTAATGCTCCTGTTGCCTGTATAGCTTCTCCTTTGTAGTTTCTGAACTTTTTTTAAAGATTTTCAGTGTCTTGATTACCTACCTTTGTCTCCTGGATCATTAAAATATCTGGGTTTTCATTTACTAATATATCTCTTGCTGCATTTTCTTTAATAGATGTCCCCATTCCTCTACAGTTCCAGGAGACTATTATCATTATTTACCTGTTGGGTGGTGCATGGTTCCCTTCCCCTTTTGATATCTTTTCTCATTGTTCCCTGTACTTTTTCCTAGGAAAGTATCCATAGGTTGTTGCATTCCTAGAGCCATTTCTTTTGCTGCTACTTCGTCTCTTAGTTCCTTGTTTGTCTTCCTTCCCACTTTTTTTTTGATTTTCAGTGTTTGGGAATGCTTCCTTTGCTTGTTTTCTGGTTACAATTCTGTCTACTGAGGGAGGCGGAGAGTGGTGGGGGTTTGAGATTCTAGGGGAGTGAGGAGATTGGGAAGGATTGGGGGAGTGAGAGGTTCTAGATCTAGATCTAGATCTAGATTTGGGTCCAGGGGATAAGGGAGCAGAAGGATCCAGTGGGTCCAATGGATTAGTAGTGGCCAGGTTTGCATTTGGTGAGAGAGGTTGAACTTCAGTGGATGCTGAGGGTTGCGAAAGTGGCTGCATTGATTATTTGTTTACTGTTTTTTTCCGTTTGACCTGTTCCCATTTATTTTCCAGATCCTTTGTTTTTTCACTTTCATTTTCTTTTCTTTTAGTGCATCTATTTGCGAAATGACCATATTCATGACATACCTTGCATTTGAAGGGAATTTGTTCGTAGTCCAGCTGTTGTATGTGCATCCACTGGTCCACTTTGATTTTGATAGCTTCTGGGAGTCCTCTCCCTAGATCCACTTCAACACATATTCGGGCACATGCATGCATATTTTCCTTTGGCTCACATCTGTCAATGTACTTCCCTACTGCGTTTCCTATGGCTTTAACTGAATCGTCTCCCCAGCAGTGGAGAGGGAGATGCGGCAATCTAACCCAGACAGGTACAACACTTGGGACATCCATTTCTGGGTCAAAGTCTGGTGTCCATCTATTCAGATACAACCCCCTTGTATCCATAAAATATGGCCCATTCCTGAATATCAAGTCTCGATCCTCCTTGGTCTTGAAATGAAAGGTGTAATATCCTTTACCGCAGAACCTGATCGAAATTTTCCCATTTATTGAAGCCGACCAGTTTCGTTCTACCCATTTTTGGACAGTCTTGGGTGATGGCCACAACCCAGTGAACTGCCCTACTAAGCCTCGTTCTGCCAGGGAGAGTGCTACTTTTCGTGGGAGAGCCGGAGGGAGTGATATCTCTGGTATTTCTTCCATTCTTTTAACAAACTTTGAGATTGCTGGTCTATTCTTTGCCGGTCCCATTGCTGAAATGAGGGAGGCAAAAGCTTTGGATGTTTCTTCAGATTCCTGGTGGTGATTTGTGTGATGATCTTCGTTCTCTGATGGATCCATGTTGCTCGAACCTCAGCAGCAGAAGGTTGCTGAGGGCAGCTGCAGACGGATGCGTGCTTGCTACAGGAGGGTATTGCGATCTCTCTCCTTACCAGGTGAAGTCGGGCCTTAGTAGCAGGAGGCCTATGAGGAGCAGCAGGGGCTGCAGCTCTGAGTGCTGCAGCAACAACTAGGGCTGCGTATGGGGATCCTCGACAGCTCTCATCGCAAAGCGTTTTTTTAGTTGGAATTAGTCCCAATTTTGTAATATTATTAAATATGAAATAATATTATTAAATATAAAATAATTGTTCATTTTATAATAAAAACACAGTATGTGTTTTGGTGTTTAAAGTGACGTATATTTGAGATTGACTATATGTAGTGAATATCCACATAGTCTAATATCCGTGAAGCACATGCTAGATATAATAATATAGAAATTTAAAAAATGATAATAAAAAGGACTATTGACATAATATGGGATTGAAAACAGTTGATAATATATAGAACTAGTTATGAATTAGTTAGTAATGAATCCACTTGAATTTTTTTGAATTTGAGATTGGAAAAAGAAACACGAGGCATTATTATAGATGATACAAATAAGTTAATTATGTTTGTTTTATTGAGACGACTTCTTATGCCATAAATAAGTTAATTATATTAATTTCTTGGAAAATAATTCCATGGTTTTCTTTTTTTTTGTTTTTTTTTTCGTAAATGCGGGTTAAATATATTTATTTTTGAGAGATTTGTTGTGCAATTTTTTTAGGAAAACCTTCATGATTATGTGAGGAAGATAAATAAATTACTTATGTTGTATTTTTGAATAAATTACATATAAATCTGGCCAATAAAAAGACAAATTAGAAGTCGTGATATTTTCTTGAAGTAGAATGTATGTGAACCTTGCACATAAAAAATAGAAGTGTCAAGATATTTTCTAAAAAAAAGAAGTTTTTGTATAGTTATTGATTTAGAAGTTCTTGAAAAATAAATATGTATTTGCATCCACAAAAAGAATAGCTATTGTATTAGTTTTTTATAATAAATAATATGTGTTTATATGCAAAAGATAATGGTTATTGATCTAGTCTATTTTGGATAAAGTTAATGTATTTGCATGCACAAACATAATAGTTATTGTGCTAGTTTTCTTTTAAAAAAAATATATGGGTAGTTGTGGTGGTTATTTTCTTTCGCAAATGAATATTTTCTTGTGCAAAGAAATAATAGTACTTGTGGTGACATCTTTGAAAAAAATTCTCTCTTCTTGTGCGAAGAGATAGTGATGTCCATAGTGATTCTTTTAAAATATTATCATGCTTTTGTGGGTAGAGGTAAAATGTAACTATTCCCTTTCTTATAATGCATGTGAAGTGTAGATAGATGAGCATGTCTTGGTAATCTTTATGCATTTTAATTTATGCATGTGAGATTTGAATGGATAGACATGTGTCATAACCATACGCATGCATGGATAAATAGGCATGTTTGTGAAATTATGTACTTTTAATTAATGCATGTGTAAGAAAGGGGACATGAGAAGATGTTTAAAGCATAACTAGTAGAGACATATTATTTGAGTTTGATAAATATTTTATATAATCATGATGTCATAGTTGGCGACGATAGTAATTGTAAGGAAGAAATGTGACTTATGTGAAGGATGAATTAATAATGTCTAACCCATCCCTTATACAACAACTGAAATGGATTATAATTAACACTATGGTAGACAACAAGGTCATTCTGCTTAACTAATGGTCCATGCAAAGTGAAGGATTATCAAATGCATGATAATCCACTATCAGAAACAACTAGCCCGCAAGGATAAGACATGGTGCTCGAGGAATTGTGAGGTAAATTGTTTTGATCGCATGATTAATGTAATGGATAATAACTAGTTATATTTGAATGTAAGATGACGTTTCTTGTAAAATTTTTAACAATGGACAAGGGATGGTCTCCCTCGATGCCATTGAGTGAGGGGTGAACACCCTCACAAAACGTTTAATAAAATAAATGTTGTTGTTGTTGTTTTTTTTTTTTTCCTTCGTGTTTTTCAGAGCATATAAGTGTCCCTTTATATGTTTGCCTATTGTGTCATTTTGATGTTGTTGCCACCTTGCATGACATTGACACTTATATCATCAAATACGTTATTAACTAGCCTAATTAAATAGATAATGATAATGATGCAATGTTACAACATAAAGTGTTATGAAAACGTGCTGCAATAATGGTTATTATGTTATGTGACATGCTATTCCATTTCTAAAGTTTCTTTATGTAATGACGATGATTTTATCTAATGATCGGTTAAGGAATAAGGAATAAGTGATTGGGAATATTACGTGTCAGTAAATTCCGTAAAAAATTCTAATCCTATATATTTTTACACGAGGTTTAACGGGGGATGTTACCCATAGCTTATTCAATTTGGTATTACCTCCATTTTTATTAATAACAATTTATTTACTAGGAATAAATGTATATAAAAAGAATATAATTTTGGAGATTTAATTAATTTTTTTAGGAAACCATTATTCAGAGTATTAAGATTGTTAATAAAATTTCATATTACATTCGTTTGAATTAAATAAATGCATATAAAAAATGTATTCATTTAATAAAAAAAGTATTCATTTAATAAAAAAAATTAATTTTTTTTGAGAAATATTAAAGAAATTTATATTTATATTTATAAATAACATTTTAATAAATTTTTAATACAAATTAGTGTGCTTTATTTAAAGAGATTTAAATCAAATACTTATTGAAATATAATTCATCAAATTTCCAACAACAACATTAACGATAATCAATTCTAACACTTTACATATATATATAAAAGTGTACTACTATTCTAAATAAAATATTATTAAAATTTAATTTTCTTTCAAAATGAGCATAATGATACAAGGTTAAAGAGTATCATAGAAGGTCTATTAGGTTGTTAACTATATGGGATAAAAAAGGTAATGAACATCTTGGTACTAGGCTGAACTATGAGTTTCTGATATATGTGGCTTCTAGGATGTTGCATATATATGGGGAGGTTGCTAGTTCTCCATCAAAATTTAAATCTTAAAAAAAAAAAGGTTATAAAAAAGTGATTGTAGGGTTATTTTTAAAGTGTAATGAGAAATTGCCCATAGGGCGTAGAATATACGATGATGGAGTGTATTGCTAGTCAGTCTGTGATCTGAAGGTCACTGGTTCAAAACTCCATGGGCAAAAATCCAGTCATGTTTAAGGCTGGTGTGGCCCAGGCTGGGTGCGATCCCTGGGTGGTTTTGACGGCTTAGATGTCCATGGGTCATAGTTTCTCAAGGAAAAGGTCAAGCCTATAGCTATCATCTTATACAACTTGACAAACAAAAAAAGTGTAATGAGAAATTTACTTACAAAACTTATAAAAATATTCAATGATCAAATAAGAGAAATATTGTAAAAATAAACAATTATATTTACTATAAAAAAATTGTTTGATAAAAGATTGATTGCAAGTTTATTTTTAAATTTGGATGATAAAAAAAAAACTTATAAAAGTATTTAGTCAATTATTGAATTGAGGCTTCTGTGATCCATAATATTTTTAAGAAGAGATTTCAGCGTAAATCACATTCAGAAAACCTTTGTCGACGTGTTTCGAACCAACTAGTGTGGTTCATCGTCAGGACAAGTTGAAGAAACAGATCCAGCTTAGCATGTTAAATAGTCCGAGCAGAGTCTCCAACGGCTAACTTGACCAACAACTAATTTTGACTTTAGGACCAGGGTTATAAAAATTATTATAATTTAATGGAAATTAGTTAGATTAGGTAACCAATAAAAATATATAAATATATAAAAAATAATTTAAATGGTGTTAATGGTAAGTTAAAAAGTTATGTTTGATAATTAAGAATTATAAGTTGTTTAATATTTAGATAGGAATTTGTTATATAAAGGAACTTTTCTTATAATATATATATAAGTTAGAAATAATCAAAACATAAAACATTGGAACGAGAAAATTAAGTTAACTTAACAAAAAAAATAAAAAAATAATAATAATAACAATAATAATAATAAAAAATAAATAAATAAACACAAAAAAAAAAAAAAACTTAAAAAAATAAAATAATAATAATAATAATAATATATACAGTTTAATTAAGAAAGTAGAAGGTTGTAAAAGGTACTAATATTGAAGAAAAAAAATAAAAAATAAAAATAAATTAATTAAAAAAAATAAAAATAAAAATAAATAAATAACGAGAAAATATTAAAAAAAATAAATTGAAATAATAAATAAGAAATAATACAAATAAAAATAAATAAATCAAGCAAGCAACACATTCTAAAAAGAAGAAGGACAAGAACATGATCAAAAGAAAACTACAGAGCCAAAAGGAGAAACCCTAGGAGGAAGGAAAGACACGGCTCCAAGGAAAAAGAACTGCGAAAATAAGGGAAACAACGAAAGCTAGAAAAAGCAAGACTAGGAAGAAAGGGCAGGGATCCAGCAGCTACTGATCTTCCAGCCGTCATCTCTATTGAGATTGTTTGGCCTTCACTTCCACTTTCTTCTGTTTCGAGGGTGAGTTCTTTGAACAGACCTGTGGTGTTGCCATGGGCTCACCCCTATCCCCTATTGTTGCGAATCTTTTTATGGAAGATTTCGGAACCAAAGCTTTAGCCTCGGCTCGTCTCCTTCCCAAGCTGTGGAAAAGGTATGTAGATGACACTAATGTCATCTAGCCCCATGGCCAAGAGGAGTTGGATCTCTTCTTCAATCACCTCAACTGTCAGTCCTCTGCCATTAAGTGAGGTCAATGGTTGCCTCAATTTCTTGGATATTCTTATATCGAAGAATAAGGATGGTTCTCTCTCCCACTCAGTGTTCCGGAAGAAAATGCATATTGAGCAGTATCTTCATGCCGATTCCCATCATTTCCCTGCTCAAAAGTTGGGTGTTCTTAACACCCTCGCTACTCGTGCCCTGAGGATTTCTGATAGGGAGAGCTTCGATAAGGAGAAATCCCATCTCCTTAATGTCTTTGTGGAGAATGGCTATAGTAGGCGCCTAGGTCAGAAGGCTTTCCTTAAAGCCTCTAAAAACTCGTTAAGCAAAAAAGAACCTAAAGAGCACTGGCTAGGGGTCCATCTTCCCTATGTACAGGGAACCACGGACAAGATTGCTCGGATTCTTAAGAAGTATGATATTCCCTCAACCTTTAGGCCCCTCAACACTATTCGCAAATCCCTCCGATCGGTGAAAGATCCCATTGACCCGAAAGACATGAAGGGTGTTTACTTGATCCCTTGTTCTTGTGGGACCCCCTATATTGGGGAAACAGGGCGCTCCATCCATCAAAGGATCAGCGAACATGCAGCTGACCTAAGACATGGGAGAACCAAGTCTTCAGCGTTAGCAGAGCATGCAGAAAAGACCAAGCATCAGGTGTGTATTGAGGAGGCCAAGGTTATTGCCAAGGTTGCGCAGTTCCATCACCGTAAATTCAGGGAAGCTATTGAAATTGAAAGAAGGTCGAACAATCTCAATAGAGATGACAGCTGGAAGATCAGTAGCTGCTGGATCCCTGCCCTTTCTTCCTAGTCTTGCTTTTTCTAGCTTTCGTTGTTTCCCTTATTTTCGTGGTTCTTTTTCCTTGGAGCCGTGTCTTTCCTTCCTCCTAGGGTTTCTCCTTTTGGCTCTGTAGTTTTCTTTTGATCCTGTTCTTATCCTTCTTCTTTTTAGAATGTGTCGCTCACTTGATTTATTTATTTTTATTTGTATTATTTTTTATTTCTTATTTCAATTTTTTTTTTAATATTTTCTCGTTATTTATTTATTTTTTTTTTTTATATGAATTTTTATAATTTATTTTTTCATTTTTTTCTTCGATATTAGTACCTTTTACAACCTTCTACTTTCTTAATTAAACTGTATATATTATTATTATTATTAATTTTAAATTATTTATTTATTTATTTTTTGTTTGTTTATTTATTTATTTGTTTATTATTATTATTATTTATTTATTTATTATTATTTTTTTTGGTTAAGTTAACTTAATTTTCTTGTTCCAATGTTTTGATTATTTCTAACTAACTTTTATGAATATTACTTTATATTTATATATATATACATATATTTTATACATATATTATAAGAAAAGGTCCTTTATATAACTAATTCCCATCTAAATATTAAACAACTTATAATTTTTAATTATCAAACATAACTTTTTAACTTACCATTAACACCATTTAAATTATTTTTTATATATTTATATATTTTTATTGGTTACCTAATCTAACTAATTTCCATTAAATTATAATAATTTTTATAACCCTGGTCCTAAAGTCAAAATTAGCCGTTGGTCAAGTTAGCCGTTGGAGACTCTGCTCGGACTATTTAACATGCTAAGCTGGATTTGTTTCTTCAACTTGTCTTGACGATGAACCACACTAGTTGGTTCGAAACGCGTCAACAAAGGTTTTCTGAATGTGATTTACGCCGAAATCTCTTCTTAAAAGTATTTAGTTATTAAATGATAAAAATCGTGTAAATCAAGTACTTACTGAAATATAATTAATCAAATTTTCAACAAAGTTAACGATAATCAATTCTAACACTTCACATTAAATTATGATATTATATGTGTGTGTGTGTAATACTATTCTAAATAAAACATTGTTAAAATTTATTTTTCTTTAAAAATGAATATAATGATACAAGGTTAAAGAGTATCATAGAAGGTTTATTAGGTTGTTAATTATATAAGGATAAAAAAAGGTAATGAACATCCTGGTCCTACATTGAACTATGAAGTTTTTGATATATGTGGCTTGCAGCCTGTTACACATATATGTGGAGGTTGTTAGTTCTCCATCAAAATTTAAATCTTAAAAAAAAAGAAATTAATAAAAAAATGATTGTAGAGTTATTTTTAAAGTGTAATGAGAAATTGCTCATGGGGCGTATAATAGACGATGATGGGGTGTACTGCTAAGTCACTTCGTGATGTGAAGGTCACTGGTTTGAAACTCCAAGGGAAAAAATCTTGTCATGTTAAAGGTTGGTGTGACCCAGTCTTGGTGTGATCTACGTGTAATTTTGATGGCCCATATGCCCCTGGGCCGTGGTTTCTCAAGGCAAAGGTCAATCTTGTAACCATCATCTCATACAACTTGAAAAATAAACAAAAAGTATAATGAGAAATTTACTTACAAAACTTATAAAAATATTTAGTGATCAATAAGAAAAATATTATAAAAATAATTAATAATTAATTAAGTATATTAACTATAAAAGAAGGTAATTAATAAAAAATTGATTGCAAGTTTATTTTTAAATTTAGATGATAAAATATCCCCGATCGGGGTGTGAGCTAGACCCAATGGGTACATCTTAGCCCATTGTCTAATGCAAATCCCAAGGAAATCTAAGGCCATCCTCAACATGCATGCAACAATTGGAGAGGTGGCGGTGCGCATGTGAGGGTTAAATGCTAACCCAAAAGGTGGCAGAGACATTAAGTTGGTTGAGAAGGTGAGTTCATCCTTCATTGTGTTTGATAAATTGGTCTGTGTGCTCCGCGCACTGTGGATCTGGTCTGGGTTGTTCATCCTGGGGAAGGCATTGGCTAAGTCTCTTTCTAGTCAAGGACTCTGTCACTGGTATGTGTCCATTCTTAATTATCTTATCCTTACATCTAGAGATCTTTGTATCTATCTTCTGGTATCTGGGATGCATGGAACAATGTTAGTCTGGTGGGATTGGAAAAGAATTTCTCTAGATTGCAGCATGGTTTGGTCAATTTTGTGTGTTGAGTCTTTAGTCTTCTATGTTCTTGTGTCAATGGTCTATGAAATCTGGATCTCGCGCATGGGTTCATGTGGGGCCATGACTTCACATGGGGTAAGGCCTAAAGGTTGTTCTGGGTTTCGCTGTGCTCCCTGCCTTTGTTATTATGGATTTGTGAGGGTTTTAGTTTCTGGTCAATTCTGTTTGGTTCTTGAGGACCCGGATTATTTATGGTCTCGGAATATGGCCATCGTTGTTTGTAATCACTGGCCTGGTCTTAGTAGGCACAGTGTCATGGTCTGGGCCGAACTATGGGAAGTGTCTTGTGTCAGTCTTGTCCCTGTGGTAATGGTATATTGCATATGGTTTTGATGCCTAGTTGTGTGTGGGTCCTGGTCTAGAGGTAGCTTACGGCTCAACTTTTCTTTCTTTCTCCGACGTACAATTATGTTGCTCGAATTGATTAGAGATTAGATTCACGTGGCCCACTCTGGGGTTTTTCATGTGGATGTTTCAGTTTGTCAGTATAGGCTCGACTACAGGCACTGGTGGAGCAATGGTAGACACAGGACTGTAGCTCCTTGCTAGCCGCCTGTTGATAGCAAGCCTTCAAACTGGCTCCTTATTTTGTTGGTTTCTTATGTAATTTTATTGGCAGGTATTCAAGGCTGGAGTGACCCTCAACAATGTCTTGCTTCTGAGTCTAGATTCTATTTGGGTTGACCTCTAGATTTCGAGACAACCAATTATTTGATTTGCAGGTGTAGAAAAATGGTTTGTGCCTCTAGTAAGGGGGGGGGGGGGGGGAGCTGTGACCATAGGAAATAAAGGAAATCATCTCCTTTCGAGGCCAGTCAACCTAGCTCATCCAAGGGGACTGTGCATGGGTGTAAATTGACATCTCAAATTATCCAAGAAACCACTCAGGCATATCATTCAGGAAATTTTCCTTGTTCAAGTAGCTCATAGAAAATTGGGAAGAGGAGATTAAATAGACAGAGGAAAGTTTGGAAATTGATTTGGATGAGTGGAAAACATTGATTCCTGACCTTGGCCATATCCGTAGAATTTCTGCTCAATACGAGCAAATGGTCCATTATATTGGATGATGAAGAGCCTTCTGGCTAAAGCCTTTGAGAAATTTCCACCATACATGCAAATGTCTTCCCATGGGCACTCAGATTATACTAAAGAGTTTCAAAAGATCCAATTTCAATTGCAACAACAAAATGGACGCCTCAACCGCATTGAGCAACACATCCCATGCATTCCCCACATGGAGCTACCAGGTTCCACTGTGAAGGACCTTTCCTTATTGATTCTGTTGATTATGAGTAGAGTCAAAGTGTACCTCTGGTTTTAGTTTTCTATGAAGCAGTTTCAAATTTTTAGGCATATTATCAGTTATGTTTATAGGTATCTAGCTAGTAGGAAGAACAAATACTCTCAGAAATATATAGCGTGGCTAGTAAGACTTATTATTTTTTGTTTGTGGATGGCTTATTTTGTTGTTAGGTGGCCAACAGACCTGACTTCCATCAGGGCAGGTTGAGGCCACATAACCTTCAGACATGTGGATGTAACCTGCTTTTTTGATAAAAAATTAATGGAAAGGTCCTACCAAGCTTACAAATAGAAAAATTTAGATGATAAAATAAAAATAAAATAAACTTCTAAAAGTGTTTAGTCACGAAATGAGAAAAATCGTGTAAAAAATCGTCTAAAAGTATTGGCTCTCAAATAAGAAAAGAAAAGAAAATAAGGTGCACTAGTACAAAATGACTAATTAGTTACTTAAAAAACAACTAAAATTTGCATATAAATGACCATTTTTCAGTCGGTGACCAATAGTAGCTAATTTACAGTATCTTATAATGCGACCAATGTTTAATCATTTTTAGCTTAGTCATTAATTGGTTTCCTCAATTTTATTATCTAGTAGTATATTTAGTCATAAATTTGGTCATTAATTTTTCATTGGTTTAGTCATTAATTGTCGTAATTAATGACCAAATATACAACAAAATATATTACTATATGAATCCTCGAGAAAACCAATTAATGACCAAAGAAATATGACCAAAATGTTGGTCATATTATAAGATACTGTAAATTAGCTACTAATAGTCACATATATGCAAATTTTAGTCATCATTTGAAACCAATTAATGACCAAAGAAATATGACTAAATTTTAGTCATGTTATAAGATATTGTAAATTAGTTACTAACAGTAGTATATATGCAAAATTTAGTGATCATTTTAATAAAAAAATTATCATTTGCAATAGTCATTTATCTTTTTTTGGTATTTTCATATTCATTATATAAACCATTTATTTAGTAGTTTCTATCAATTTCATTTAATTTCATTCATAATCATTATAAAAAACTAATTTAGTCATATATTCATTTTATTCGTGTTCATCATTAACTAATATAAGCTACTAATTTAGTAGTTTTATATTGATTTTATGTGTTCATTATTAATAAACATAAATTAATTAGTATGATTTTGCGACAAAATTTCAAAAAAATGTCATACAATGTGCATGCTTATCTAATATGATAATGCAAAGTTACATATCTTAATTACAAGACTAAATAATATCAAGTGCAAATAAAAATAATTTCAACCATATAATTTTTGTTATATAAAATATCAAGTATTACAATACAAGTTTCCAACTTAATATCGGTTGGACTACAATTTACACAAGAAATATCGTTTCATCATTTCAAAACATTATCACTGTGTTGCCAAATCATTGCAAGTGAATTCACCAACTCTGAAGGTTTGACCATCAGTCTCTCTGAGTGTGTCTTATGCAAGATATTGGCTCTAAGGGTATCACTAGATAGATTCTCTTCTCTCTCTCATTTTTTATTTGTCGCTCTAGTGTTATTGTTCTCCTCTTTCTTCAATTGCTGCTTTTTACCATCAATATTGAGTTCCTCTCCTAAAAATGAAAGAAGATACAATGCATAGTATAAGACATGAAAGATGATGAATACTTGAATATAAAATAAAGTAGACTATAAAATATTTATACGACATATACCTCAACATTCGATAGTGGACACTATGCGGCTAGATGACATGTATAAACAAAGCAAATAAAATGCCACCATAGAAAATAACACCTTAGGAACTTAGTATTCAACCTTCAACAAAACCTTAGGCAATAACTAAGTTACATGTTAAAAATATCAGGCAATATATAACTTGTGAAAACAAATGGAAAAAAAAAAGATCAGTGTAAAAAATATCCTTATTGCTTGTTCCAAAAGAGTCATGT
Organism: Pinus tabuliformis; assembly: GCA_031772625.1. Lineage (NCBI taxonomy): Eukaryota > Viridiplantae > Streptophyta > Pinopsida > Pinales > Pinaceae > Pinus > Pinus tabuliformis. The sequence goes on along the minus strand of CM062811.1, from coordinate 13,903,106 downwards.
TCCTTAAATTTGGATATTCTTTTGCCCATAGTAAAAGTTCCTCACTATTATGACCTATGTTTTTAGGATCATGAGATTGATCCAACATCATATTAGACTGTGGAGACAAAATGATTCAACTTTCCAGGATGAATACCTCACTTCCAGTTGAATGAAGGTGCTAGCTGTGAGTAGTGTCAAAACCTTAGGGAAGAAGAACATTAAGGCCTAAGAAAATATATCACCACTTTTCCACTGAAAGAAAAAATTTCAATCCTACAATGGCCTCTTGGAGTACATTCTGAGTTATGATTGTCTAATACAATGAGAAGTGTACATATATTGTCATAATGCTCCTCATAGTCAGACTCTATAGTTATGTCCTATAATATTAATCATATTATACTATTTAATTATAAATTATGACTATCAGATAATTATTAGTTTGAATAATTAGTCTGAAATTGTGTTTTTAGTATTTCTGTATACATGAAAATATTTAGAAAAAAGGTACTTTTTGTGACTAGTTAATTTCGAGTGAATCTAAATACACAAGAAATTATGGTGCCTCGATGTTTCTCTAGCGGTTATCCGCTCATTGTACTAATTGCTCACGTGTCCTCTACTTCTTTTGGTGAATTCTTCTTTTATGATGTCCAATGCCAATGCAATGGACATTTATCCTCGATGTTTTTCTGAGCCAAAGGGAAGCTCCACAAGTAACAACCAAAAAGTAGCCTCAAATATATTATTGGGGGCCAAAATGCAGTAATTATATGACAAGCCAAGAAACACTACACGTTAATCATATTCCCTTTAATATTGATTAATAATTTATTTGCATGATCATGTAATACTAAAGTGTCAAGTACGGACATTTAAATTTAGTCATCCATCAATATCACCTTTGAGAGTGCTTAGTAGTTAATACTTCCTATTACACACACAGTAGATCACCAACTTCAAGGATAGCAATATAAACACAACAAAAATGAAATTAAAAGAAATGCTAGGAGGTCAAATGCGACCAATCTTGAGTAAAGAAAATACCAAACCCTTCACATTAACAAGGAATTATTAGGCACTAAAACAAAAAATCTTTCCATTGCATCATTTTCACCTTTTCTTTAGTTTCTTTAATTGAGAACATAACTTTCAGAAAAAAAACAAAATTCATTGAAAAGGGTCTCAAAATCCTAACAAATGCTCGACTGTTTGTCGTATCAATTAAACATAAAGGCAATCGTTCGATATGATTTCAAATTGTGGAATATATTGAAGAATATGAAGCTTTCTCATCCCTTGCTCCTAATCAAATTTTAATCTGTGGGTTCCAATCAAGTAATCAATTTCCCTCAAAGATAGTTAAGAGATCACTTTGGAGAAGGACTTCTAGAAGCATTGGGATAGTAGAAAAAGAATTAACTAGGAGGAAAATTAAGCACTTTAGTGGGTGCTCCAAAATATTTGAATGCAATTGAAAATTATTTTATACTCCCTCCACACATTTTAAAACAGAAACCATTCAATTGCATCTCTTTTATTTTCCACCTTTCTGTAATATGTAATTCCTTGAGCAAGAATAGAGCATTCATAAATATTTTAATGAAAGAGGACTCTTCATAATCTTAATAAGTCGGGCTCTAACAAATAAAAAATTTCATGTAGTGAATAAATCTAACATGGTAGATTTCAGTGATTAAAATGACAACTTTATTCTTAATCTCATTACAACAAAAATAAATTCAACCCTAACTAGTTGGGATCTAACAAATCAAGAATTTCATGTAGTAAAGTAAACTTACGTGGTAGATCCCTATTATTTGCAATGGAAAATTTATTCTTGATCTTATTACAACATAGATATATTCAAGAGTACATACATATTTCCTTATCCGAGACAAACTTTGAACACATTCCTAGATTTCATAGAAATATAATGATACAATTTATGTGTAGGACATGAGAAAGCTATGTACATCTAGCATCTGTCACTAGACAATAGTGTTATTGAGACACCATATCATGGCATTAGAATAATGTCTATAGATAATGTTATAGAGATACCTTGCAACACCTATTCAACGCTACCTTCAAGCTTCAAATTCATCAATTGATTTAGTTTAGTAGCAAATTCTAGTGGGATTTCATTAAATGCAACCCAACAAAAGCCATTTATGATAACTGTTGTTGCCTTCTCTGGGTCTATCCTCCTCTGGAAATAGAATAACTGATATTCCCCAATTTTTGAGGTACTTACTTCATGTTAAACATGGGATATTGGGTTCTTCACCTGGACAATGTTGTAAATATTAGATGCATACTGGAAACACGCATGCAATTCAAGGTTGCTCCTAAAGTCTCTTGGTTGAATTATAAAACACCATCTACTTAAAACATGATATATGGTAGTAACAAAAACCTACCCAAGATCCCACTTGAGAATTCAAAATGTTGCAAATAGGAGATGTCTTAAACAATATCAACCATTTAATTGCATAATTACGCTAAAATAGACAAATCTTTAAAATGTTGAAAAGTGTGAAAAAAATGGAGTTGGAATATTATATTTATGTCACAGTAGAAAAAGTTACATAAAATGTAAATTATATCTAAAACACGTAAATGTAAAATCTATAGCTACATGAAATGTAACTTTTGTGTAAAAAAATTGAGTTGGAATATTATAGTTACGTAGGGTATATATAGCTATGTGAAATGTAACTTCTATATAACATTCTAAATATTCTTTTTTCAGTCATTTAAGAGACTAACATTTTTTTATCTTCGGTTAATAACTTAATACTCCACCAAAAATAACATTGAATTGGTTCTTCACCAACCAAGGGGAAATTTTAAACCAGTGTGAAAATGCTTACTCATTCCCTTGCCATATTTTTGATATTTTATTTGTGTGTGGATTTAAGCTAGTGTAATGTAACTTCTACATATTTGACAATTTAAATGTAAAAAATTACCCAGATTGAAGTTATACAATTAACATATGCATAATAAGATACGATATACATGAGAAGTTTACATGTTATATCAAGACAAACTTTTTCTCATCTCATTAACCCTTATCTTATAGTTGGTGATGAATATAGCTTTGAAAATCATGAGCCATCCTTGTCATATCTTATATTTAATGATGGATATAGCTTTTAAAAGCATCAACCTTTTTTATTTTATTTTATGTACGATCAATTTAAATGGAAGTTCTCATAATTTTATTCAATATTATATTGTACAACTGGAAATAAAATGACGTGGGGGTGGTGTTTCTAGTGATTTTCAAACTTGTTTTAATTACCTAAATTTAGCCTATTTAAAATAAATAGGGTGTAGAATTCCTGCAGAAACTTCGATAGATCTAGAATTCTAGTTAAATTAAAGACAAGTAATTTGCTAATATTCAAGAGAGGAGAGAGAGAATTTGCTCCATAAAATCAATGTATTAAATTAATGAACAATAGTAATACATGAGCAACCAAACCTCTAATCCCAAAGGGAGGTGGTTATATAGAAATTGCTGAATCTAGAAAACTAGGAAAAAACTAGTAAAAAGCTAGAAAAGGCTAAGAAAAGCTAAAGGGAGGCCTAAAATAGCAACGATGACTCGAGGCAACCTATGGCAACTATCAGCCATGAGGAAAGCATGAGGAGGGGTGCATTTCCCAAGGAAGGCAACTTTAAAACATGCTAAAATGGTCCAGGGGACCAAATCCCTTGATTTAAGGGGGAACCTTCATGTGGGGCGCCAATCCTCAAATAACTCAAGTGGATGAGGTGTGAACATGCACTTAGATGTCTAAATGGTTTAGGAAAGTGGCTGAACCAATATTTTCATAATATTAAGCCTTTAAAGGCAAAAAACAAGGGAAAGTTGGTCCACCGAGCCAGTTTACCAAAAACCAAGTGTGAACATGATTTTTAGTGCATGTGGCTAAGTCAAGGATACTTAGGCTAAAAAATAAATGTAGATATTAGGATTATATTACAACATAGGGGTGGTGTTTCTAGTGATTCTCAAACTTGTTTTAATTGCCTAAATTTATCTATTTAAAGTAAATAGTTGCACTGACCATCTTATCTTCAAGTCAGTAGCTTTGCTTGAGGGTGTCTTCATGACATCCAACATCTCTGAAAATTATGAAATATTAGTAGTATCTTGCACTAAATAGACAATGTTGGAATAAAATCTTTCATTGTTTTTTTTTACTCCGTGTCACAAATTTATTGATATTTTATGATTCTTGGTTTCGATTTCCATGCTAAGACTCGATTCATCATGCCTGTTAGGATTTTAGTTGTGCACACATCATATTGCTCACTTCTAATTGTATAAAAAACAGAGAGTATGCACAATGACATGTAGTGACATGGGGGTGTCTATTCTACTCAATTATATGCTTGATTTTTTAACCCATTCCAATCCTACCACAATGAAATTAAGAGAAGCAATGGCACAAGAAGGACTATTAATAAATGAAATTAGAGACTTTAGAATGCAACTAAAATTGTACCTGAATGTAACGATAAGTATTTGTAGCTTCTTGGTCACTGATGAGCATCGAATCACACTGTGAAAAATTCCTTTCATTATGAGAATTTGATTACACTTGCACTAATCCTCTGTAGTAGTTTCTTGACTTGCCTATAGATATAATTTTAGAAACAATCATACTCCTGCAATTCTTCCCTATATGGATCATCTTTGTCCCCCCCATTGATAGTTATTTTTCAAGGAAACATAATAGAACTCTCTAATTGTATCATCGCCTTTCAAAATAATCCTTGAGTATTTCCAGGTGATTGTCGAACCAGTCTCTACTCAGGTCCACGAAATCCTTGATTTGTCTCCATCGCACAAACCTCTTTTTGTAATAAAATTATAAATCACACGTCTGCATTCCTTGTCCCCGACACGCCAATTCTTTACAGTGGAATACTTTATCGTTGCTCCCTCGGTGCAATAGAGATCCACTACTGTGGCATGGAGATGATTGGTGTCATAAAATGGTGCAGTTCATCCTTCAATATATGTCACAGAACTCCTCTCATCTATAATAATAAGAGTCCTCTCAAACTGCCTGGTCTCCATCTCATTCATCCTGAAATAAGTGGATATTTCTATGGGTGACAAAGTGTGCTTGTGGATTTAATAGAAGGAGCTATCACTAAAAAAATAAAAATACAATGCAACATAATAGTTATCAGCAGGAGGAAAAACCCTGCAAATGTACTTCCCAACTAGATCAAGATACTCCTGAATTACCTCTTATAACAAACAAAAGATAACCTCAACTACCTATATAGTCTACCTATGCATGGTAGTAATGAAAACACTATAAAAAACAACATCTACAACAACATTGGTCAATCTCTTCTTTTAGTCAAGGGCGTGCCCAAATTTTGAAAAGTATCAAGCAGGTTAGGGTCCACCTCATCCAGGCTCCTCTTCTTCTTCTAATCTCTTTGTTTAGGTTCAGAATAATAATAGAGGTCTTGGAAATTGATGGGTGGATAAAAGTTATCAGACCATTTGGGTTCTTCCATTTTTAATCATTGTTTGTAAGCATTGAGTCTAAATTTCAAAAGCCATTCAGGTTCCTTCTTTTTAGTTGAAATTAACCTAAGATTTGGAGAGTTGTAAGGTTTAATGGATCTAAGTATATTCTACTTAAAATATAGTAACATGGTTTAAAACTGTAGGCATTGAGATCAGAATCTAAGGATGAAACATAAAAGATTTTATGTTCATGATTACAAGAAATTTTAATTTCATGTAACAAAGTTTGAGGAAGGTCTATTATTTGCATCCTACCAGAAAATTTTCTTGCATCACTCGAGCCCTTTGAATTTGGGCATGGTAGAGTCCATTACACAAACAATCAACCACTAAAAAAAAGGTGAAAAGAAAAAATAAAATTTCATGCATTTTGACCCTAGAAAAGTTAGGGAGGAGAAAACTGATTTGTACAATAAGGACATGCAAAATGTTTACTTGTGCATTTCCTTTTGATGAATTGTTGGCTACAATCAAGATCCGCATTATCATAATCATTAAACCCTTTGTACAATAAGGACATGCAAAATGCTTACTTGTGCATTGTCTTTTGATGAATTGTTGGCCACAATCAAGATTTGCATTATCATAATCATTAAACCCTCAACTTTAGATGAAATCTATGCTTTGATCATATAAACCCTCAAATTTAGATGAAATTTATGCTTTGATCATATAAACCCTCAAATTTTTTTACCCATAATAACAAAAATCATCTTTAGTAAAAAGGAAGAACTCTCTAGAGTCCAAATTCATACTCATGTACAAATTACCAAAATTTCCATGCCCAATGACCTTTCACTTCTCCATCTAATCATTGATGCTCTCCTAAGGTGTTTCCCATGCAAACCCCATCTGGGGTACGAATCCCACGAAATCCATAGATCACATTGATGGTCTTCAAGGCAGAGAAAAATGCAGTGCTACAATGTGATGTAAACTGGAAATGAAAAAGAAAAGAAATATTTATAATGGAAAAAATAAAACTGGAAATGAAAAAGAAAAGAAATATTTATAATGGAAAAAATAAAGCTAGAAATGAAAAAGAAAAGAAATATTTATAATGGAAAAAATAAAAGAAACATCTATAATATAAAATAAAATATATAAATTTCAATTGGGTTTAATGATTTATTTTTAATAAGATTTTTATTTTTTATTTTTGCGTAAGACGCTAAATTAAAAAGAAGAAGAAGTTAAAAATGATATTGGGATGAGTGTAAACATTTAAATATGGCCTCAATTAATAATAAAAAGTTAACTTAATAAAAATAATAAAATTGCGAAAACCCCAAACTTAATTCAAAAGAGTGAAGGGAACTCTACTTGAATGGTTCATGAGGCACAATACTTGCTAAGATTTTTCAAATGGGGTAGCAAGCTAAGTGGGCTTGATTGTGGGGAAAGCTCCATAGTTAAGCGCACTTGAGCCAGAGGTGATCTGGGATGGGTGACCTCCCAGGAAGTCCTGATTACCGGGTGCAAGCCCCGGAAATGATGATTGACGCTATGTGATTCATTCCACTAGTTTCAATCCCACTTCTTCACCCATGTGAGCATCATCCAATGCAGTGAGTGCTAAGTGGACTATTAAAAAATCTTAAGAAATTAGGCAGTTACGACTACCTCTCATGGAAATGGTCATAGATGAATGACTTACTTAACGCAATGGAATCCCAAAATGATATCTAAAATTCAATTTGTTATATTTTGATTTTGTTATTAACTTTTGAATAGGCTTTGTTATAATACCATGGGCCAAGACCATGGCTTATCAATACTACAAGTCCAAAAACCATAACTTATTTCACAACCAAAATATTTTAGAACAATATGACAAGATTCTTAATTGTGGATAGTCATCCCCACATTACGGTAGATATTATTAACTTGTAAAAAATAAACTTTGTTACAATACCATGGGTCAATATCATGGATTATCAATACCACATGCCCAAAAAACATAAATTATTTCAAATCAAAATATTTTATAACAATATGACAAGATTGTTAACCATAGATATTCACCCTCACTTTACCATGGATATTAACTTGTAAATCGACTTTGTTACAATACCATGGGCCAATACCATGGCTTATCAATACCACATGCTGAAAAACCATAACTTATTTCATAGTAAAATATTTTATTTTAATTTAATTTTACAACATTTTTTAAATTGAATCTTAAAGGGAAAAATGTTACAATTTGACATATATCTAAACCCTCTATCCTCATGACTACTAAAAATATTCCCATAGAAATTAAATTAAGGTTTTAATAAAATTAAGCTAAGATGGATCTATATATATATATAAAGAATCGACATAGAACCATCTTAGCTAAGGATCCAAGGGATGAGAGCAAGCAAGTTGACTAATTATAATAGATTAAATATAGTGCGTGATTTTTTAAAGTTTTTCATTATTTTATTTTCTTTTACATGATTGATCCAAAATATAGGTTTAATATTTTACAACCAATTAAGTTTTTTTAATTTAGATAATTTCTTAAACACAATACAATGTGATCAAATTTAAGAGAGAGTTGGGGAGGGGTCGGAGAGAGGGAGGGAGATAGTGAAAAAGTTGGAGGGCAGAGAGAGAGAGAAAGAGAGAGTGATGGGGGGGAGAGAGTGAGGTGGGAGAGAGGGAGCGAGAGGAAGGAAGAGAGAGGGGAGAGAGAGAGAGGGAGATGGAGTTGGAGTGGGAGAGAGAGGAAGGAAAGAACAAATACATAGAGAGATAGAGGTGGAGAGAGAGAGGAGAGAGAAGGGAGAGATGGAGAGAGAGTGAGGGAGAGAGGACAGGAGGGAAGAGAAAGAATAGGAGAGGATAGAGATAGGGAGAGAAGGGGAAGGGAGAGAGATGGAGACATAGAGATGGAGAAGGACAGGGAGGTGGGGAGATAATGATAGAGTTGGAAGAAAGAGAGAGAGAGAGAGAGAGAGAGAGAGAGAGAGAGTGATTAGGGGGGGAGAGATAAAGGGAGGTGGGAGATAAGGGATAGAGAGGAAGGAAGATAGATATGAGGAGAGAGAGATGGAATTGGAGCAGGTAGGAGAGGGAGGGAACAAGAAAAACATAGAGGAAGAAATGTGGAGAGAGAGAGGGGGTGAAAAGGGAGTCATGGAGAGAGAGTGAGGGAGAGAGGAGAGTGGAAGGGGATAGAGAGAAGGATATAGATAGAGAGGGAGAGAAGGGGAAGGGAGAGATAGATAGAGAAGGGGAAGAGAGGGAGAGAGTGTGTGTGTATGTTTGGGGGGTAAGATAGAGAGAGGGAATAACAAAGACACAAACACAAACATAGATATTATATAGTAATATATAACCAACCTAGATCCATATTAACCCTATAACTATCAAGTTCCGAGAGGGATCCAATCTCTTAAGGTGCAAACCTTTCCTCAAGTTTTGCACTAGAAAAAAAGTTTGCACCTCGAGAGATTGGATCCCTCTCGGCGCTTGATAGATCCGGGGTTAAGATGGATCTAGGTCGGTTAATATGAAATTAAAGTAGTTTTTATTTGATATTATAGTCTTAAAAATTAAAATTTCTCTTCAAATTAATTTCAAATTGGAACTAGATCCAATTATATTCAATGAATAGATTTTTAAAAAATACATAAAATAATTTTTTTATTAAAAATATATATTTTTAAAATTACAAATTATTAGAGATAAATAATGCAAAGTTGGCTCACCTATACACCATGTGAGGATGAAAAAGTGTTTAAGGAAGGATAACCTTTCAACCAATCTTTAACAACCTTTCAATCCCTTATCACTTGTAAGTTTAGATTTCTTGACACAATTAAGATGACTAACATAAAAAAACAGACTCATATTATTGTAGTACTTGTTAGGTAGTTGTATTTTGTTCTTAGACTAAATTAGTCATTTGTGTTAGTAATTTTTAGTTGTATTACTTATTATCTAGTCACATATTTTAACCCCTGACTAAATTAGTGATTTATGTTAGTTGTTTTTAGTTGGGTCACTTAAAATTGCTCATTTTTTTATAGTATTTCACTTGGAAAAGTAGTGGTGACTAACTTTTTTAATCACCTAGTGACTAATTTTTCATTTTATACTAGTGGTGGGAGAAATTCTAGAGTGAAGTATTTTCGATGATAAAGAATAATGATTTAATCCACATGTGTGAATGGTTATGTCTCTTCGATATGCATTTTCTTTGACACGATGGCTCCATTACTCCTTTGGCTATATCCCATCAGAGATGACTCCCCTTGATTTCCAAATGCTCTGGTGTGCCTCAACCGTTTCCCTCTCGCTCCTTGATGTTTGCTCCAGGGTGGCGGTCTATTTAGTTCACCATAGGTGTGCCTCAACCATCACCCTCTTGCTCATTCCAGTTTCCTAAGAATATTTCCATCTTTAGGACTCTCTGGTGGACACTTATTTGTTCTTTTTTGTTGCCCCCCTTCTTAATTTCCCTCTACTCCTACAGATCTCCGTCTTGGACTCTTCGGGGAAGTTTTTGGATTGACTGGTACCGAATCTATGGTTTTTATCTTCACAATTTTGGGCATGCCAAAGGTTCAATTTTTCTTGGGGTGGTGACTCTAGGTTTAGGCTTCTAGCTTCTGTTTACTGAGGATTTTGGTTTTATCCCTCTCCTTGCTGCTTCATTTCATCTCAGATGTTGGCTCTCTTCTACCCTTCAATCTCTCCTTGGGCGTCTGCTTCTTCCTGTTCAACTCCCACCCCTTGAGCTTCTATCTTCTCTTGCACGACCTATATATTATTGGGTGATGAATTCAGGGTGGTGAGGCTCTTGGAATTGGTTCCCATTTTCTCTCGAGTCCATAGCCGGTCTTGGTTGGTTGTGGGTGTTTGATATCCCTTGGGTGGCAAATTTAGGGTGGCGGGGCTCTTGGCGTTGGTCCTCATTTTCTCTTTGGTCTCCAGTTGATCTTGGTAGGTTTTAGGTGGCTGGTGGTATATCTAGAGGAATCCCCCTCTCTAGTTTTGCAGGTCCCTTTGGTACTCCTCAATGAATCCCTCTCCATGCTCCTCGCGTGTAATTGCTCCAGTGAAGCTGCAATGTGCTTCCCCTCTGTTGGAGAGGTAAATCCCCTCTACGGATAGAGGCGATCCCTACTAGCCCAGAACGGGTCTAGCAACAATCAAACAATGCTACTATGCAAATTCCTAATTGCAAATTAAAGGTAGGTAATGAAAACCTACTTGGATTCCAACGCTAATATGTGAAGAAGAGACGTCGCCCTCGCTCCTTTGCTTTGGCCGGTCACGATCCTCCACGATCCCCGTGAATGGACACCTGCACACACAAAGAACAACACAAACACAAGCGTGAAATCTAGTAAATGCAATTATACATCAGTCAGAAAAGATGTAACACAACATTAACCATTACAAAGACAATGAGAGTGGAACCATAATAGTAGTCATCTATTATTAATAATCAACAAAGGAGAATACAACCATTGTTCTGACGTCAAATCCTCCTTTGGCTGGGTGATCAGCTACACAAGTCTTGCAAAGCTTGTTGGGATGGGGAACAAGCCTCTCTCTCTTTGGTGACAAGAATCTCCTCACTTAGATTAGGCCTTATGGACACAAAGAAGGCTCTTGCAACTCTAATCTCTTGAACTCCTGATATTCTTACTTTCAGCACCAACACTACCACTATCACTAGCTTGTTCAAGGCATGGAGACAAGCTTTTATAGATGAAGGAGAAAGAGATAAGATCAATCACATTTTCCATGGGATTGGCTTTATCACTTGGAAACTTCCATGAAAGGTGGCAAACCACTTCCCTTTCATGGAGATTCGAAGCCAAACCATCCTCACCCAACATAGATTCAGTTGATGAATGAGTTAAGGAGAACCTTCAGAAGTTTCTTTGTTAAAAACTTTACCCAAGTTGGTTGGCGTGATTGCGACTCTGAGACAGAGCGCCAACTGGAACGCCCTATTTAGAGGATTTTCCCCATTGGCGCGGGCAGTACACTGTGGACCCGTGCTAATGCAAAAAGGGCTATTTTTATGGGCAAGATGCAGGAGATGTCTTCAGGGCATATGAAGCTCATACTCAGAGGAAAATAATGCAAGTGGTTTCAAGTCTTGTCACTTCTCACAAGTCCCGGAATGAGTCCTCCAATGTACGAGAGAGGGGAAACAGGGACGGTGACAAACGGTGACAAATTACTGTGTAATAGATGCCCCCTAAAGCATGAGGCCCGAGGGAGAGAGAGGGGTGAAATGCTTTACAAGAACATGTGCAACTGAAAACACTGTCGCCAGAGAACCTGCGTAAAAAAGTACAACTGATATCTCAAGTACATGATATGTGTGGTATGGGCGCAGCCATCCATAACAGAGCACATAATAATCTAGATCCAAGGTATGGGCGTAGCCATCCAGTGAGGATCGATAAATGGACCTAGGCATGGTCGCAGCCATCCAGTGAATGAGTCATGTAATAAACATAATAAGCCACAAATCGCAGCCTGGATTCCAACAAACAAAATCCAGGGTCTTGCGCTCCATCTCGACCCGAACAAAGTACAAGTTCAAGCATGTGAATACATGAGTTGAAGTCGAACATGCATGAACATCATCTGATTACCAGCCAATAGTGAAAGCTGTTAACAGACGCGAGAGGTACCACCAATAATGACAATGGCCCTCAAGGTACTATAGGTACAATCTACGGCGTGCGAATGAGTGAGCTGGCGTCGAACACCCGTAGAATCATTCGATCGGAGGCCAATGATGAAAACCTCTCGTCGAACATGAAGAACCTGCCATTGAGGCATGCAGGCTCCAAGGCACCAGAAAGGAGTCTCTAGATCAGCTTCCTGGATAATGAGCTGAAGTCGACAGGAAGTGACCTTGATCAAAGGTGGGCCATAGTGTTTCCCACATCATTGACACGAGACAGAGGAAGAATGTTGTGGTGAATCAGAATTATGTGAGGTATCAGAGGGAGGTTGTAATTCTGCAGAGGTCAACTTCTCTTGAACATATCGGCGGCACGACAGTGGACTTGGCAGTATTTGACATCAACGGATCAAAGGTCATGGTGACGAGGCAATGAGCAGATGAGAGGTCAAATAGGATAACCCAAACCCACGGAGGCTAGTGTAAAAACAAGATGAGATGTCCCCACCCAGACACGAATGCAGACAAGTGCCATGTTCAAGAGCGACATACTGCCGACACGACAATAATTATGGGTCCATTTTCCCCACCATTTCTGGCGAGTACCCCAGTTATTTTTATTAACAAGCTTGACGGGGATAGCATATGCTTGTAACGTCATCTCAACGGACTCCAATGTCATCAAGTTTTAACGAGTCTGATAGAGGAAAAACTTGGCGTCTTTTCATGTTTAGAGAGTTTGAAAAGACAGCAGAAAAGAAAACTCCAGGGGGGTCCTTTTTCGTAAAGTTGTGTCTCTCGAGCCCGAAAAAGTATAAAACAATGCTCGAAAGAACCGCCCGACCATTACGATCGAGGAGTACTTTTCATGTTTAGTGACTTCGACCTAAAAAAGTAGAAAAGCGGCCGAAATCACGTTGTTTCATAACCATTAACGAACCTGAAACGACAAGGGTCTGACAATCTTTTTGTTTTTACACGGTCGTAAAAGAGTTTAAAGATGACCACCTCTTATTTCCATTTAACGAGTCAAGAGGGAACTCAGCAATCTTTTCATCTTTAAACATTCGGAAAAGAGCTGAAAGCAGACCTCCATTTTTATTCTCTTTAACGAGTCAAAAAGGGAAAAATACTCGGTAATCTTTTCGTCTTTTACGAGTCAGAAAAAAGATTAAAGGAGACTTGTCCTAGAGGAATGAGTGGTATAAAGGGTAGCAACTGGTTCTGGTAATGGTGGAACTGCTCAAAACATGTAATGGTCAAGAGGCTAGCTAGTAAAACCACTCATTACTGCGGTTCCTCAGGAAAGGATAAACAACCAAGTGGAAGCATATGATTAGGCAAAGAGATGGTGGCAATGGAATGAAACAACCAAGGCTCATCTAACAGAATTTAGCGGATAAGCGACAATCACGAGATGGGTTCATTTTTACACAAGCTTGAACCATGGAAAACTCTGCTTGGATTCGGTTTCATGTTTATACAAGCTTGAAACGAAAAACTATGCTTGTTATGAGTTCGCATGCCCCCAGCATAATAACGCAAATCGAGGTACATGCCCCCCAAGCTTCATTGCATTCAACAAAGTGGATGGAATGAAGGTTCACTCTCGAGATCTAGGAAAGACTCGACTTGTATATTACGAGATCTTAATCAAAAGACTCGATTTGGAAAGGGAGTTGTTTCATTTTTTAATGAGGTTGACACAGTAAAAGAACTATCCTCATAACCCTTGTTTCATTTTTTAACGATCTTGACACAAGACAAGGAACTATGCTTGAAACACGTTGTTTCGTTTTTTAACGAGGTCGCCACAAGATCAAAACTATCCTCGGAACATGTTGTTTCCTTTTTTAACGAGGTCGCCACAAGACCAAAACTATCCTCGGACACCCTAGTTTCATTTTTTAAGGAGCTTGACATAGGACAGTGAACTATGCTCCGACCAAACTTCATCATAATGAACAAGAAGTTGGTTCTTCCAAGAATGCCACGCCCAATGGAAGGACCACATCTCGGAAGTCGGGACCCAATGCCCCCAGGACACTATGCACGACGGCGGCATCACTGGATACAGGCACGGGATAGGTGGCCACGTAGTTGATCTGTGGTGGGGCAGATACAACTGGTGGATAAAAACTAGGAGGGGACGACAACTACGCAGGAGGCATCGGGGGACTAACGAATGACAATTGATCGATAGTCACAATTCTTCCATCGTGTGGGAAGCAAACCACACGGAAAAGTGAAGAGATAAGGGCCCCCATAGCATAAACATAGTCCCGACCAAGGAGAAGACTGAAATCTAAAACACCTTGGGTAACCAGTATGTCGATATAGACGGTTTTACCTCCCAAAGCAATAGGGAACTTTGGGAGGACTCCTATAGATGGAAAATCTCCTCCGTCGAAAGCCAACAAATTCTGCGTGACTGGCCCGAGCTGCGGGGAACCTAAAGCTTTCCAAGTAGTGTACGGCATAAGACTGACCGACGCACCTTCATACAGAACAGTGCCAGGTACTGCCGTATCACAGGCAAGTACTGTAATCTGGAAAGGCACATGGGATGGAAGGCGGAAAGCGGTCAGGTGACTCCAATCAAAGGAGATGGCCAAACTACTTGGTGGGGGAATCGTATGATCGCCCCCATGCTCCATAGGAACCGAAGAGGGACTTTCGGGAGCAGCTGGGATAGGAGAGTCATTTCTGGACTCAGGGGAATCTGAGGAGACGAGAAGAACATGGGAATTACGCTCTTCCGAAACAGAGTGATCGGGTGGTGAACTCGAGTCGACACTCTTTCCGACCGATGGTTGGTCTGGAACAGGCTGGGCAGAGCCAGGTTCAGGAAGAGGAGGCTGGACAAGAGAGGAATCTGAACCAATCTCGTTGTCAGCAGGGGGACGATCTGCGGCTGCAGAAAGACGTTGATATCCAATGGGGAGTTGGGGTGAGGGAGCCGCGAGACTTTCCAAGACGCCGGAGGCTTTATCCATGAGCGGACAAAGGTGAAGGGGATGATTGCCTTCACAAAGTCTGCAAGGGATTCGAATCTTCCCTTTTCCCTTACTATTCCCAACTGATAGGGTAGCATCACCGTGAGCTTCAGAGGACGATGAGGGGTGGGCCGGATCGCGAGACCATACTTCTAAGACCTTGGGAATGCCAGGACAATCGCGAAGAAGATGGTCCTCCTTGCATAATCTACAAGGAAATTTGACCTTCCGCGGAGGAGCAGAAGGTGGCCCGATTGGAGGTGTACTCGAGGCAGTATCTGCACTTTTAGCCTCTCCCTTAGGAGACTTCTTCTTCTTCGTCTTCTTCTTCTTCTTCTTAGCCACCTGGTTACTCGAATCTAGACTTTCACCAGGCGAAGTAGAAGATGAGGACGTAGAAACAGGCGAAGAAGGGGAGAGGTCCACCTTAGAATCAACATGATGTTGTTCAGGTGGAGGGACTGATTGACTAGAAGTTGAGACGGCAGGGACCAAAGAGGTTGGGAACAACCAAACAGGCAGCCCAACAGTTAACCCTGGGAGGGACAACGTTGCCATGTAAGGAGTACCAACATTTCCAAAAGGAGCAAAATGACCAGGGTTTCCGTTAGAGGGGATCCCTGGGTTGGTGAACCCCGGAAAGGTTGCCATCAAAAAAGAAGCCTACTCAAGCTAACGCAAAAAATATCTAACTAGGTAGATGTGAACGTGGCCAAATAAATTTTTAAGACAAAGGAACTGAACTTGACCTTTTCATGTTTTAAGAGTCGAGAAAAGGACAAAAAGGTGACTCTAGTTGCCTTCGAATGTTTTGTGAGCCCGAAGTGACAAACTGCTCAAGTGAACCTTTTCTTTTAAGGAGTCCGAAAAGGATCAAAAGTGACTACTCTGGAGAACTAGGCAAAAAGGTTTACCATACAACCCGTAAAACTGCTTATACACCTTGGCAATCATATGAAAACCAAGGACTTTCCATACTGCAGTCAATCTTCCTGAATGCTGTGTTCGGTGCGTTACGGCTTGTAAGGCGGAATACACGGCTTCCTATGGATCAAGGATGATAACCTAGTGGGGTCTCCCCATATACGCGACGGTACGTGGGAGCACAATCCGTGTTAGACCACTATCAAGTCACAAAAGGAGGAATCACCCAACCGTAATGTGAAACAACAGTGACTAGGTTTAACGACGCTAGAGCACGTCTCTAGCCTAGACCTCTAAACAGTGAGCGTTATGTTCCAATGCGTTGTTAAGTTTATTCAGTTCATTTTACAGTTGATCTTTGATTAAGTTTCGATTTCCAGGTCCTACTGTATGTAATCTCTCACAATTCCCTAAATGCAAGCTATATGCCAAAAAGTATCATTTCGTTCGATGAACACTAACTACGAGAGAGTTGAGAACTTTTCAATCAAACAAAATGACCATAAACAATCAAGAACCACTCTAATGTAGCTAATGGCAATAAACAACACTTTTCTTTAAAGTCACTAATCAATGAAAAGCTCTAATTTCCATTAACTAATTCAACGCAAAAGAGACTGTTCATTTTCTTTTCAATGGCAAAGTGCACTAAACAAATTTTGAGAGATAATAACACCGAGTAAAAGAGACAAATTTCACTCAATGAGAACGCAATCAAGTCCCCAAAACACCAAGGCAGTCCTTCAAACCAAGAAGAAAGCACAAAGACCTCTATGAGCTTTGTGATCTAAGCCCAAACGAAGCCAAGCGAAATCCAAGCGAAAAGAAGAGATTCACTCGAATAACGCAATAAAAAGTTAAACAATCACTGAAAAAGTGCAAGAGAGTAACCAAAAAGTTGACTGGACCAATAGAAGGCCAAAACTCCTAAGGAAGGCTCGATGCACAAAGCCACTAGATGCCCTAGGGCTAAAACGTGAAATCGGCAGAAAAAAGCAAACACCCAAAGGTTAAAGGCCAAAAACCAATCAAACAAGACTCTAACACATTCAAGTGATTGAAAGGTAGTATCCAGACACAAAAACCAAGCTTGGAAGGCTCAAAACAAGCAAACTCTAAAAGGTTCCCTGGGCTGGCACGACTTTCAGGCCAAAAGTAGCGCCAATTGAGGATTGGCGCGGGTTGTACATTGACAAGTGGTGCCAATTGGCGCGACTGTTATGAAAAAAAGAGCGCCAATCAAGTTTGCTATGCCAAAATAAAAAACAAGCAATCCAAGACTAGGCCAGCAGTATCCAGACAGATCAGGAAGCAAGAGACAGCAAAGAATCCAACCCAGAAAGCTATCTAAGCAATCAAAACAAGAGAAAACCAAAGAGACAAGACAAACTCCAAGTTGTTTAGTTCGTAAACCAAACCGGAGATTGACTGAAGTGGCGTTGATCTACTTCACTAATGCAAAGCAATAGTGTTTCGAAGGCTACCTGGCCGTACTTCAGGCTCCGTCTAAAGTTTGCAAATCAAACAACAAGCTAACTCCCCAGCGGAGTCGCCAAATTGTTGGAGAGGTAAATCCCCTCTACAGATAGAGGTGATCCCTACTAGCCTAGAACGGGTCTAGCAACAATCAAACAATGCTACTATGCAAATTCCTAATTGCAAATTAAAGGTAGGTAATGAAAACCTACTTGGATTCCAACGCTAATATGTGAAGAAGAGACGTCGCCCTCGCTCCTTTGCTTTGGCCGGTCATGATCCTCCACGATCCCCGTGAATGGACACCTGCACACATAAAGAACAACACAAACACAAACGTGAAATCTAGTAAATGAAATTATACATCAGTCAGAAAAGATGTAAGAAAACATTAACCATTACAAAGACAATGAGAGTGGAACCATAATAGTAGTCATCTATTATTAATAATCAACAAAGGAGAATACAACCATTGTTTTGACGTCAAATCCTCCTTTGGCTGGGTGATCAGCTACACAAGTCTTGCAAAGCTTGTTGGGATGGGGAACAAGCCTCTCTCTCTCTTTGGTGACAAGAATCTCCTCACTTAGATTAGGCCTTATGGACACAAAGAAGGCTCTTGCAACTCTAATCTCTTGAACTCCTGATATTCTTACTTTCAGCACCAGCACTACCACTAGCTTGTTCAAGGCATGGAGACAAGCTTTTATAGATGAAGGAGAAAGAGATAAGATCAATCACATTTTCCATGGGATTGGCTTTATCACTTGGAAACTTCCATGAAAGGTGGCAAACCACTTCCCTTTCATGGAGATTCGAAGCCAAACCATCCTCACTCAACATAGATTCAGTTGATGAATGAGTTAAGGAGAACCTTCGGAAGTTTCTTTGTTAAAAACTTTACCCAAGTTGGTTGGCGCGATTGCGACTCTGAGACAGAGCGCCAACTGGCGCGCCCTATTTAGAGGATTTTCCCCATTGGCGCAGGCAGTACACTGTGGGCTCGCGCTAATGCAAAAAGGGCTATTTTTATGGGCAAGCTGCAGGAGATGTCTTCAGGGCATATGAAGCTCATACTCAGAGGAAAATAATGCAAGTGGTTTCAAGTCTTGTCACTTCTCACAAGTCCCGGAATGAGTCCTCCAATGTACGAGAGAGGGGAAACAGGGACGGTGACAAATGGTGAAAAATTACTGTGTAACACCCTCTCATGGGTATCTTCGGGGCTCGGAAACGTGGGGCCACCCCAGCCAAGGTAGCTCTAGTTCCACAGGTAAGACCTCTTCTAGGAGGACAGGTCCCTCCTTTGCAATTTTTGAGTTGCTTCACTCCATTTCTTCTTGTCTGGATGCCCATGATCAAGCTCACAAAGTGGAACACAAGGTTGTCATGGCAAAACTCAAGCAACTCCAATACTTTCAGTGTCATGTTCGTGAGAGGGTGGTCATAGTTTGGCGCAGCCAGAACCTGCTTACTGAAAAGGTGGAAAAGCTCGAAACCTGGCTTTCTCACTTCAAGAACCATGTCAACTACATGTATCGTCCTCCACCTCCCCCAGGTACTAGGCCGGAAAATCTCGCTTCCATCACATCTGACCACTGAATATGTTCATTGGTGTATTCCTTATTTTGTTAGTCTTTTGGAATGTTAGACCTCTCAGCTAGAAATTTTTATTTTTGTATGTTGTATGGTCATCGTATTGGTCAACAAACCTGGTCGGGATGATACCACATCCTTTTTGGTATCCATCTATATTCCTTATGATTAATAGAAATTTTGACTTAAAAAAAAAGAATAATGATTTAAAAATATTTAAATAAATAAATAAACTACATGAAATGACAAATATTTCAAATAAGTTATTACATAAAAACTTAATATTTTAAAATATTCTAAACAATTATATAGATGCACATGATTTTACTATTGTTGGAGTACACATCATAATTGGATTAATTCCTACAAGATGAATACTTATTCAAGTGAAGATAAATAGCATACTGATAAAAATATAAATAAGGAAAAATAAGACAAAATAATTGCATAATGATGGATTAAGAGGACATTTTTTATACAACGAACCTTGTTTTTATATGGATTTTTCTAAGTTTAGGATAATCAAATGAAAATACAACCATTTAGTTTGTCAACCTAGACATTTGTTTGATACTTGCAACACATATAATGCAGGTAACACATAAGTAAGGCATGTTATGGCATGATCTAAACTATTCTACTAATCACACTAAAAAATAAATGAAAATAAATAAAACTTGCAATTATGGCATTCTCTAAACTATTCTACTCATCACACTGAAAAAGACTACGAAAGGAAATAAAACTTGCAATAAAGAGTTAACTATATCCCCAATTATTTAGTTGGTTAGTGGCACCTTGCATACCATAGCTCATGAAATACTCATTCACAACTTTAG
The DNA here is from genome assembly GCA_031772625.1 of Pinus tabuliformis. NCBI lineage: Eukaryota > Viridiplantae > Streptophyta > Pinopsida > Pinales > Pinaceae > Pinus > Pinus tabuliformis. The sequence continues at coordinate 13,883,075 of CM062811.1, read as the reverse complement.
TATACAAATTTTCATACCAATCATAAATTAAGAACAACATAACTCAATACATACTAATTCTACTGCAACATTACAACCATTCTGAAAAATATAGACTTGTACAACCCATTATATGGATCATGCTACAGTAGATCATTAAAATAGATGAAAAAACAAATAAATAGAATAGCAAGAAAACAACAAAAAATAATGTTACTATAAGCAATCTAACTACAACTAGACTATCAAATACAAAAGATAAATGCGGCACAATGCTTAACCTAGAGTGGGCCCTCTAACTACAACTAGACTATTAAATACAAAAGATAAATGTGGCACAATGCCTGACCTAGATTGGGCCCTACTTGAGGTGTGGCCTATGTCCAAGATCACAAGGTTAGTAGAACAAGATCACAAAGCAGTCTCATGCATCAACTCAAAACAACTTTTATTAAGTCTGCAAACACAATCTTTTTACAATAGTTTGATATCGTTAATGGACACCATAGTGTGTAAACTTGTGCCATGATAGTATATAGATATATATAGTTTGAAATGGAGCCTGTTTATTCCAAGTATAGAATGATAGGTTCCATAAATTATGAGATTAGTTTGATTGAAAAACTTGAAAGGAAACTCGGGCATGACCATGAATGTGGGTTAAACATCTGGTTTGATGGTTCGTAGATTCTATATTCATTGAGAAAGTGGATTTGGAACTGAATATATTCACCCTTGTGCTTCCCTATGATAGGTTGTGGTTATACAACACCCTTTTCATGTGGTCTTTTAAAATAATGGCACAACAGGGCCAATCCTCTGTTAACATATATGGTGTAAGGGGTTGAACATATTGTTGTTACTTCATAAAATGAATATCATGGATGCCCATGCCTTTTCCAATTAGTTTTGTGTTGCGGACAATGCACCAATTTCAACTCATGAAATGGGAAACCAGATTCCCTCAATTGTCTTTACCGATTCCTTGATCATAACGAGGTTTCTCATGTGTTCATGTTGGAATGTGATGAGCTAAAATCCTTTGATATCCCATGATCATGCATGTTTGAATAAAATATTTTTTTATCCTTACAAAAATACTTTAGGTGATGCATGGTATTGAAAATTTGGTTTTATCCCTGATTGATATCGATCATCAAGATTTGGAGTTCCATACGTTATTAATGCCCATTATTAAAATTTGGCGCTTTTATCCTTTGTAAAAAGTTTGGGTTTTTATCCTTTATCACTAGGTGAGAAAGTATATGGTCTTGGGAGCATAGTTTATTTCAAGGAGTACAAGGTTATTGCTGAACCATTAAAAATAATAATCTATAGAGATGCACATAAACACATAATAATTTTGATAAAAATTATAAAACACACTTCAATATCAATTGTAAAAAGGAAATAGATAAAGGTATGGAAAATGTATACCTTCGTAAAACTCACAATACATAAGAGTGAATAGAGGCAAAACAATTATTTATTAGGGAAAAAGAAGAAGTTTTTTATGTATTAAAATATACCAAAAAAAAATGGGGACTCGTCATCTCCTCCTAGTTGATTTGGTTACATTTACTCATGTGACCTATCTATTATTCCTCTATTACTCTTGTGTGCAGCTCACCCAATTCAAGTGTTGGTTTCCCCCCTTCATTCTATTATAGCAAGTCCCTATCCAACTATAACCATTGTGTGTCTCCTCCTACTCATTTCATGTCAAATTTTCTTTGTACAATCAACTAGGGCGCCAAATGACAAGGAATTAAAAATGTAGGCCAATCCATCTTGGACCATATATAAGTAAAGAATTAAAATAGAACAATGCCTAATTAAGGGCCAAATTGAAGTAAGTGTAGCAAACTTGGTTCATATTCCTCAGATAAGTGGGCAAATCTTCCCATAGGTCATTGGAAATAATGAGTTCCTCCACTGAATGGGTCCTTGAGATTTCCTTGCTTTTTGTAATAACATATCTCTCATGGTGTCTATGGAAACAAAGTTCCCTGGTTCCTGAATAATCCACTAGAAATCATATTTGATTATGCGAGGTAAAGGATATTCATCCCTTACCTTCAGATTCAATCATCCCATAGAAATCAACCTATTTTACATTTAACAAACCTAAGGGTGTGTGAGGTGAAAGCTTAGATCTAGACATCCTTGAAATATGGATTCAGGTTCTAGTAATCATTATCCTGTAATAAAAAATGGAAGAGGTAAAGCTCACATAATAGGTTTTGATCCTCAAGGTCTTCATAAAGAAACATATCTACACAATTTTGTTGCTATTTCACCTTGTGCGGTTGTAGAGATGCTATTTGTTTTAGTATAAAAGTGGTCCACTAGTCATGCAAATAATTAGGATAGACCCTTGGAGGCCCTCTACAAAGAACTATATTTGAGGCTAGCTCATAGGCTTGTTTTGTCAACTTTTAGGCCAATTCTAATTGATCCTTATGATTTTTTTATTTTTTCCTCCCACTTCTTCTCTTGTAGTAGATACATGGAGAACTATCATTATTTTAGGTTCTCGAGGACTTCTTAGTGGAACTCCATATCAATTATCCTTAAATCAAACATTTCATCCATGTTTCTTCACCATAGGAGATATAGCTTGAGATAAAGAAATCCATAAGCATTGGTGATGACTTCATCTAATAAAACATTAATAAACTATTGGGATTTTCTAACATGGCTTTCAACATGACTTTCTATTGTGAGATATAGGTTTTCTTCTTCAATATCCCTTAATAGGATTTCCATTTCCCATTCTTGGCCTAATGTTGTACAACTTCTTCCTTAGTTTTTTATTCTATAGCATTGATATTTTATTTTGTTTGAGTGCTTGGCAACTAGGGATTGAAAAATGAAATGATTTTGGACCTAAACTTGGCATACCTTTCTTTGCCTTTTTCTTTATCCTGCAACTAGATTCCACTAGTGTTGGTCCTAGGCCATATTGTAACTCTATTTACATGAAAACCCCTAGGTGGAATTGTGGGGATGTTGATGTTTGTTGCAACATTTCCTTGGGTTCCTCCCCGAGTCTTATATTATCATCATTAGTATCTATCTCACTGACACCTTGATCCATGACTATCTCTATTTCTTCATCATTAGCCTCTTCTCCCTTAGACTCTTCAGCCTTAGTATCCATATTAACTTCATTATCAAGGTCACCTAGTTTTTTTTTCTACTCCTTTATCCCTTATTGTTTCATGTGTCAAAAAATGGGGTTTTGGAGTCCCAACATTATATTATTAAGGTTGAGACAAGTTGGAACTTGCTAGAAGGGCCTTAGCTCAAGGCTTAGTTGGCCCATTCTAAGTTTTGATTCTCCTTAAGAATGCAAACCACATAATTTCTCTTTGGTGTAGTTTGGGCATGACTAGTATATTTATGAATCCCTTATGATACAATAGCATCCCGATATTATTTTTCTGGACACCTTAGATAAGCTTGGTCAAGTTTTTGAGGAGATATCAAGGCGTGTTCAAAAATTTATCATCCTTGAGATGGATGACAATATGTGTGTGATAATGATATATATTTCCATACTATCCATCATAAGTAATAAAATGTAGGAGGGTGAGGAAACTTCATTCCATGTTTCCACTTGGAAATTCCTTGGTATTCCATTTTGTAAATTGGGTAGTAGGGAAGGATTACTCAAAAATGGCACCCAACTCTTATTCGAAATTTGGAAATTTTTGTACCATTTTTCTCCTAAAAAGGGTAGCTTGATGACTTGACTGATAAAATCCTTCACAAGACCAATTTATATTTTATTCACTTGGGCCCTTATGCCATTAAAATCCTAGGAAAAATCCAACTCAAGGTCAACATGAGAGCCCTAAAAAGTCCCAAGAAATCCAAACCAATTGACCTTTGCAAAAAATTCCTACACTATAGAATTGAATTTCACGACCTCAAAGTTTTCTGGTTCAGTCCTATTAAATGACCCTCTCATAAGTGTATATTGATAAATTCACAATGAAGGCTTAACTTGCGCATAGTAGAAACCCAATCACATTGTTTCATGTGCTAATGATTGAGATATCAAGTCACATTTAGCCCATATACTTTGTATGTGGTAACTATGTGGTCTTGTACAATTGGCTAATGGTTGCTAAGTGCTATTGAATAGCCTTGCATAGTAATGAATCCACCACCTAAAAATGAAATTTATGGTAAAGCACATGAAAATGCATGCGATGAAGCATATTATAAATTAATTAATGTGGCATATAGCAAGACCCATTGTATGATAACAATCATATGACACCCAAATTCCTTTGTATACTAAAGGTATGGTGGACACCTTTATAAAACTACCAAGTTCCTTGATGTATGAAGGGTGTAGCCATCAAACTTACAAAATTGCTCTATGTTCTTTTTATATAAGAGCTTAACTTAATGATCCATCAAATAAAGAGTACTAACTCTGTTATGCTAATAAATTCCCTTTGGTCATTATTTGGTTTATGAAAGAGTTGAACCATTGATAGTATTGTTAGAACAGAACTTCAAACTTCATCCCACAAATCTCAAATCATTGAGGGGCCTTAGATTAATCATAATTGTAATCTTCTTTCTTTTACATGATTTTCCATTGTGTTTATATCTTGACAAAATTTAGTATGAGGGATGATTTTGTATTTTCTTGAGATTTAGGGTAGGACTTGATCAATTGTGTGCTTTGGAGGGTTAATAGTACAAAGGGGATGAAAAATCATCATGTGCCACATATTAAATATAAATTTTAGTTGTAATTCTAAAGTTCAAGAAAGGCAAGTGATAAATTGTTTTTTGATATCACACATTGTCATTTCATTCCTCTCAAATCTCTATTTACAGAAATAAATTAAAATTGTGTTTAGAGAAAACCTGAACCATTGTGGAGTAAGATGTCTTTTGTATGTTGTCATTAGTTATTTATGTGTATCTAATATTTGTAACCTTATGTACCCATTTGAAATATATAGCTGACATCCTTGAAAAATTCTACAAAGAGAAAGCTTCCATTTTGTTCCTAAAAAGTACGTTAGACAAGATTAAAAAGTGTCATTTGATGCCTCTATTGTTTGAATGTATGTATGTATGCATATTATTTTTATCTTTCTCTCTCTCTCCCTCTCTCTCTTTTTTCATTTTTCCAAACCTTGTCCATTGGAGACCAAGTTTTCAAACAATTGTTTTCCCAATTGAGCCTCGAAAGCAATTTTCACAATTGAGATTATTATTATTTTTTCATTATTATTGTTTCCATCGACCAAAAAATGGTGTTATAACAACACCAAGCTTGAAGCCAGGTTTTTGCTACCATATATTGTACCATTTTCCCCTTTATTATTATTATTAGTATTTTTAATGTAACTTTTCATGAGCTGAAAAAGAAAGATTATGGGTGTATGGGTGTTTGCGGGATGACCACCTTGCTCGGAACCTTTAAATATACCCCTTGGATTATTTTTTTGATAAAGTCCTCATTAGACAAGATTAAAAACCTAACATTGTATGCCTCTCTCTCTCTCGCTCTCTTTTTCTCTGTTTTTTGCCAAACCCTATTTGTTAAAGACCAAGATTTCAAATAGGAGTTTTCCCAATCGCACCTTGAAAGTGGTTTTCACAATTGATAACTTTTTTATTTTCTATTATTCGTATTGGTGCCATCAACAAATAAATGGTTTTCTAACAACACCAACCTTGGTTGCGCTTGAAGCCATTTTTCCACTACCAAATATTTTACATGTTTCCTCTATTTATTTATTTTTTGTATATATTTTTCATGAGATAAAAAGGAAATATTAGAGGTGTATGGGTGTTGGTGGCATGCCCACCTCCTTCAAAACCTCTAAATATATGTTTTGGACTCATTATTGGATAAAATACTCCTTGCACTTAGGCTTTTGATATAGCCTTATTCAATGACCATTGGTCATTAATGGGGTCCCTCCTTCGTCAATAGTATGAATCTTGACTAAACCATCATCTTAACTCATGTCTCTCATATTGTCCTAGATAACAAGTGAAAAAATTTCCTTTTAAGTCCATGATCAAATAGAAGGCCCTAGCCCCTTCTCAAATTATTTTCTTCTTGATTAATCCATCATGCCACTTGGATCTGTATTGTTGGACTAAGGTAGCTTGTATTAATGCATCTTAACCGATCTCATCAAGTTCATCGATCTAATCAAGTTGATGTTGTCGGGCTTCTGAAAGTTCCAAGCCCACTTTCAATCTAGTTCTTAGTGTTTTGATTTCAAAATTGATAAGAAAAAATACATGTTTCCCATACACAATCTCATAGAATGTAAATCCTATGGTGTTCCTCTAGGTAGTTCTATAGGCCCAAAGAGATTTTGGGACCCTGTCTACCCAATCTCTATGATGTTGTTGAATGCTTTTAGTTGAGATAGTTTCCAACACTTTTTTCGTGACCTCTACATGACCATCAAATTCAAGATGATAGGGAGTAAAATTTTGATGGTTGATCTTAAACTACTTGGTAATAGACTGGATAAGATGTGAGGTGAACTATGTTCCTTGATCGGTGAAAATTTCTTGAGGAACTCCATATAGGACAAAGATTTATTCGTACAAAAATTTGTTTATCGTTTCATCTATGGCCTTTGGGAGGGCCTTTTCCTTGACCCAGTTGGTCACACAATCTTTGCACACCAACATGTACACCTTCTTCCTTGATGAGGGACTGATTGGTCCTAAAAAAATCAAGGGCGCACTTTTAAAAATTTTCCACCAAAATATAAGGTTGAAGTGGCATCTCATTTGTCTACAGTAGTGGACCCATAATCTATCATGTATCACAACTTTTGACATATGTATGGGAATCCCAAAAAACGTGGGCCAATAACATCCTATATGTGATATATTATGTGTAGTTATCTTATCTATGAAGTGATGTTCACATAGTCTTGATGATGGATCCCTGTTGGGATTTGAAACATTGATGAAAAATGGTTTTTACTATGGGTTCTTTGATTTCTAAGTTACAAGATCTTCACATAGTTCATCATAATAGGACTTCAAAATGTCATAAGTTTCATCCTATCAGATACAGTGCTAGATAATATGATCTATCCTTGCATGAAAGAGATATCCTTTGATCCATGAGTACATGCCACTACGTCCAACAAATTTTTGATGTTCTCTAAGCAATAACTTATGTGGAAGCTTATTTGCATTGAGATAAATAGTAATATCTACAAACCAAGGAGTATTAGAAAATAAATAAAATAAATTCTCATCAAGAAAGGTGTAACAACCTAATTTCTAAACCTCATGTTTCTAATGTAAATAATTTTCTAAAAAGAAATATGGGTTGAATTATGGGACACAGTTTCTAGAGAATGAGGAGGGTAGTTGTTTGGGATGCTTAGGTTTTCTTGTTGTAGAAAAACTATGAATTATGTGACAACCATTAAAGGTTGGTTGTTGTGCTTTAATGACCTGGTGTTCCTCTAATTTATGGGACTAAATTAGAAGTACGAGAATTGTACTTTCCTTGGGAGATTGGGTAAGAAAATAGGATGATCATTTATTGAGTATGGGCTATGTAGGTAGCCAGAGAGAGGAAGGAATAAGTAAACTAGTGTGTTAAAGAAAAAAATGACCAGGGAAAAGGAAGAGGAGGGGGAATGATTTCAACAAGAAAAAAAAGAGAAGAGGGATCATAGAGTTTAGAACCATTGTGAGCAGAGAAAGAGCATAGAAACAACAAAGGGGGGAGGCACATTTCAGTTGGCAAGGAGTCAGGGATTAAATTACTTCTAGGTGGGGAAGAAATTGCCTCTCGAGTCCTGAGTAGGTAGAGGGTGGAGATGGTGATTCTTGGAAAATATCAAAGGATTGGGGTGGAGGAATTATTCTTATAAAAATTCCTAGAGGATTCCTAGTTGGCTTCCTTGTAGGCTTGAGTTTCTCTAGTTCTGGAGACCCCAAGTTGGGTGGAAGTAAGGTGTTTATTTTTGCAGGGTGGAGACAGTGAGTCTCTCGATTCCATGTGCATTATTACTTGCAACTTAGCTGGAGGGTGGAGGTGGAGAGGCCTTTGGAGTCCCTAAATCCATGAAAGATTATGTCTCAATGCCTTAAGCAAAAGACCCCTTAGTCTCTAGAATCTAGCTCGGGGGTGATAACTACAAGTGAGAACTGGTTGCGACTATCTATGGTTGGGCGGAGAGTCATCGTGTTGGACTTAGTTAACCAACAATTCATAAGAAAGAGTTTCTCATGTATTGTCGATGTTGATGAATGAACCATTTATTTATGGTCTGGTATGATTCTAGTAATACATGAGACATGACAATGTGATTCATATTAATGTAATGAATAGTGCGTTGTGTTATTTTTTTAAGGGCGTTGGCATAGTGTGTGAGAAAACTTTTTTTATTACAACACTATTAGCATGAGCATTCTTCTTCTTTATTGCAATATGATGATTATGTTGATTTCAAGCTTGTATTGCCTTGTTGTGTTGCAAGGTGGTAATATGGAGGATTTCCTCTTTTATCCTCATTGACCTATTGTTTATATAAGAGCCTTCTTCAAGCCTTCAGTGATGCATACCTTGGTGTTGGGTTTGTACATCCATTTTATTAAGGGATCAATCTAATAAATTTACATCCAGTGTTGTGTGAGGCATGACCTCATGAGCTTGAATGAATTGAATTTAAAGTTTTGTATTCCATACAAAGATGCATCCTTGCTAAGCACTTGTTAATGTTGAAGTCTTAAGGTTGAGTGTGTTGTCTTTGTGTGAATATGGTATGGAAAATCCATGCTTACATGATTGGTTTCAGCCATGGTGATAAGCTTGATTGGTACTCCATAATGGGTATTCATATATTTGGGCACTTTTGTTATTAAGTTTCCTAGAATTATTGTTCAACCAAATGAGATGACTGCAGGTTGTATTACTATTGGTTAAGTGACTGTGCTCAAGGACCATTCTTGTAATTGAACTTAACAAGGGAAATCATTGTTTATTTTACTATTGATGATTCCTTTCTGGCCTTTTGGGGATCATATTATTTTCGCCTATCACTATAATCTTGGCATGATGGTTTGACCTTCAAGACAGACCTTGGGATACCTGGAGTGAGATCGACCTGTTCTCCATAAGTTATTGAGGAATCAAGGAGACCACAATTTTGAAGGGCTAAATGGACAAGTCCCTATCTCATGTCCTATTTTTCTTCCATTAAAAACCTTTAAGAGATGATCTAGTCGTAAGGTTAGAAGGGATATCACAAGTGCATGCTACACCTATCTTAGTAGTGATGTTGAGTTTTGGTGTGAGTTTAAGCATTTGTGTAACCACTGTGGTAGTGTGATGGTCATAAGCCTTCAAAAATGACTCAGACATCCTTAGCCCCTTTAACCTTATCTGTGGTTGTGATGGAATTTATTAGATCGAGTAAAGGATTTCTTTGTGTCTAGATTGCTAGCCCTAAGACTACACAACTTAACTCAATGCAAGGCCAACGTAATGAGTTTCCAAGGTTAAGTGGGGGAGGTGATTGAAAAATGGGAAAGGGCTTGAGATGATGTAAGCCTAGAGGGGTCGCATCCCATAATCCCATTGAAAGCCACACAAAGAGAAGAGTTGGACCAACAGGGACCGAGCTAAGTTGGAAAAGTCGTTAGCTTGATGTCGGTGAAGGATTAATTAAAATAGGTTACATGCTGAGTAGTGTGGCCCCACGTTACACCTAATCCTAGAGGCTATTCCCTAAAAGCATGAAGAGGAGCACACATTAAAAAGAACATGGTGACATGAAATGAGCTGCAGTGTCATACATGTGCACCCAATAAGAAACTCATTGGAGATATGCATACTCCTAGATGGGTCAGCCCAGAGGATCAATTCTAAAGTAAAACATCAAATGCACAATTGCAATGGCCAGGAAATAAAGCCCAGGAGATGAGAAGTTTAGTGGAAAATAAAGATCATCGAGGGGTCGATAACATATATGTATATGTATATAATTGTGCATCTATGTAAAAGTTTCACTTTAATGCAAGAGAGAGGTTTTGGAACCCAAAATCATGAATGAATCAATAGTCGTTAACCATTTTCCATATGGCATCATGAGGCTAGCCAAGGGGTATAGCCACATGGCTAATACGATGATGTGGAGCTCTCTAATTCGCCAGAATTTCCATGGTCACATCTCTTGATCCTAACTTTGAATTTAGGTAAAGTTTTATATCACTAGAATCATCTTGATGAAATGAACGCAATGGTGATGTTAAAATCAGGATTTAAGTGAGTTAAAAAGATAAAAAATTTGGACCCCATTTCCATAACGACACCTTGGATCTTGGGTCAACATAGTAACCCCCCTCTTAATCATTGTTATGGTGAGGATTAGGAGGCGGTCGTTACGAGTGTTATAAGAGCATCCAGGTTCGACACTTGAACTTGATGGGCTTAATCATGGAAAGGTAATAGTGGAATTCCTAGAAGAAGGCCTTGTAGTGATTTTTAAAAATTAGCTAAACAAATTTTAAGGTGTTAAAATTCATTTTATGACTATTTGACTGACATAGTTACTCTATGATCTACCTATGTGGTGTGGACTAACATTTGATCCATTTCATTGTGATTGATGAGCTAATGGTTGTGTTGAAAGATGTATATTTTGTGGACTATGAAGGCCTGTGCATCAATAATTTGTTGATTGTATGATATTAGTCTACTGATATGGATTGTTTTTTTAAGCCAAGGTTTGGCATAACAGTTCTGCAAAAGCAGGATCATGGACATGATTTCTTGTCATTTACTTATATGATTATGTGTCTAACAATTATGTGTGAATGAAAACACATAATGTAAGATAACATCAGATGAGGATCACCCATAATAGAAGAGGGTGGTACACCATAAATCCTGATGACCAAGAAATGATCAACAAGATGGTAGAATATATTTCTGACCACACATCTCATAAACATGAGAAAGTAAGGAAAAATGAAGAAGAAAGATCATTTGGCCTAGGGGGAGGTACAAACTCTCTTGATTGTATGGATACCTTGAAGATCCAAAGGATTGAGGTCATAAATTTTAAGGCAGACAATGAAATCTTAGTAAAAGCTCAAGAGAAGCAAGCTAAAATCAATGCAGTCATCTTGCAAGGCCTCTTGAACTTATAGAGATAGATGCAACATGAGTTGGTAACTAATTATAGAGGCAAGAGAAGCCTTTGGAAATCATAAGATAAAACAAATGGAGCAGATGGTAGTAGGTCCAAGAAGAGGCACAGGTGAGAGAGTGAAGACAAAGTGAACGCAAGTGTACCCCTAAATACCCCAGGAGGAGGAACAAGCACTTATGTGCACCACTTTGGTAAATATTCCAACTCTAATACAAAGATGCATGATCATTACTCTCGTCATGATCATCATCCTTAGAGAAGGAGAGAAAATGATTGTATGCCCAAGGAATCTAAGAAAAACAAGTTGCCCACATTTGATGGAGACATGAGGAAGGATAAATATGTGGATGCTTGGCTATTGGGTATCAAGAATTTTTTTAGATTCCATGATTATTTTGAAAACATGAAAGCCAATATTGCCACCCATAACTTGAAAGGAAAATAAGACATGTGGTGGGAAGATATGAAGAATGTCAGAGGTATCATTGAAGAGAAGTTGACTTAGTGTGAGTTTGAAAATCTCTTCAAAAATTAGTATTTATCAGAGCGATACTATGAAAGCAGATAAAAATAATTATATGAGCTCAAGATGGGACAAATGACAAATGACGAGTATGTCACCAAGTTTCAGTGACTGTTAAGATATGTGCCATATCTTAGAGATGAGAAGGCCAAGATTCAAAGGTTCATCAGTGGGTTGCCTATGATATTCAGAGACCAAATTGAACTATTGGAACCTCAGACCTTAAATGATGCCATTAAGAAATTGAAACATTTCTATGAGTAGGAAAAGTGTGGGTCAGAGATCAAAGGTAATTGGAGAGAAAAAAACAATGCTATAAATAAAAATAAATAGCCTAAGAAAGTCATTGAAAGAAAAGGAAGGAATAACCCCAAGGTTGTTTTCTAAGTGTGTGATCATGCTCAAGTTTTATCCTTTCTTACTTTGACCTCATTGATCCTGCAATTAGTCAAATTTTGGAAAGTTCCTGACCAATCAACTTGACTTCACTCAGCCTCCTTAAACCACACACGATGTAGTTCCAACCCTCAAGCTCATCCCTTGCCTCTTGGAACCACCCAATGTGTATTTCCTGACCTTAAGGACTGCACACTACGCAATCTAAGTGCTCAACCCTGGCCCCTTGAGCTCCAAAACTACGTAGTTCAACCTTCCAGTCAACCTATTATAGATCCATTTGGGCACATCATTCCCATCATTCAGATCGGTACTTTTACAGCTCATCAAAACCTAATTCAGTTGCTACATGACCTAGACAAGTCATCACTTTGAATGCCTCCTTCCCTGAGAGTTTCTTGGCCTGAAGCCCTCCAGAAATGCCTCCTTGAGGGACCAGCGTAGCCTTGGTCAGGGGTAAGTGTGCTTTAGTGCAGGTAGGCCCATGTCAGGGTGCTTTCCAGAGCACTTAAGCCCACTTTAACCTGCGTTGGGTGAGATTGAGCGAAATTATCATAGGGTTTTGGGAATATTCTTATCTTCTGGAGCCATCTAGAATATTCCCACACTTATCATCTCCTATGAGCTCGAAATTGGATAGGAAATGAGTTAAGTAACCTCCTATCCTCTCATCCCTTCCTCCATGGAAACTAACTCTAAGTTTGGAAGCCCATTCAATACCCTCATTTATGACCAAACCACCATCATTTTCCTATAAATTGAGCACTCATCTAAGTGATTAGGGGCTGGACTTTGAGAATTTGTAAGGAGATACTATTGGTGTGAGGTTTGAGATTGTAAGCAAGTATTTTTATGCTACCGAAGTATTGTGCTTTTGATGTGATGTTGGTTGGAACCCAAGCTGGAAGAGTGACAATGGATCAGACTTCATGGTTGTAATTCTTCCTTCTACTTAATAAAGTTGTTTACACCTTTTCCCATATTCTTGTCTTTATGTATGATGATTATATGTGTAAATGCTTTCAATTCCATTTGCTTATAGTAGATAGATCTCTTGCTTTGATTGGTTTTTGTCCTCTGTTTATGATTGCAGGTACTTGTCAAGCGGATTAAGTTCGAGAAGGAGCGACGAGAGCCAAACAAAGGAGACAAAGGGAAAGAAAAATATAACAAGTAGGTACCTTGTCTTATTTATCTTCTATATAAAAAGGTTAAGCGCTTTAAATCTGTTGTTCTAGGTGTAGCTACCCACCTAGGGAAATTGTGTTTATCCATAGATGCAAAATTCCACATAAAAAATTGGCAACTCCACTGGGGAATGATCATCGTTTTGGGTAGTTTACCTTCATCCTAGTACACCCTACTAGACTTTACATGCTTCCATTGATCTTGTTTCAACCCTTTTTGAAGTGATTTTTGGTAAAAATTGTGCTTGCAAGCCCCTAGGATGGCCTCTCTAGCACCAGCGCAGGTCTGGTCAAGAGACAGAGCGTTGTAGAGCACCCCTGGCTTGAGGAAAGTGCTCTGAAGTGCACTATCTCTAATCTGAAAATGAGATCTTAAATCAATATTAAGGTATTACAGACTTATGTGTAGGAATGCCTATATTATTTAGTGCAACAGATCGAAAAGATTGTGAATAATATAGATAATGAATAGTCATAAAACATAACAGACACACACATCAACACAACAAATAATGAAGGAGTTCACTAGACTTCCTGGCTACGTCTCCTGGTCCAGCTTTCAGTGTCGACCTCTATATTATGTCTTCAAGAGTAGATGATTACAAGTGAGAGCTCAATCAGAGCCATAACACAACAACAGTGATATTACATAGGGATTTCACTCGAAAACCTTGAGTTTAAAGAGTACACAGATTTCTCCCTCTTAGTGCCTCTAACCAACTGTTCATAGCTGCATTTTCTCTGACTCTCTATCTCTGAGAAACTGCTTCTCCTAAACAACTCTCCCTTTGTCCTGCCATGTGATGGCTTTTAAGCCTATTGGCGCTTGTATGTTTGTCTCCCTTTTCGGGCTTTCTGGCTCTTGGCATTGTCCCTTCATCTTCCTACTGAGCGTTAAACAATCATTGTCATAACGCTTAATACATCATTTCCACTTGTTTACAAATGGAAAGGACTGAGCACTGGTGAAGATCCCAGAAATGACACTTCTCTATTTATGCAGAGGAATACCGGAAAGACAGGAAATCCCGACCAAAACGCTAAAGCCGGACTTCAAATGATATAAATTCTGCCCCATAATCCTTTCGGGTCTACACTTGATCGCTATCGCAAATCCACCATTGATCCATGATCTCCCAATCCAACCGCTGGTAGCCATTTCAGGTGGTCTATGTGCACGGAGATTACTTGCCTGAAAAAGCAGTTTTCTCACTCCTGCGGCATGCCACGTGTCGGTCAGTGTATGGGATCAGGCGGAGCCTGTCCAATACCACTTACCACTTGAGGTCCGCCCGAAATACCATTTACCTTGGAACTTAAATAACATAAGGCTGTGTTTATAAACCTTTCGGGTCCACCATTCTATCACAATATTGTAATATGCCATGTTTCCTTTGTATTTCGGTTTTATAATGGAAATACACCAATACACATAGAAGTCTGGCAAAACACTTTTATATCGAAACTCAAATATTATAGAGCCACATTTATAAACCTGTCGGGTCCGCTCATTGCAGATATTGCATGTCGCTTCACTTCCTCAATCTCTGATCTTTGATTGTTTCGATCGGCCTTATCGGCTATCAGCGCATCGACATATCGTTGTTTCATGGTCCATTGGCATCACCCCTTTGTATTTTGCAATGCGATAAGTCGCAATCGCATATTGCTGAGCCTTCAGGCCTGCGGTTTGGGCCTTTCCCCTTTAAATCTGCGATATATATACATGGTCTCCGCCGTTAATCTACGTGCCGATCTGACAGTCCACGTTATATCGTTGGATCGCAGTCGCGACCTACTTAGGGTTAGCGCCAATATGCCCCGTTGACCTCCACTGATGTGATCTGCCGATTTGATCTGGACCGTTGATTAGCCCGATCCGACGGCTCCTGTGTAGTGGCATTTGAATCTCCGATAAGCTCTGTTTTCCACCATTCTTAGTGTTTTTTCCATGCGATAATGTTTTCCAATACTTGAAGACTTAGAGGTTTAGAGGGTTTAAGATCCATTTTGGATCATGCCTTCCCACTAAAAATCTTTTGGACCACCAAAAGTTGGTTTTTAGGCATTGATCAAGTGAGGATACATCTTCCTCACTTGTTTAACTTCTATCCATCATGCCTTGCTTGGATTTGAACCTTTGAGCCCTACTCTCAGGTACTCAACATCCCCTCGATGTGTAGTTCTCACCTTCTTGTCCAGAACTGTGTCTTCTTATAACTCATTGAGATATTCAGGCAACAGATCCTCAATAGAAGGCAACTGACTTTTCTCTTCAGTATCTTCAATCAATGAAGGTTCATACAATCTCAATTTTTCTGCATTAACACCTGAATAGATCTGCATATAAGCTGGCAAATCAAGGCGAAAAGCATTTTCACCAATTTTATCAAGTATCTTGAAAGGTCCATACCTTATTGGTTTTAGCTTCTTACCTTCACCTTGCATTCTGTCTTTGCTGATGTACAGCCAGACTTGATCACCAACTTAAAAAATATGCTCAACTTGATGCTTGTCATGTCTTGCCTTGTACTTGGCTTGACTTCTTTCTAGCTGTTCCTGTACTGCTTGGTGAGTTTCCTTGATTTGTTCAATGAAATTGGTTGCTTTGTCCACATCACTGTGTCCATCAACTACTATGTTTTTACCAAAGACAAAATCCAAGGGAGACTTTGGTATAAAACTAAAATAAGTCTCAAAAGGAGATCTATGAGTAGAAGAGTCCTTGGCACGGTTGTAAGCATGTTGCACATAACAAAAATTCTCATCCTAATGCTTGGGATGCTTGCTGCAATAGCCTTTGAGCAACTGGATCACTGTCCTGTTGACCACTTCTGTCTAACCATCTATTTGTGGATGAAATGTTGTGCTCTTCTTCAACATGGTGTCCATCAACTCCCATAGATTTGACCAAAACTTCCCAACAAATCGAGAATCTCGATCAGATACAATAGAAGTGGGTAACCCAAAATGAACCCATACATTATGAAAGAATAACTTTGTTGTTTGTTCAGCTGTAACCTGCTTGTTACATGGTATTAAAATACACATTTTACTGAACCTATCCACAACAACATACAAATAATCATGATCTTTTCTAGATTTTGGCAATCCCCCAACAAAATCCATGGAAACACTTTCCCAAGGATGAGAAGGAATTGGAAGTGGAGTGTACAAGCCTAATTTTCTATTACTGGGCTTTCTTGTAGCACACATAGTACACCCTTTGATATATCTAGAAACTGTCTCATGCATTCTTGGCCAATAACAGAACCTTTGCAATTGTGCAACTGTTTTACTTACACCAAAATGACCTGATATAAGAGAAGTATGTGCTTCTCGAATTATGTTAACTCTTTCAGTTTTTGGAATGCATAACTTTCCCAAATGATATAAGAGTTGGTCCTTTACATAATAATCCAATTCTTCTACTTGCTTGCCATGAATTAAAGTTGCATATACATCTTTAAAATCTACATCTTGAGCATATTGTTCAATGTAACTTTCATGCATTACTGAGTTATGCTTAAGTATAGTAGATGCATTTATGATTGGTCTTGATAACATGTATGCAACCTTATTGTGTATGCCCTTCTTATATCTGATGACAAGATGAAATTGTTGTAGAAAACCCATCCACCTATAATGTCTTGATTGTTGCAATTTAGTTTGTGAGTGCAAATATTGAAGTGGTTGATGATCTGTATGTATGATTGTTTCTTTACCCATTAGGTAATGTTTCCACTTTTTCACACTTTGTACTAATGCATACAATTCTTTATCATATGTGGGATAATTAACTACTGCAGAAGTAAATGTCTCAGAATGATAGCATATGGGTTTTTCATGTTGCATCAACACTGCTCCCATGGCATAGTCACTGGCATCTGTCTCAATCTCAAATGGGTGTTGAAGATTTGGCAATGCTAGTACTGGTGTTGTACTGATTTCTCTTTTAAGGTGTCGAAGGCTTTCTGCTATTTGCCTCCCCAATGAAACACCTGTTTCAATCCTGTTAAAGCATGTAATGGAGCTGCAATCAAAGAAAAGTTAGCAATAAACTTTCTCCAGTATTGTGTTGCCCCTAGGAAACTCTTAACCTCTATAGCAAATTTGGGTTTTGGCCAGTTCACAATGACTTCAACCTTAGAGGGATCTATCTTCAATTCACCACCCCCTATAATATGACCCAAATAATTTAAATATGTTCTTCCAAATTCACATTTTGACAATTTTACATAGATATTTTCTCTTTTTAAAACATCTAAAGTCTGATTTACATGCTTTACATGGTCTTCCCATGTCTTACTAAAAACAAGAATGTCATCTAAATAAACAATTACAAAATCATCAATAAATGGTCTGAGTACATCATTCATAACTCTCATAAATGTAGGAGGAGCATTAGTTAAGCCAAAAGGCATAACCAACCATTCATACAATCCTTGCTTTGTATTGAAAGCAGTCTTCCTTGCATCTTGTTCTGCAACTCTGACTTGATGATAACTGCTTCACAAGTCTAACTTAGAAAAGTAAACTGCTTCTTTTAATTGATCTAATAAGTCATCAATACGAGGAAGAGGATAACAATTCTTGATCGTTATTTTATTTAGTGCTCTATAATCAATGCACATTATCCACGAACCATCTTTCTTTCTCGCTAGCACGATTGGAGATCCACGTGGTGATGTGCTTGGTTGTATAAACCCTTTATCGAGCAACTCCTGTACCTGCTTCTTTATCTCTGCATTCTCTAAATTTGACAACCTATACATTCCAATGTTAGGTAATGGAGCATCTTGCTGCAGACAAATATCATATACTATTTCCCTTTTGGGTGGCAGACCTTTGGGTTCTTGAAATAGGATATCATATTCTGAAACAACTTTAACTAAATTAGCTTTCTGATTAGCATCATAGCCTTGAAATACATTGGTTTTATCAGGGTACTTTTCCTTAACAACCATTAGTAAAAATTGTTTATTTGAATTCACAATTCTTTTCATCTGTCCTAAGTTTATGAGAGAATAGTTACCCTTGAGTTTATGAGCTCTTACAATATATTCCATTCCATCTTTAGTGAGTTGATACTTATTTTCAGCTCTATATAAAATAGCTTTCCTATCATACAAGTATGGACTTCCCAAAACAATACCACATATATCCAATGGAATTATATCTAACTCAACCTCATCTACAAATGTTGATCCAATAGAAAACCTAAGTTTACATTGTCTCGTTACTTGTAGCTTTGTTTTATCACACACCCAACCTAATGGATATGTCTTCTCATGAGGTTTTGTTTGTAATCACAACTTCTTTACAATTGTTTCAGAAATAAAATTTACGTGTGATCCACTATCAAACAAAGTATCAATCTTATTGTGCTTGGAAATTACTCTAATACGAAAAAGCTCATTTCTTTCACTCTCATTACTTTCATTATCAACAGATTGTGCATAATTACTTGTGGATGCTTCAGAATCTTTACCTTTAATACCTATGGCTGTAACTGTTGTTTCATTGCCTGAATCTAATCCCAAGTCCTTCTGAATAGCTGCAACATTCTTTTTCTTCCTTCCACCAAACTTCTTAGGTCTCCGTTCTGGATGCAAAAGCCAGCAGTGTGCCTCATCGTGTCCTTATTTCTTGCAATGAGTGCATGAAGGTTTATCCTTCTGTATAGTGTTTGCTTTCCTCTCCTTCCATTTCAGTTTCTTCTTTTCCTTACTCTTGCTTACAAAATATTTAGATGATCCCCCAACCTCTGGGTTTACATTCTTACCTCTAGCTTCTAGATGTGTGGCTTGAACTGATACATCATCTAAGCTAGTGGGATTAAACATGAGAATAGTATGCTTTAAATAGCTATGAAGACCACCTATATACTTCAATAAAGTCTCAGGTGAATCTAATGATATACCTAGAGTTAAAGCTCTCTTTCTGAATTCCCGAGTATAACTCTGTACACTCTGACCCTTCAATGATGAAGAGTTTGCTAACTCATCATTGCCTACTGCATGTAAGCTAAAGGATATAATTGCTTTTTGATAGCAGAAACAAATTCATTCTAGGTAGAAATGATTTTACCATGTTTTTGCAGATCATCTTGTGTCTTGCCTTCCCACCATACTAGTGCAGTTCCTCCAAGTCGAAGGCTAGCCAGCTGAATCTTCTTACTTCACATCTAATTTAATCAAAGAAGTTTTCTTCTTTTTCTTATCAGGGCTAGCTTTATGTGAATAAGATGATGAGGATGATGAAGGTGATGATGGAGGAGATGGTGGAGAAGGCATTTCTCCTTTTCCTTTTCCTTCTGGAGGGGCAACTAGAAAAGGTTCCTCTGCTCCTTTGTCTGGTTTGGGTGTTGAAGTGCTTTCACCTCAACCCTTCTTAAACTCCAGATACATCTCTTCCACCATGGCTCACATGGCCATAAAACTGTCCATGAACTGAGATTCTGATCCCAGTGGAGTTTCTTCTGCCATTCTCCTCTGAGAATAGACTCTTCCAATCTCTGGATTAGCCTCAACAAGTTCTCCTTCTCCTAGTCTGAGCTTTAATCTAGTTAGCATTCAAAATCCAACACAAGCTTGTCTAACCTTAACAAAACCAAAACCAAATGCTCTGATACCACTTAATCTAGAAATGAGATCTTAAATCAATATTAAGGTATTACGAACTTATGTGCAGGAATGCCTATATTATTTAGTGCAATGGATCGAAAAGATTGCGAATAATATAGACAATGAATAATAAAAAAACATAACAAACACACACATCAACATAGAAAATAATCAAGGAGTTCACCAGACTTCCTTGCTACGTCTCCTAGTCTAGCTTTCAGTGTCGACCTCTATATTATGTCTCCAAGAGTAGATGATTACAAGTGAGAGCTCAATCAGAGCCATAACACAACAACAATGATATTACACAGGGATTTCACTCGAAAACCTTGAGTTTAAAGAGTACACAGAATCTCCCTCTTAGTGCCTCTGACCAATTGTTCGTAGCTGCATTTTCTCTGACTCTCTGTCTTTGAGCAACTGTTTCTTCTGAACAACTCTCCCTATGTCCTACCATGTGATGGCTTTAAGCCTATCGGTGCTTGTCTGTTCATATCCCTTTTTGGGCTCTCTGGCTCTCAGCGTTGTACCTTCATCTTCCTGCTGAGCGTTAAACAATCATTGTCATAATGCTTAAGACATCATTGCCACCTGTTTACAAATCGAAAGGACTGAGCGCGGGTGAAGATCCCAGAAATTACACTTCTCTGTTTACACAGAAGAATACCGAAAAGACACTAAAAACACAGGAAATCCCAACCGAAATGCCAAAGCTAGACTTCAAATGATATAAAGTCCGCCCCATAATCCTTTCAGGTCCACACTTGATCGCTATCGAAAATCCACCTTTGATCCACGATCTCCCAATCCAACGGCTGGCAACCATTTCGGGTGGTCTATGTGCACGGAGATTACCCGCCTAAAAAAGCGGTTTTCTCTCTCCTGTGGTGTGCCACTCGTCAGCCAGTGTATGGGATCGGGCGGAGCCCGTCCAATACCACTTACCGCCTGAGGTCCACCCGAAATATCATTTACCTTGGAACTTAAATAACATAAGGTTGCATTTATAAACCTTTCAGGTCCGCCATTTTATCGCAATATCGCAATATGCCATGTTTCCTTTGTATTTCGGTTTTATAATGGAAATACACCAATACACATAAAAGTCCGACAAAACGCTTTTATATTGAAACTTAGATATTATAGAGCTGCATTTATAAACCTGTCGGGTCCGCTCATTGCATATATCGCATGTCGCTTCACTTCCCCGATCTCCAATCTCTGATCACTCCGATCGGCCTTATCGGCTATCAGCACATCAGCGTATCATTGTTTCATGGTCCATTGGCATCACCCCTTTGTATTTTGCGATGCGATAAGTTGCAATCACATATCGCTGAGTCTTCGGGCCTGCGGTTTGGGCCTTTCCCCTTTAAATCTGTGATGCGATATACGTGGTCTTCGCCATTGATTTGCGCGCCGATCCGACGGTCCACGTTATATTGGTAGATCACAGTCGCGACCTACTTAGGGTTAGCGCCAATATGCCCCATTGACCTCCGCTGATGCGATCTACCGATTTGATCTGGACCGTTGATCAGCCTGATCCGATGGCTCCTGTGTAGTGGCATTTGAACCTCCGATAAGCTCTGTTTTCTGCCATTCTTAGTGTTTTTCCCATGTGATAGTGTTTTTCGATACTTGAAGACTTAGAGGTTTAGAGGGTTTAAGATCCATTTTGGATCATGCCTTCCCACTGAAAATCTTTTGGACCACCAAAAGTTGGTTTTTAGGCATCGATCAAGTGAGGATACAGCTCCCTCACTTGTTTAACTTCTATCCATAATGCCTTGCTTGGATTTGAACCTTTGAGCCCTACTCTCAGGTACTCAACATCCCCTTGATGTGTAGTTCTCACCTTCCTGTCCAGAACTATGTCTTCTTATAACTCATTGAGATATTTAGGCAACAGATCCTCAATAGAAGGCAACTGACTTTGCTCTTCAGTATCTTCAATCAATGAAGGTTCATACAATCTCAATTTTTCTGCATTAACGCCTGAATAGATCTGCATATAAGCTGGCAAGTCAAGGCGAAAAGCATTTTCACCAATTTTATCAAGTATCTTGAAAGGTCCATACCTTATTGGTTTTAGCTTCTTACCTTCACCTTGCATTCTGTCTTTGCTGATGTACATCCAAACTTTATCACCAACTTGAAAACTATGCTCAACTCGATGCTTGTCATGTCTTTCCTTGTACTTGGCTTGACTTCTTTCTAGCTATTCCTGTACTGCTTGGTGAATTTCTTAGATTTGTTCAATGCACTTGCTTGCTTTATCCACGTTGCTGTGTCCATCAACTACTATGTCTTTACCAAAGACAAAATCCAAGGGAGACTTTGGTATAAAACCAAAACAAGTCTCAAAAGGAGATCTCTGAGTAGAAGAGTGCTTGGCATGGTTGTAAGCATGTTGCACATAACACAAATGCTGATCCAATGCTTGGGATGCTTGCTGCAATAGCCTCTGAGCAACTGGATCACTGTCCTGTTGACCACTTCTGTCTGACCATCTGTTTGTGGATGAAATTTTGTGCTCTTCTTTAACCTAGTGTCCATTAACTCCCATATATTTGACCAAAACTTCCCAGCAAATCGAGAATCTCGATCAGATACAATAGAAGTGGGTAACCCAAAATGAACCCATACATTCTGAAAGAATAACTTTGCTATTTGTTCAGCTGTAACTTGCTTGTTACATGGTATTAAAATACACATTTTACTGAACCTATCCACAACAACATACAAATAATCATGACCTTTTCTAGATTTTGGCAATCCCCCAACAAAATCCATGGAAACACTTTCCCAAGGATGAGAAGGAATTGGAAGTGGAGTGTACAAGCCTAATTTTCTATTACTGGGCTTGCTTGTAGCACACATAGTACACCCTTTGATATATCTAGAAACTGTCTCATGCATTCTTGGCCAATAACAAAACCTTTGCAATTGTGCAACTGTTTTACTTACACCAAAATGACCTGATATAAGAGAAGTATGTGCTTCTCGAATTATGTTAACTCTTTTAGTTTGTGAAATGCATAACTTTCCTTAATGATATAAGAGTTGGTCCTTTACATAATAATCCAATTCTTCTACTTGCTTGCCATGACTTAAAGTTTCATATACATCTTTAAAATCTACATCTTGAGCATATTGTTCAATGTAACTTTCATGCATTACTGAGTTATGCTTAAGTATAGTAGATGCATTTATGATTGGTCTTGATAACATGTCTGTAGCCTTATTGTGTATGCCCTTCTTATATCTGATGACAAGATGAAATTGCTATAGAAAACCCATCCACCTATAATGTCTTGATTGCTGCAATTTAGCTTGTGAGTGCAAATATTAAAGTGGTTGATGATCTGTATGTATGCTTGTTTCTTTACCCGTTAGGTAATGTTTCCACTTTTTCACACTTTGTACTAATGCATACAATTCTTTATCATATGTGGGATAATTAACTATTGCAGAAGTAAATGTCTCAGAATGATAGCATATGGGTTTTCCGTGTTGCATCAACATTGCTCCCATGGCATAGTCATTGGCATCTGTCTCAATCTCAAATGGATGTTGAAGATCTGGCAGTGCTAGTACTGGTGCTGTACTGATTTTCTCTTTTAAGGTGTCGAAGGCTTTCTGCTATTTTCCTCCCCACTGAAACACCTATTTCAATCCTGTTAAAGCATGTAATGGAGCTGCAATCAAAGAAAAGTTAGCAATAAACTTTCTCCAGTATTGTGTTGCCCCTAGGAAACTCCTAACCTCTGTAGCAGATTTGGGTTTAGGCCAGTTCACAATGACTTCAACCTTAGAGGGATCTATCTTCAATTCACCACCCCCTACAATATGACCCAAATAATTTAAAGATGTTATGCCAAATTCACATTTTGATAGTTTTACATAGAGATTTTCTCTTTTTAAAACATCTAAAGTCTGCTTTACATGCTTTACATGGTATTCCCATGTCTTACTAAAAACAAGAATGTCATCTAAATAAACAATTACAAAATCATCAATAAATGGTTTGAGCACATCATTCATAACTCTCATAAATGTAGCAGGAGCATTAGTTAAGCCAAAAGGCATAACCAACCATTCATACAATCCTTGCTTTGTCTTGAAATTAGTATTCCATGCATCTTGTTCTGCAACTCTGACCCGATGATAACTACTTCGCAAGTCTAACTTAGAAAAGTAAACTGCTTCTTTTAATTGATCTAATAAGTCATCAATATGAGGAAGATTGATAACGATTCTTGATCATTATTTTATTTAGTGCTCTATAATCAATGCACATTCTCCACAAACCATCTTTCTTTCTCACCAACATGATTGGAGATCCACATGGTGATGTGCTTGGTCGTATAAACCCTTTATCGAGAAATTCTTGTACCTGCTTCTTTATCTTCGCATTCTCTAAAGTTGACAACCTATACATTCCAATGTTAGGTAATGGAGCATCTTGCTGCAGACAAATATCATGTACTATTTCCCTTTTGGGTGGCAGACCTTTGGGTTCTTGAAATAGGATATCATATTCTGAAATTTTTAACTAAATCAGCTTTCTATTTAGCATCACAGCCTTCAAATACATTGGTTTTATCAGGGTCCTTTTCCTTTACAACCATTAGTAAAAATTGCTTACTTGAATTCACAATTCTTTTCATCTGTCCTAAGTTTATGAGAGAATAGTTACCCTTGAGTTTATGAGCTCTTACAATATATTCCATTCCATCTTTAGTGAGTTGATACTTATTTTCAGCTCTATAGAAAATAGCTTTCCTATCATACAAGTATGGACTTCCCAAAACAATACCACATATATCCAATGGAACTATATCTAACTCAACCTCATCTACAAATGTTGATCCAATAGCAAACCTAAGTTTACATTGTCTCGTTACTTGTAGCTTTGTTTTATCACACACCCAACCTAATGGATATGGCTTCTCATGAGGTTTTGTTTGTAATCCCAACTTCTTTACAATTGTTTCAGAAATCAAATTTACTTGTGATCCACCCTTCAGAAATTACTCTAACACGAAAAAGCTCATTTCTTTCCCTCTCATTACTTTCATTATCAATAGATTGTGCAAAATTACTTGTGGATGCTTCAGAATATTTACCTTTAATACCTATGGTTGTAACTGTTGTTTCATCGCCTAAATCTAATCCCAAGTCCTGTTGAATAGCTACAACATTCTTTTTCTTCCTTCCACCGAACTTCTTAGGTCTCCATTCTGGATGCAAAAGCCAGTAGTGTGCCTCATCGTGTCCTTATTTCTTGCAATGAGTGCATGAAGGTTTATCCTTCTGTACAGTGTTTGCTTTCCTCTCCTTCCATTTCAGTTTCTTCTTTTCCTTACTCTTGCTTACAAAATATTTAGATGATCCCCCAACCTTTGGGTTTACATTCTTACCTCTAGCTTCTAGATGTGTGGCTTGAACTGATACATCATCTAAGCTAGTGGGATTAAACATGAGAATAATATGCTTTAAATAGCTATGAAGACCACCTATATACTTCAATAAAGTCTCAGGTGAATCTAATGATATACCTAGAGTTAAAGCTCTCTTTCTGAATTCCTGAGTATAACTCTGTACACTCTAACCCTTCAACTAACGAAGAGTTTGCCAACTCATCATTGCCTACTACATGTAAGCTAAAGGATAGAATTGATTTTTGATAGTAGAAACAAATTCATTCCAGGTAGAAATGATTTTACCATGTTTTTGCAGATCAGCTTGTGTCTTGCCTTCCCACCATACTAGTGCAGTTCCTCCAAGTCGAAGGCTAGCCAGCTAAATCTTCTTCCTTTTTGAATCAATGTTTTGTACCCTGCAATATACATCAATTTTTCTTATCCAATTATCTATCTTTTCTGCATTTAGTTCTCCATCATAAATTGGCAAATCAAACTTCACATCTAATTTAATCAAAGAAGTTTTCTTCTTTTTCTTATCAAGGCTAGCTTTATGCGAAGAAGATGATGAGGATGATGAAGGTGATGATGGAGGAGATGGTGGAGAAGGCATTTCTCCTTTTCCTTTGCCTTCTGGAGGGGAAACTAGAAAAGGTTCCTCTGCTCCTTTATCTGGTTTGGGTGTTGAAGTGCTTTCACCTCGACCCTTCTTAAACTCCAGATACATCTCTTCCACCATGGCTCGCATGGCCATAAAACTGTCCATGAACTGAGATTCTAATCCCAGTGGAGTTTCTTCTACCATTCTCCTCTGAGAATAGACTCTTCCAATCTCTGGATTAGCCTCAACAAGTTCTCCTTCTCCTAGTCTGAGCTTTAATCTAGTTAGCATTCAAAATCCAGCACAAGCTTGTCTAACCTTAACAAAACCAAAACCAAATGCTCTGATACCACTTGATTTGAAAATGAGATCTTAAATCAATATTAAGGTATTACAAACTCATGTGTAGGAATGCCTATATTATTTAGTGCAATGGATCGAAAAGATTGCAAATAATATAGACAATGAACAGTCATAAAACATAACAGACACACACATCAACACAACAAATAATCAAGGAGTTCACCAGACTTCCTGGCTACATCTCCTGGTCCAGCTTTTAGTTTCGACCTCTATATTATGTCTTCAAGAGCAGATGATTACAAGTGAGAGCTCAATCAGAGCCATAACACAACAACAATGATATTACACAGGGATTTCACTCAAAATCTTCGAGTTTAAAGAGTACACAGACTCTCGCTCTTAGTGCCTCTAACCAACTGTTCGTAGTTGTGTTTTCTCTAACTCTCTGTGTCTGAGCAACTGCTTCTTTTGAACAACTCTCCCTCTATCCTGCCATGTGATGGCTTTTAAGCCTATCGGCGCTTGTTTGTTCGTCTCCCTTTTCGGGCTCTCTGGCTCCCGGCGCTGTCCCTTCATCTTCCTGCTGAGCGTTAAACAATCATTGTCATAACGCTTAAGATATCATTGCCACCTGTTTACAAATGGAAAGGACCGAGCGTGGGTGAAGATCCTATAAATTACACTTCTCTGTTTACATAGAGTAATACTGGAAAGACACTAAAAACACAGGAGATCCTGACCGAAACGCAAAGGCAAACTTCAAATGATATAAAGTCCGCCCCATAATCCTTTCAGGTCCGCGCTTGATCGCTATCACAAATCCACCATTGATCCACGATCTCCCAATCCAACGGCTGACAGCCATTTCGGGTGGCCTATGTGCACGGAGATTACCCGCCCGAAAAAGTGGTTTCTCTCTCCTGCGGCATGCCACGTGTCGGCCAGTGTATGGGATCGGGCAGAGCCCATCCAATACCACTTACCGCCTGAGGTCCACCCGAAATACCATTTACCTCGGAACTTAAATAACATAAGGCTATGTTTATAAACCTTTCAAGTCTGCCATTCTATCGCAATATTGCAATATGCCATGTTTCCTTTGTATTTTGGTTTTATAACGGAAATACACCAATACACATAAAATTCCAACAAAACACTTTTATATTGGAACTCAAATATTATAGAGCCACATTTATAAACCTATTGGGTCCTCTCATTGCATATATCGCATTTTGCTTCACTTCCCGATCTTCGATCTCTGATCGCTCCAATCGGCCTTATCAGTTATCGCCGCATCAGCGTATTGCTGTTTCATGGTCCATTGGCATCACCCCTTTGTATTTTGCGATGCAATATTGTGATGCGATAAGTTGCAATCGCATATCACTGAGTCTTCGGGCCTACTGTTTGGGCCTTTCCCCTTTAAATCTGTGATGCGATATACGTGGTTTGTGCGTCGATTCGACGGTCCACGTCATATCACTGGATCGCAATCGCAACCTACTTAGGGTTAGCACCGATATGCCCAGCTGACCTCCACCGATACGATCTGCCGATTTGATCTGGACCATTGATTAGCTTGATCCGATGGCTGCTGTGTAGCGGCATTTGAACCTCCGATAAGCTCTGTTTTCCACCATTCTTAGTGTTTTTCCCATGCAATAGTGTTTTCCGATACTTGAAGACTTATAGGTTTAGAGGGTTTAAGATCCATTTTGGATCAGTCTCCCATTCAAGGCTACACTGATCCTCCTTAGGTCAAAAATCCCTCCTTTGACTTGATTTTTTCCCAAATTTCCTTCTGTTTCTGCTTGCTGAATGATCAATGATTGTTGTACTTCTGAAATCAATTTGTGTTTCCTCTCCTAGCCCTACTTTGGCCTTGATTGTTTAGTGTTTCTTAAATGATTTCTTTATCACTATCAATTCATTGTCAAAGTTAGTTTATAGTCAATTAATCTTTGTTCAAAAGAAAGTGTCGTAAAAGTCTTCATTTCTTTCGAAAAGGAATTGTCGTAAAGTCTTCGTTCTTGCAAAAAGATTGATTGATTGTATGTGCATTAGTTTCTTTTGTTCATTTCAAACATTAAGGGAATTGAAAAGAAAAACTTTCATTGTGCATTGAAAAAGTTTGTGTGTGCTCATAGGAATAGTTTAGGGAAATTGCATTAGATGTGCTCTTTGTTCTTTGCTTAAAATAATTTGATTGCTCTATCCCTACTAGCTAAGGTTTTCATTGTTCAAATTGAATGAAAATAATGCTTATCATATTAGTTGCGTTCTAGGAAGTTCAAAGACATCACATGGTGAACCTTGAAAGGAAAATTCTTAAGAAGATCAACTTAAAAGTTATCTCAATTAACCTAATGGATCATTGTAACTTAACACATAACATTTAGAGGTCTAGGCTAGAGACATGTTCTGGCATCGTTAAACATAGTAGTTGCTGCTAACTTTTTTTTTTATACATTCCAAGTGTGATACCTCATTCCACATACGTAAGTATATCATAGCTTTTCCACGTACCTTCGGGTATATAGGGAAGTGTTATAATACATAAAGTATAAGGGAATTCTCTCACTGCGGTTTCGCATTAGACAGCTAACACGGATTGGGCCTCCACATACTTTCGGGTATATATGGGAGGACTACATTAGGTTGTTATCCATATTTAGATAACCGAGTCGGCCACCTTGTACACTATGATACACCAAACACAACATTCGGGGAGATTTCCTGCCCGTACTTCTTGGTTCACCAGGAGGTATTCTACAGTTCATAGTTACTTGGTAATCCTTTTTCCTAGATTATCCCTCTTTTGTTTTGTTTTGTTATTTTTGATTAAAATAAAATTAATTGACTGCAAATAACATCCTCCACGTCACTTCTTAGTTTATCATAGGTTGAGACATATGGCAGCAACACCGGAGTCCACCGATCAAGGAATTCCTTTTGATGGGAATCCTAGTCCTTTTCCTCCTTTCGGAAATATTGGTGCTCCATATATGGCTACATTATCCCTTCCGGGATTTACCATTGGCTTGCTAGTATGGCTGTTTTCAACCTAATTGGTTCAAAATGTCATGATTTCTCCGCAATCGAGTACTCCTCCACCTGGACAAAATCAACCTCTAGTTGATCCTAAGGTTGACGCTTTGCCTTCTTCATCGATTTTTTCTTCCTCCCCTTCTTCCTCTTCGCCTGGTGAAAGTATTGACACTAGTAACCAGGTGGCTAAGAAGAAGAAGAAAGGGAAGAAGAAGAAGAAGAAGAAGAAAATTCAGCAGGGGGGCAACCAAGCAACCATTGCTTTGAATGCAACTTCTGATGAGAAATCATCCGATAAGCCTCACAAAGTTTGATATCCATGCAAACTTTGTATGGGAGACCATCTTCTTCGAAATTGTCTTGATATTCCTCAAATCTTAGAAGAATGGTCTTCTCGTTCACATCATCCTGTGTCATCAACTTCTGGAGATCATGCTGGTGACACACCATCAACTAGTGGTAGTAAAGTTCATGGAAAGAAGGGTAAAGTTAAGTTTCCCTGTAGGTTATGTGAAGGGAATCACCCCATTCACCTTTGTCCCTATCTGGATGAAGCCAAAAAAGTGTTGGATAACTGTCCTGCTTCTCCACAGTGACTTCCATCTGGTTACATGAGACTCTCCCTGAATTCTTCACTAGTTGATTAAGTGACTGACAAAATCAACCGTTAATCAAACTCACTCTCTTTGAATGTGAATCCCATGATTCTATACCTGACCAATCACAGATCGAGGAAACAGTTGACCCGATTTCACCTTCAGTTAATCGTACCTTTCCCATAGAGCGAATCCCACTAGTCCATAATATGAAATCTATAAAATGTTTGGAGATATTTTTGTAAAAATATTCAAATTTATAATATTTTTATATGGTCTATATATATTTTTTTTGGCGATTTTTAGGGTAAAATAATTACATTCTATAAAATTTGGGTGAATTGTTTTTACAAAAAAATGGAAATTAACAAATCATTTTTATGGAAAAAGTATATAAAATTAGCCCATGGGTGAATATTAGCCCCTAAAATTTTCCCTGCCTGGAGCACAGTTCCTTGTCTAATGTCAAGCTCATTAAAAAATGAAATAAGGAATCTGAACAAAGTTCTTTGTCTTGTGTAAAGCTCATTAAAAAATGAAACAAGGACCCCTGGAGCAAAGTTCCAATTCGAGTCTTTGATTAGATCTCGTAAAATCCCAGTTGAGTCTTTCACTTGATCTCGTATATGAACCTTCATTCCATCCACTTAATAGCCATGAGTAGTCTACTTAGGTGAATGCAATGAAGCATGGGGGGCATGCACCTAGAATTGAGTCATCATGCTAGGGGCATGTAAACCAATCTCAAGCATAGTTTTTTATTTCAAGCTTGTGTAAAAATGAAACTAAATCCAAGCATAGTTTTTCATTTCAAGCTTGTGTAAACATGAAACTGAATCCAAGCATAGTTCCCTATGGTTCAAGCTTGTGTAAAAATGAACCCATCTCCATTTTAACCCTCATGATTGCCATTCTATCAACCTCTTTTGTCAGATGAGCCTTGGTTTTTCTCCTTCCATTGTCACTATCTGCTTGGCCGATCATATGCTTTCACTTGGTTGTTTTACCTTTTTTGAGGAACAGTTGCAATGAGTGGTCTTATTAGCCAACCTCTTCACATAAATCAACATGTTTTGAGAAGTTCCAACATCACCAGAACCAGTTTCTATCCTAGACACCACTCATTCCTCAAAGCGGAGTCCTCTTTAAGCTCTTTTCAGACTCTCGAAATATGAAAAGATTGTCGAGCGCTTGTCCTTTTCAGCTCATTAATAGATTGGAAACGACATCTACTCAGTATAAGTTTAACCCTTTTCCGGATTGAGATAGATTATTTACGAAAAAGGAATACGTTTATCGAACATGGTCAATAAGTTCTCTCTCATATTATTTTACGCTTTTTCGGACTTGAGAGACAAATCTATGAAAAAGAACTTATGGAGTTTTCTTTTTGTCCCTTTTCAAACTCTCTAAACATGAAAAGGACCGAGCTCTCATTGTCGTTAAACTCGTTTAAAACATCAAATAGCAACAAACTTGTTGATCATGACAAGACCAAGTTTCACCTTTGCTAGACTCATTAAAACATCAAATAGCGATGGATTCACCCGAAGGGTGGAATTATACAACAAGCATATGTTATCCTCCTCAAATTGATAGAAAATAAAGAGGTACTGGTAAGCAATGACTGGGGAAAATGGGAAAAGGGGTAAACCACTTTATGGCAGCAGGTCGCTCTTGAACATGACACTTTCACTTCATCACTGTGACTATTTGGGTTGGGTAATATGCTTGATGGTCATCATACCTTGGTCTATCATACCATCCATTACTTTGGTTTTGGGTCAATGATGCCAATCCATTCAATGTCGCTGACATGTTCAATAGAAGTCACTCAGTTTGAATTCATCCTTTGCAATACTCATAAACCTTCATTTTCATGACCACCATTCCTGAACCTTGTGTCGTCAGTCAGATTCCGTCTCCAAAATCATTACACTCATTTCATGTCGTTGATGTGGGATACATCAAGGCCCTTCTGTGATGAGTCGCTTCTTGTTGACATCAACAAATTATCCAAGAAGTTGACTTAGAAACACCCTTCAAGTACCATGAGGCTTGCATACATCAATGGCAGGTTTCTCACTTTTGGAGATAGGTTGACATCATTGGCCTTCAACCGAAAGACTTTGTATGGTGTTCGACATCAAAACATCCATTCACATCATATAGAATGTACTACAATATCTTGAGGATCATTATCATTATCGGTGATTTCTCTCACGTCTGTTAATGACTTACATCATTGACTGGTAGTCAAACAATGTCTTCCCATGTTCGACTTTAGATCACATTTTCACATGGTTAGACTCATACTTGAGCGAATGATTGAACGAGATAGAAGACCTCAATCTAGTTTCATCATGGGCTGCGATTTCAGGAAATCTACCAAATCATCCGTACAATGGCTTTACATTGATGTTCATCGTATCATGGGTCTATATCTGTAGACGACTATCTATGTACTTGTAGTGAAAGTTTATATGTTGAGCATGGGTATGCCTTCCCTTAGAAATTCATGAGAAAAATTCAAAATATCATGATATCCACTTTGGAACCTCCTCATCACATCTTAAAGCATATCACTTGACATTAACATTTTTGAATTTATGCTTTGGGTGGTAGTTGTTACAAATCCATTTGGGCACATCACTCCCATCATTCATATTGATACTTTTAGGGCTCATCAAACCCTAATTCAATTGCTACATTCCCTAGACAAGTCATCACTTTGAATTCCTCCTTCCCTGAGAGTTTCTTGGCCTGAAGCCCTCCAGAAATGCCTCCTTGAGGGACCAACATAGCCTTGGTCAGGGGTAAGTGCGCTTCAGTGCAGGTAGGCCCATGTCAGGGTGATTTCCAGAGCACTTAGGCCCACTTTGACCTATGCTAGGCGAGATTGAGTGAAATCATCATAAGGTTCTAGGAATATTCTTATCTTCTGGAGCCATCTAGAAGATTCCCACACTTATCATCTCCTATGAGCTCGAAATTGGATAGGGAATGAGTTAAGTAACCTCCTATCCTCTCATCCCTTCCTCCATGGAAACTAACTCTAAGTTTGGAAGGCCATTCAATACTCTCATTTATGACCAAACCACCATCATTTTCCTATAAATTGAGCACTCATCTAAGTGATTAGGGGCTGGACTTTGAGAATTTGTAAGGAGATATTGTTGGTGTGAGGTTTGAGATTGTAAGAAATTATTGTTATGCTGCTGAAGTGTTGTGCTTTTGATGTGATGTTGGTTGGAACCCAAGCTGGAAGAGTGGCAATGGATCGAACTTCATGGTTGTAATTCTTCCTTCTACTTAATAAAGTTGTATACACATTTTCCATATTCTTATCTTTATGTATGATGATTATATGTGTAAATGATTTCGATTCCATTTTCTTATAGTAGATAGATCTCTTTCTTTGATTGGTTTTTGTCCTCTGTTTATGATTGCAGGTACTTATCAAGCGGATTAAGTTTGAGAAGGAGTGACAAGAGCCAAACAAAGGAGACAAAGGGAAATTGAAAGATAACAAGTAGGTCCCTTGTCTTATTTATCTTCTATAGAAAAAGGTTAAGCACTTTAAATATGTTGTTCTAGGTGTAGCTACCCACCTAGGGAAATTGTGTTTATCCGTAGATGAAAAATTCCACATAATAAACCTCCTTCTATGCACTATGCAGTGTCAAGCCTCAATATGTCATCCTACCTCCTTGAGTTTTTCAACTGCACAATCCCTAGGCCTCTCTCTCTCTCTATCTTGTGTTGCACATTGGAAAACTTGAGGGCTCGAGACTGCATCATTGAGCTCCTAAACTTTGCATTCATCTTGTCTAGGCCTCCAAAACTATGCACTGTGTTATCCATGATAATAATTAGGAATAGTTTGTGAAGTCTATGGTCAAATTAGCTAGGGTTTTCAAATTTTCTGAAAATAAAGTTCATGATCATATTGTTTTTGGTCATCATGTCATGATGTGGGGTCCATATAAGTTCAAAAAAGGGTCAGTATTAAAGGTTCAATTTCAAAATTTCATGTGTCTCAGACTTATTCGTTCATAATTCACATTTAAGCACTTTTGTAGAATTCCATAGCAAATTCAGTTAGGGAAACTAAAGGTTTTATACAGATGTTCGTGGCAATTTCATACCGAATCCGCCTTTCCAAACACCTGTCCTGCTACAGAATTGTGTTGAAGTATACAACTATGTCAAATGATAGAGTAACGGTCCCTTTTGTTTGAAAAGCATGATTGGTCAGTGTTATGGTGGGTTATGAATGTAGTTTATCAGTATTTTATCCATTTTCCCTACATGTTGACATCGTGCAGCTTCTTATTGCTAACTCATTTATTTGTATTTAGCTTTTTTACCATAAGCTTCATGCTGTCATAGGAGTTGTCTTGTTGTCTCTCACACATGTTTATATCTCACACAAGTCTTGCTATCTCTAGGTTAGAGTCCACTATTGTCTAGCTATCTCTAGGTTGATTTGCAGGTGGCAAGAAGGTGACAAGGAGGAGCCCTACATGTTGCATCCATGGCATACAAAAAAATTATAAAGGAGGTTTAGTGGTGCATTATGAGCTCGTGGACATGAAATTGTTGGAGGAAGACCCTACTTTCATTCAAGCATTTGCCAATGTGGGATGCCTACGCTTTTGCCAAAAGCTACAAGGTTACCATGGGCAGATTGCCAAAGACTTTGCTGTAAATTTCACTGGAACATAAATGAAGGTTGGTCTTCTGAAATTTGCAGTGTCCCCTGACACAATTTCCTGTGCTACAAAGATCCCTAGGTCAGGAGAAATGTGGTTCAAGGTTCAGAAGTTTCAGCTGCTAAATTGTGATGAATTCCTCAAGGAAGAACACATAGGGATTGACATGACTGCTAGCATTTCCAGAACTTGCCTCAAAGAGCATTTTTCCAAACTCCTAATGGTCATCCAGAAATATTTCACATGTGAAGGCAGATTCAACATGGTTTACCAGTATCATTTCAGATTGCTACTGCATTTCACAGGTAAACAACCTCTAGACATTCCTTTTTATCTCTTTAGAAGTTTGGGAAAGATGGCTGACAAGGTCCAAGCCAAGCTTGATGCTAGTAATACCTCTATTTTTCACCATGGCCTCATTAAATTGCTGGTTGTAGAAGAGCTAAATAGGTTAAACAGAGATTGGCTTACCTTCTTATTTTTGAGTGGCTATGAGTTAGATATTGCCACCCCTTCTAGGAGAACTCCAAAGTCTAAATCAATAACCCCTAGGGAAGAGAAGCAACCTGTAGCAGAACCTATAGTAAAAAATTCTACAAGCACTGAGAGGAGGATGACTAGAAGGCAGAGTAAAAGGAAGGGTAAGCTAACTGATATCCTAGAGGCCATTGAGATTGAAGAAAGCCCAATTGAGCAGCCTATAGAAGTGACCAAGACTGAAACTAAAAAGAAGAGCAAGAGGGCCAAGAAATTAGATTTTACACAAGAAGAATCAGGTTTTGTCTTCAAGCCAAGGAAACATGTTACAAGGTCAATGCAACAAACTGAAAAGATGCCAGAAGTGCCTTTAGAAAAAATAGAGCCATCAAAGAAAAGGAAAGGCAACGAGCTTGTACAAGAAAAAAATGAAATATAGGTTCTACAAGAACAATTGAGAGAGGCTAGACAAGAAGTCATTAATTCTAAACTTGAGTTTGAGGAGTGGCAAAGGGAGGTGTCAAAGCAGATAGATTTCTATGATGAAACTGCAGAAAAATCCAAAAAGATGATGAAGAGGACTTTACCTTTGCATAGAATGTTGAAACACATGTACAGAAGGAACAACTAGCTACAAGCAGACAGGAATAAGTTGCAAGGACAAGTCAAAGCATTAGAAACTCAAATTGAAATGATCAAAGTTGAGCTCTTAAAGAGAAATCTCAAGATTTTTGCTGTAGTAGATGACACTCCTTAAATATGGTAAAACCCTCATTTTTGCCTATACTATGTTTAACTAATAGTTTCAGCATTATGCATAGTTGAATAGGATATTAGGAGTAATAAGGAGGCACAAGAAATCATAAAATATAAAAAACTTAGAAATTTCAAATTTCGTAGCAACTCCCCATAGTTAAGTTGAAAATTTGCTACGAAACTATTATAGCTTTTCATGGAGGAGAATGCAACTAAAAACACAACAAAGGGAGTTATAAGGGCATGTATTTAGCTTAAAAACATCAAGGAAAACCTCAGAACTTGCAGAAAGAGAAGAGGGGTAGCAAAAAGGTGTTTTTTGAATTTGCTACTGAATTGTCAAAACTCTGTTTTTTCTGCGTTTTGGAAGTTTTTGGACATCAAACAACGAGGCATCTAGATGGATTACAGGTCATGAAAGTGTCCACATCAACTCCTACTTTTCAGGGAGACAGGTCAGCAAGTCAACCAAGTCAACATCCACGTGGCATGAGACACATCATCAACTCCAACGCATTCAGAAAATCAGTTGGGTTCGATAAGCTCTATCAACAGAATTTGGTTGAGTTCATTAATGTTGGAAGAGTCCTACTTGTATTCAAATTGTACAAAACCGAAATCCATAAGATTTCTCAATAGGTGTCAAGTAGGATAAGGTCTCTAAACTGATTGATCGAATCTAGCCCCAAGTGGCAGATTTTTGTAATTAATGATATGATGGTGGTCTTACTCTATATAAGTGTAATTTTTTGACTCTAAAAGGGTTGATCGATAATGTGAGAAGCTGAATCTATGTAAACTTTTGATCCAATATATATTGTAGCAACTCTATTTTTATACCTGAGACTCATGTTATGGCTTTATGTGTTCTTATCATGTTTTCTATGTTGCTATCAATGTTCATAGTATTTTGATTACTTGGAATTCATTTCAAGTGCTCCAACTTCCTTCATTTCTATGGATGACTGTGGATGTTTATTTGAAATTAGTTTTAAAGCCAAAAATGCCTCAATTTCCATTAAACATCATTGTTTTCGAATGATTTTCTTTTATTTGACTCCATGCCCAATGGTGGTAGCCATCACATTCTCTTTCGTCTGTAAACTACATAAAAGAAATTAGAGTTAGCCATCTGTAGTTTTGAGTTGATTAGAGTGTGAATTTGATAACTGTTTTGAGAGAGCCCTCTCAGATTAGAAGGGCTAACTTCCAGTCAAAGTGGTTTGAAATAATTATGCTAGGTTGAAGTTTGACACAACCCAACCCTTTTTAGCTTTGTGATAACATTTTGGTACGTTTGTCGGGAAGTCGAAAGTTGCATTATCCTGGGTGATTCTTTTCAAAGTAGTTGAGCTCTTGAAGGTAGTAGGAGATCAGAAATTTCAAGGATGTACTTCTACCTTGGTGACTTCATTGAAATTTTCATCTTAAAGGTGGCTCCCAAGAAGATTTACATGAGGAGCAATCCAGATCCAGATCCACCAAAGATAGTTGATGATCCAAAGAAAATTCTCAAAGGAACTGGTAGCTCATCAAAATCAGGTACTCCACATCTCTTTAGGTCTTCATATTTACCCTTTGGAGGTGTTCAAAGTAATGAAGACATAAAATTTGATGAAAAGTTTGAGCAAACACTTTTTAGATCTAAATCAGAAAATGAATTAACAGAAATTGTCCTAGATCTAGAAAGATTAGGGGTAGACACCACAACTATTGTTTCCAAAGAAGATAAAGAAAGGTTTTGGGAAACTGTCACATCAGAATTGTCATTAGAACATGAGTCTTTAGAAAAACTAAAAGAGCTTGATCCTTTTGAATTCTTGTTGAAAAGAAGAGCTGGTATCCCTTTACCTGAGTGGAGTTCTTTTATTTCTAAGTTGAAGATCCCTGTAACTCATTTTCCTACAATCACATCTGCTTTCACTACCACTCATACTAGTTTGATAGCTACCACACCTATTGTAGTTTCTGCTAGTACATCTACTATTGTCACTTCTACAATGGCAGGAGTTCCTCCTCCTCCACCTCCTATAGGCCCTGCCAGATATGCCCCTCTTGTCTTACCTGCTCAACTTCATGATCTACCACAAGGATATTCTACTAGAATAAAAAATTTTGGAGGTGAGGAGGGAATTACTACAGAACAACATGTTGACCAATTTAATGATTTCATAGACTTAGAGGAGGTGGATGACGAAGATGTTAAGATGAGATTGTTTGTACAAAGTTTCATTGGTGAAGTCAGAAAATGGTTTAAAGCCTTAACCCAAGAAGTATACAGGATTGGGATCAATTAGAAGACAATTTCTTAAGGAAATGGGGAAGTAAGGTGAATCTTGTTCAAGCATTGACTGAATATAATAATTTGAAGAAAGCGAGTAATGAATCAGTGCAAGACTTTTCAAAAAGGTTTAACAAAGTGTATAATTCCATTCCTGCTCATATAAAACCTCCCCCAGGGGCTTCCCAATTGCATTATGTTGAAGCTTTTGATTATGAGTTTTCCATTTTTCTAAGAGAGGGAATCTGCCACTTTGGTTGACATGCAAAATGATGCTGTTAAGGTGGAGGTTAACATGGCTGCAACAAAAAGGTCAAAGATTGGGAAAGCAAGAGTAAAGGAGGAAGATCAACCTTCTTCATCTTCAAATGTAAAATTTGATAGCATGATGAAAACCATGGAGAAACTTATGGACAGACTAACACTTGGAAATAATCCTCCTATTGCACAACCAGAACCACAGATAAGAAACCCTAATTTTAGGAGAATTCAAATTCAACAAAGAACAAGAGAACAAAGAAACCAGCCTGATCAACAAGTTAGGCCCCTTTCCAGCAAAATCTAGTCGATGAAGAAGAAATGCAACCAGAAAATCAAGAAGAGATCATACATTGTTTGGTGAGGATGAAACATGGATGTTTTTAACAAAAGAAGAGCATGATGAATCTAGTAATGACATGTGTACTGATGAAACTGAAAAACAATTAGAATACCTGAAAGGATATCAACATGCCATTTTTGAGATGCAAAAACAATATAACTTGAGGAATAGGAATGTCCCTGTAGTTCCTAATAAGAATCAACCTAAGAAAGAAGATGGTCCAAAAGTTGTTGAACAGAAGAAAGATGCTCTTGGGAAAGAAATTGAAAAAACTCAACTAGTTTTTAGCCTTAAAAATGAGATTTTGAAAATAAAAATTGTTGTCCCCCTTGGAGAAATAATAAGGGTTATAGAATATAGGAATCAAATTGTGAAAATGCTTAACACTCAAGTTGGACCCTCTGATACTCTAAATCTGCAAGAAGATCACCCTACCATTTTCTTAGGGCCAAGAGTGGAAGATGAACAAAATGAAGAAGTACCACCATTCTATGTGAGTTTAAATATTCATGACATGACATTACACAATGCTATGTTATATTCAGGGGTATCTCATAATTTAATGCAAAGGTCATCATGGAAAGATTGGGCTTGGACATAAACCAAACCTTACAAGGATTTATTCTCATTTGATTCTAAGAGAGTTCAATGTATAGCCTTAATCAAAGATGTGGTGGTTGTTGGTCTAACTTAAGTCCCTGCTAAAACTGTAGTGATGATGGACATAATTGTGGAAGATATTCCACCAAAGTTTGCTATGTTGTTGTCTATATCATGGGATGCTGAAATCAAGGGAACCACGCAAATGGACATGTACTATTCACTATCCTATTTTGGGTGAGCAAAGAGATTATATTGAGAGTATATAAATGGCATATATGGTTAGCAACAAAGACAAACCTCAAAATTTCCTAGTTTATGCAGTGGATTGGAAATAGAGTTAGGATCCTCTATTCTTTTTAATGGAATCACCGTGAAACAGAAAATCA